>JARHVA010004157.1:1410000-1610000 GCA_037957365.1 Torreya grandis
GGAGTCCATAATTGGATTTTAGGAGTCTAGAGCTAACATAAATCTTTGTAGGCTTAATTTTTGTACATTAATGACCCTTAACCTTCTTATTAAGTGCATGAAAATATATTTTGAAAATGGTTTAGTAAAAATATTAGTTATTTACAGATATGACTTACAAAATTTAATCTCTATCACATGATTTTCAACTAACTCTCAAATGAAGTGATACCTGATTGTAATGTGCTTACTCCTACTATGAAAGATGAGGTTATTTGAAAATGCTATGGAGGATATATTATCAAAAAATAATATATAATCTCCTTTCTTCTCCTCATGCAAATCTAAAAGTATCCTTCTTAACCATATAACTTGGCAAGTTACTGCATTGGTTACTATATACTCTACTTCAACTTTTGAAAGTGATACTATGGGTAATTTTTTTGAAGCCCAAGATATGGCTCCTAACCCAAGATGAAATACATACTATAATGTTATCTTTTAGTAATCAAGGCTATTATCCCAATCATTGTCCATGTAATCCATAAGTTGAAACTCATCTACTGCTACATATAAAACCCCATAATCTTTGATGCCATTCATGTACCTCAATATCCTCTTGCCTGCTTACCAATGTGTCTCTTTTAGCATCTCCATGAATATAAATATGAGGTTGAATACACACATAATGTATGGCCTAGTTGCATTCAAATATATTAATCTTCCCACTAAGTTCTTTTTATCGTGTGGGGTCAACATTGTTGTTGCAATCATCCTTGCATAACTTTAAGCTTATCTCAACTGGTGTAGATATTGGCTTGTTGTCCAACATCATAAACCTCTCCAAAATATCATTTGCATACTTATATTGGTATATGAATATGCCTTCATCCATTTTCTTGACTTTTATGCTAATAAAATACTTCAAGAAGCCTAAATCAGTCATTTCAAATTAATTGTGTATAGTTGTTTTGAAATATTCTATTAACTAATTTGCATTTTTGGTGAATATTAGATCATCCAAATAAAATAATATAATTAAAATATAACCTTTTCTTGCTTTGATGTAGAGTGTGGGATCACTAGCACTTTTTCTAAATCCATTACTCAATAAGTATGAATCTATGTGGTTGTACCATGCCCTTGGGGCTTGCTTGAGCCTATACAATGCCTTTTTTAGCCTATATACCTTGTTATCATGATTGATAATATAATATCTTAGTGGTTATCAAATGTAAACCTCTTATTATAGTACTCCATTAAATAATTATGAATTAACATCCATTAGATACACCTTTCACTTGTGTTAAATAATAATGGCTATGATTGTCCTTACCATTTATAGCCTTGTTATAGTTGAAAATGTCTCATTGTAGTCATGTCTAGGCCTTTACTTATATCCCTTAACCACTAGAATTGCCTTATACCTTTCTATCTTGCCTTTAGGAGTGGTTTTTTTCTTGTACACCTATTTGACTCCTATGACCTCTTTTCCTTTTGGTAGGTTAACTAACCCCCAAGTCTATTTTCTCTTTATTGTGTGCATTTCTTCATCCATTACCTCACACTACTTTTTGTCCTTGACTACTTCAAAGTAGATAGTATCAACCAATAAAAAAAGAACACAATTCATAGTTTCATCTTCATTTTGCTCATACCTTGATTATTCATAGACTTATTGCAAGCTTCTTGTCCTTGCTAGGCATTAACATGAGTTGGAAAAGGATGATGTTGACTCATGAACAACTCATTGACCTCCTTGATGGTTGTTTCCACTAGATGAATCATCCCTTTATGAAATATGGGTCTAACATGATGCATGGGTGGTTGTACCAAATATTTTTTCAAATTCAATAAAGGGTCCATTAGCCCTTGTTTATGATAATTCTTCTTCTTATATCTCTTCCCCTTCCTTTTACATTCAAATTTATCTTGAATGTTTGTTCATGGGAGGAGGTGGATGACCTATTCAACCTTTGTTCATGGGTTTTCAAGGAACCTATTAGCTCATCCACCATCATTTTCCTTAAATCCTTTGAGTCTTCTATTTCAACCACTATAGAGTCAAATCTGATTGGAAGGCTCCTCAACACCTTCTCTATGATCCTATTATCTTCAAGGGTATCACCACATGTCTTCATTTGGTTAAAAATATTCATTATACTTATGAAAAAGTTATTTATAGATTCATTATCCTTCATTTTTAGGGTCTCAAAGCACCTTATTAAGAGCTGTAACTTGATAAGCTTCACTTTGTCACTCCCTTGATAGTCATTTTTCAAAATGTCTCATGTTTGTTTGGAATGGATAACTATTTCTATCCTAGGAAATATTTAATCAACTAATGCCATTTATTTTTAGTTGAGTGCCTTGGAATAATTTCACCTATTCTCCTTCGACATATTACTTTGTGCTTGGCTTAATGCATTGAATTTTGTTAGGCCTGCAACCTCATTATATTTACCTTCAACCAATTTCCATAGCCCTTGAGAGTTGAATATGGTCTTCATTTTGATGCTCCACACATCATAGTTATTTACATTAAATATAGGGGGTTGCTACTATGAACTAAAATTACCTAATACCATGTCTAAATAAGGTTACAACCTAAAATATTTGATACCAGTTGTTTTTATAAAATATAAAATATGCAAGCCTATGTGGGAAACAACCAATATGCACATATATTTACACTATAAAAAGTTAAAATAAAATAAAACAAGGGAGGGCAGAGATAGTCTAAAACATATAAAATGCATATACTAAATGATTCTAAAAACTCTTTTCTAAATTGATTTAAACTTCCTTACATAACTAGCTATAACTGTATCTTAAACTCTTACAAAAAATCTCTATTTTATCCTCCTTACTCAGTAATGGTTAATTATTTGACTATTTTCAACAAACAACATTCTCTTGCTCTACCTACTTTGCTCCTTCTCCATATTATCTATTTTGTCTTTTTATCTATTTTTTAGTCTATTGTTGCACTATATTTTAACCTGATATGGTTTCATATAAAATGTATAGACTATTGCTCTACTCTTTTTCTCTTCTCTACCTATTTTTGACTACTATTGTGTCACTAATGCTTTGTACCTACTGATCTATTTTTTTGTAGACTATTGTTGATTTATTTTTCTACCTGTAATAATATGCTTCTATTATATTTTCTTTTTATTTGTTTCTTTTTATTTTGTCTCTATTTGATAGCTCACTTACCTCCCTTTTTTCCATCTAACTCCAAACGGTTATCTAAAAATCAAATTTACAACTATTCATTAAATTTGTTTGGTGGCTACAATAGTGCAGAGTTAGGTAGGTAGGTAGGCAAATAATAATAATTTATTTCAACAAACTATCCCCCAAAATCACTTCTTCCATCTCAAACCAATTGTTACATCTTGAACCCATAGATTCTACCTATTACATCAACATCCATTCTACAAACTCTCTTTGGATCTATATGCCAATAAGATTTTGATGATTCATCACATGCATACATTTTGATAATGTTGAGATTACATATTTATTTAGAATTTATACACCATCATTGTATTTTTTATGTCCATGTGCATTTAGGCAAACTTGAGTACCCTTTATCAATATGCACTTCCATCAAGTTATACTTATGAATGTTATACCCATTTTATTTAACTCAAAGCAAAACTCCATCAAGAAAAATTCAAAATACTTTCAAAGAATAATTTTGATAAATTTGTTTTTTTTAGTTTAGATATAGTTTTTAGTTTAATGGCATTTAGTTTAGGTTTCATAAACATACAATTTTATAATTTGTGGTTCATAATGATTATTTGTCAACTTTGTTTACCTTACAAGCTTTTAAGGTGTCAATTTTTCCATGAGAATTCTTATATGCTTAAATTAAAAAGTCAAAATAGTCATAGTTATTACCATTCACATCAAATCCAATAGTCTTATATATGTAAAAAATGAAATTGAATCAATGTATGTCGAAAGAGTCAAAGTCAAAAATATTCCTTGTATAGATGCATTTTCAATTGAAATCGATATCCATTATGTTTCACACCAAGGGGGGAAGTTATAAAATAATGAAAATGTGGAAATAATTACGCTTTAATTTACAATTAGCTGAATAAGCAACGACATGAAGGAGGTTAGAGGAATTGAAATATGGAGGCTTTTTACACCTCTCATTAGCCATTAATGATGGGTCACTTCTACTATAGTGGTGCCTTTATTTTTTCAATTTTATATACTTATACGTGTGAAAAATAAGTTATAAATTTCTTATTTTCCCTTGTTGTTATGAAAATATGGAGATACAAGCCATAAAAACTATAGAAAAATGTTTATTTTTTGACTAGTTAGGTAATTGATGGGTCCTGATTCATGAAACATGTATTCATGTAAATAAGTTGATGCACCTTTATTCATGGTAGATGTGGTTCCCAAATTCAATATGAGTATAAAGACCATATGCAAGCTCCAAAGCAATGTTGCTTAGTTATTGAACATTATTATCTCCCCATATAATTACTAATAGGGTAATGTTAATAAAATTAGTCTTACCTAGATTTGGTTAAGTAAATAAAATATTTGAGTTATGAGTTATTAGTGTTGTAAGTTATAATAAACTCAAATATATAGTTTTATTGTTAGTGAGATATTCTAGGAGGTTGTTTGGTGAGTGATTGTAGGGATATGACTCTTCCTAGAATATAGGTAAAAGACATTCCTATTTAATTGTAATGTCCCAAATGATATTTGTAATAAATGAAATATAAAATAGTGTAATTGATTATTATCTTAATAAGATCTATGTATTCATATCAATCAATTCATTATATGAGTTAAATATTTGCATAAGCTCCTACAAATCATATCATCCACTAGGGAGTTAGGATTATTATTATTTAATTCTTCAGTCACACTCTATTTTATTCAAAGTATACTTCCTCATTATTTTCTCTCTCCCTTGTCTCTACCTCTCTTTCCTTTCCTATAACTTAGTCTTCTCTTCCATTATTTTCTTCTCATCTTCTAATGCCATACTGCTACTAACTAATCATTTTTATGTTCTAATATTATAATTATACTATACCCATTTTACTAATATCTTTTTTGGCCTTATTTTTTTGCCTCTACATCTTATAACGTTTAACCTCCCCAAACTATCAAACCAGATATCTTCACAAGCCACATCTTTTTAGGATCCCCCTATTTTCATTCACCATCTATTTGGTGCCTTGGAGTTTAAATAAATTATTTTCCACTTCTTATTAGTTCTTTATCCATAAAGAGTTTGAGGATGAAAACCAATAGTCTTTCGATAAATCTCCCTCTAGGACCATAAATAAACTCAAAAAATTTAGTATTAAATATACTCAACATTATATCACCTAGTTGATTATAAATAAATCTAATGTAGTCTCAAACTAGTAGTCAATTTCCCTCATCCAAGACTCATCAATTTCCTCAAGTTATTATAACATGTTTACATTCTACTTGATAGGTTTGTCTAGCCAAATTCTACTTGATTTTTTAGTCTTTTCTTGTCTCATGATCTAGGGCCACAATAGATGTGGAAATGTGCTCAAAAACTCTTCGTCATATGTCCTCAATAAATCATCTTTCATAAGTGGATATGGTTCACTAGTGTGTTTGGATTTTGATTTTTTTTTTTTAGTATTTCATCTACTAATTCTCAATCTTAGTTAGCATTGGTTTCTAAAAAAATAATGGATACTCTCTCTTGGACATTAGTTAACCAAAGTTTGGGTGGCACTACCAAATATTAACATAAAATTTGGTACTACATATAGATTTTATTATATTTAAGAGATTTTGGCTATATTTGATGTTATATAGAGTTAAATAACCATGTGCACATATTATCTTATATAAATTTGAGAAATTCAACATTAAAAATAATTAGGTCCTATATTGTTTGCATTTAACACTCATAACACATATTTTCTTAAACTATATTCTTTACTCATTTATCAGATACTTTGCTATAATGTCACATATTTGTTTAGATCTATACCTCCTTTCTCACTCCTACAATATCTCCACTCTATCTCACCTCTTTATCACATATACTCCTATACAATGTTATTTTGATAAATGGATGGATGCCTTCTTGTTTAACGCTTTTGAGAATATATGGAGGGTTAAGGGGGTAGAATAGCCTATACACAAGGATGGATAAAGCTACTCTAAAATAGGATAATTAATTGAAAACTTTGATAAATGAATATTATGAATTAAAGGGGTGAGTTATTTTAAATATATAAAGCACATTCAAAAAATTAATTTGATTACATAATCATGAAGAAGAGATAATATTTAGCTTATCTACAAATGTGTAGGTAGATATGAGAAGTATATAGTGGAAATATGTAGGGGCAAGATCAAGATGTAGCCATCAGATTCTAGAAATATTAATTTTGGGGGCCTAGATAATTTTATTAACTAGTGGACACTTATATTGACACTTTTGTCCTAATCTCGATGCAATTGTCTTATATGGAATATTCATTGTATTGAAAAGAGACCACCTACAGCCTTCTAGGTTTTATGTTGCCTTTATGTTGATATTTTTTGTTCATGTTCATATGATATCGATGACTATGTATGGTTGAAACCCTATCTCTTCACCTTAGGTCTTTTTGCCTTAACAAAAAGGTTTAGTGGGATCACAGTGTCAAGCTAACCTCATGGACTTTGATATGCCTAATTTAATTACACCTCCTTTTTAAAAAAGGTTTAACATGATTAATATTAATAATGATTTGTAAAATATACATCTTTTATAAATGTTATTCAACATTTTGATCCATACTCTTGGATCATCATAGGGATAAAGAGGTGTTTTAATGAAAAATAAAGAGATGATAGGAAAATAATGAATCACAAAAAAATCAAAGGGGCAAAACAAATAATAGTTGACACTAAACCCCAAGGAAGTTAGCCATATTAAGGATTTTTCAATAAATTATTTTCCTTATTATTATAAATAAGTTGAAGAAGAGGTTTCCAATTATCATATAATTTAGTGCCTTCATCTCTATTAATATTTATTAGGTTCATTTCAATTTCAATCTTTTCAAAAACATTCTTTTTGGTATAGTGATCTAGATTAGCGATAATCTTAGCATTTTCAAGACAAATGTGGTGGCTCATTTTAAGATAGTGCTTAGCTAAGGTTGATTTGATAAATATTTCATATCTTAAAACAAAATTATGTTCTTTTAACCTCATGTCCATAGACCTACCTATTTCATCGATATATACCTTCCTATAAGAACAAGGAATGGAGTAGACCCCTTTATATGTACCAAGTTTTATTGGATCTTTAATTGATTCAATCATTCTTCTAATGGTGTTAGGAGGGGTGAAGGAAACCTTAATGTCACTCTTACTTAAATTTTTGGCTAATTTTTTTGAGGTTCCTTTAATATATGGAATTGAAACTCTTCCTAGCAAGTCACTATCACCAGGTTCCTTTATTTTAAGTGTTTTCTTGGATGTTTCCATAATATTATTAAATTGATTATCATCATTTCCATTTAATTTAAAAACCTATGATAAGTGCTCCATTTCATGTTCTAAGTGTTCATTATCAAAAAGCCTTAAGGCATGAGCAATCAAAGTGTTCATAATACCAAGCTTCTAGGGTGGAAAGTGGTGAGAGTCAACATGAAGATATCTATTAGTGTGAGTCTTTTTCCTATAGACTTGGTGGCCAATCAATCCATCATCTTTTTAATAAACTAACATGTCAAGGAAGGGAATGATTTTTTTATTCTCAACCTCCATGGTAAATTTTATGTTTTCACTTTGATTATTAGGGTGGCTAAGGAATTTATTAATATTTTCAACACCATTTACTACACTACATCCATGCCATCCATAAATCATTTCCATAGTTTAGGTTTTAGTGTAAAAGTTTCAATGGATGGTTTTTAAAAAAATTCCATATATAGATTAGCAACAATAGGTGAAATGGGAGAGCCCATTGTAATGTCTTCAAAATTTTCCTTAAATTCACCATGAAAAATAAACTATGTGGATCTAAGGCAACTTCCACCAATCTAGCAATAGCCTCATCTATCAAATCTCTAAAGTTCAGGACCAAATTATCAATGGGGAATTTTTTGTACATTGAAATAACATTGAAACTAACCAATAAGTCCTTTGAATTCAAATTTTCATTTTTAATCTCTTAATCCAAGATATTGAGTCTTTTACAAAAGATTTTGTGTTATTAGCGAGCCTTTTTAATTTATTTACTAAGATTTTTGATAAATTATAGGTCGATGAACCAATAGTATTAACTATTGGTCTAAGAGGATTACCTTCGTTATGAATTTTTGGTAAACCATATATGCATGAATCAACACAATATATAGGTTATAATTTCCTTTTGTCATCATCATTGAGGTTTGACTTCATAATGATGTTGGTAACATCTTTTATCACAATCAAGTTTTCTATAACTACCACATGCTAAATGATGAAGCATTTTACTATCATAGTCTTTAGACTTCATTATCATGGTGGCATTCCCTTTATCAACCTTCATGAATTTTAATATCATTTTTTTTAGATTATTAAGATCAATTGCTTCATTATGATTGCTATTCATTTTAAGTGGCTTGGATTTCCTAATGATAATAGCATATTTTTGGCTTATTTCTTCTACTTTGTTCACTGGATTGCCATAAACCATAGTTTCAACAAAGAAAATTAGGGATTCAATAGGGAATTTTTTAGCACCATAAAAAAATTTAGACCATACTCTAAGACATTTAATGTATTTGAATCAAAAATTTGGTCTGTTAGGTTCATAATGTTAGAAACTTTCTTAGCACAATGATTTTCCCTTTCTTTAACTTGATAAAGATATAAAATTTATTGTTCTATCTCTCTATCAATTGATTTTCATTACACAAACAATTCATCCCTATGGAGGAATCAATACACAACCAAAGGTCAAATTTTATTAGGCTAGCAAGTTTTAAATGTAATTTATAAGATTTTTTATAAAGACAATTCAAATTAGAAGGGGATCTTTTTATTTCAGCTTTAACCAAGGAAAAAATCAATGAATTAAATAACCTTTGGTTTCACCTATTTTGGAGATGATGATTGAAATCCAAGAATGGTATTGGATTCTCTACATTTATTTAGAAATAATAAATCAGTCATGCGATGAATAATATTCAAACAAATCCTTTCAAGCTCATGAACCTCATTTATAATTTACCTTCCATGGAGGGACTCTATCTGATTGAAAAGTATAATTACATAGAAAAGTAATAATGGTTAATGAAATCTATGTTTTTTAGAAATGTTCCTAAACATTTTGATCCGTACTCTTGGATCATCATTAAGAGAAAGGAGTTTTAATGAAAACTTAGGAGATGATTGGAAAATAATGAATCACAAAAACAATCAGAGGGGTAGAATAAATAATAGTTGACATTAAACCCCAAGGAAGTCAACCACATTAAGGATATTTAAATAAATTATTTTTCTTATTATTATGAAGAAGTTGAAGAAGAGGTTTCTATTTCTCACTTAATTTAGTGCCTTCATCTCTATTAATATTTTCTGGGTTCATTTCAATTTCAATATTTTCATGAATTTTCCTTTTGGTATAGTGATCCACCATAGCAATAATCTTAACATGTTCAAGACAAATGTGGTGGCTCATTTTAACATAGTGCTTAGCTAAGGCTGATTTGATAAATCTTTGATGTCTTCAATCAGCATTATGTTTTTTTAACCTCATGTCCATAGACCTACTTGTTTCACTGATATATACCTTCTTGGAATAACAAGAAATGGAGTAGACCCATTGACATGTACCAAGTTTGATCAGATCTATAATTGATTCAATCATTCTTATAATGGTGTTAGGAGGGGTGAAGGAAACCTTAATGTCACTCTTGAAATTTTGGCTATCTTTTTGAGGTTCCTTTAATATATAGAATTAAAACTCTTCCTAGCGAGTCACTATCACCAGGTTCCTTTATTTTAAGTAATTTTTTGGATTTTTCCATAATATTATTAAATTGATTATCATTATATCCATTTAATTTAAAAACATGTGATAAGTGATACATTTATTGTTCTAGGTATTCATTATCAAAAAGCCTTAAGGCATGAGTAATTAAAGTGTTCATAATACCAAGCTTCTAGGGCAAAAAGTGGTGAGAGTCAGCATGAAGATATATAACAATGTGAGTCTTTTTCATGTAGTCTTGGTGACAAATCGAGCCATCATATTTTTTAGAAACTAACATATCAAAGAAGGGAATGTTTATTTTGTTCTCAACCTCCATGGTAAATTTTATGTTTTCACATTGATTATTAACGTGGCTAAGGAATTTATTAGGATTTTCAACACCATGTTGCCACACCACATCCATGCCATCCAAAAATCATTTCCTTCATTTAGGTTTTAGTAAAATAGTTTCAATGGCTTGTTTTTCAAATTTGTTGTAGGGGCCAACTTATTTGCATTTGTTTAAGCACTTATTTCTCTATGTATATTTTGATAGATTTCACCAAGATCTCTGAACAACGATCACATGATGAATGTAAAATCCTTGTAGAGGTAAAATGAGAGATATAAGAAAAAGAAGATTCTAAAAAGGAAATCTTTTCATTAGCTAGTTTAGGAAAAAATAAAGTAAATAAAGGGTGAGATTAAGTCACCAAAAAAGTAAAACCCTCACTCACAATTAGAACCCACTTAGAGGTAAATGACCCATAATGACTTAATTAACTAACCTAAGTAAGCTAAAAAGATGTGTAGGTAAAACCACCAGGTGGGAAAAATCCTACACTAATACCCCCTGAAGCATAGCTTAGGTGGGTAGAAAAATTGGGTCTCAGCAATGAGGCCTGATGAGGTACCCAAGTACACTACAACTCCCATAAATTAAGGTAAAGGAGAAAACTCGTAGGAACAAAACTCCTCCCCAATAGAGAGCAAAGAAGAAAAGAGGGATAAAAAATCCCCACTAAGGTCTACAATTGATTTTTATCCATCTGATGTCCCCCCTAGGAATGCTTAGAAGTGATTGTGAATCAGAAGTAGATGCAGTGAAGAGTAGATTACCCTATAATAATGAGTTTGTCCACCAAGTGCCTGATGGATCTTCAACCAAGGTGTAATTCTTATGAAAGGAATGATCCACATACTATGAGTTAGGTGTCCCAACTTATCTATTCTAAGATGATTCAATAGAATTAGAGGTGAATAAGGTCTACAAAATCCTCTATAAATATGGAATAGACTACCTAATGTTTGATGTGTCTTGGATTAGTAGACTGCTACCCTATAATGTCAAAAGTAGACCAAAGGTAGGTGGATCAAGAAATAACTCTTGAATATCTAAAAGGTGACAAGGAGATGTGTGTCTACTTCACTACTATGGTCATCTATAGAAGAAGAGTTGTCAATATCAAAAGAATGCTCAGGCTTAGAAGTGTCATCAGGGTTAGGTGAGTCTAAAGAAGAATATGAAGAATCTAAAGGAGAGTCAAGAGCAAAGTGTGAGAATCTATATAGATAAGTCTAAGTGACCTGATTTAGGAGTTAGAGGCACAAATATAACTAAGGTTTTGCCCTTATGTTTCCCCTTGTTATTCTTTTTTGCCTTTTCTTTATCAGAGTCATTTACCTTAGTGGATTCATGGGTTGATGAAGATAGTTTGATAGAATCTGGAACACCTATGTTGTTCCTGAATAAGAAGGCTAGTAAGGTGGTCAATTTGTTTCTTCAAATATTTACTCTCATCATGCTTACTTGAGCAATGCCCACATTTGATCCAATATTTCTTAGGCTTATGATTGAAAGAAGAGGTCTCATTATTTGATTTGGAAGTGGAAATATTTTCACCCTTTTCAACATTTTTCTTTCTCTAATTTCTCTCTCTATTGTTAGAAGTCTTATCTTTCTCAAAAATTAATGCATGAGATTTAGATGACTTCACTGTGCCCATCTATATCAACTTATATTGCTCCTAAATCAGGTCAGTAATAAAGGCATCTTCCATGTGGTGTCAAGAGCACTCTTAGTGGAATGAAAAGTGAACACAAATATAGAATATTTAGGACCTAATTTATAGAGTATTGATAGAACAAGTTGTTCATCTTTCTTGTCATTCCATATGCTTTCAACTACAATCTCAAAAGTCTAAACTTGGTGAATAAGTCTTGAAGAGTGTTGAAGTCATTTGGGATCAATCTAATAAGCTCATTTCTATTTTATGTCCTCTCATCACATCCTTCACTCCAAAGAGCTTGGTGAGTTGGGCTCACACTTCAGTAGGTGTTTTGGCAGATTCAATGTGAAAGAGTAGATCTAGAGAGATGAAAAGACATAGTAGTCCATGAAATTTATCACAATAGTTAAACTATTTGATTTTCACTCAAGCATTAGTAGGTTTAGTCTCAGTGCCCATTATAATTTGATGGTAACCCTCAGATTGTAAGATAATTTCCATTATAGGTTTCCATTCATGATAATTAAATGGTGTAAGTGGACTTATTGAAAATGAATCCATAGTGTAGAAGTAAGTATTACTATAGTAAGTAAAGAAGTGATGTAAAAAAAAGAAAGATTAAATACATAACATAACATAGTACCCCCTTAGAAATATTAGTAACGAGCCCCACTAAATGTTTCAAATACAAGCATGCTCATATAGATGTTGTATTCAATTGAAAATGTGTCTTGAAAAGCAGGTGCATAAGTACAAGGAATTAGAGGAACATCAAATTCAATTGATAATGCGTCTAAGAGTGTACAAAAAATGTGAAAAATATTTGTATTTTTAGAAGGCCCAATGGAAATTCCAATGTGTAGAGCATAAAAAACAAGCACTTTTGAATTAAATAACACTCAAAAAGGAGTTACCAATAAAAAATTATGGCACTTAAAAGTTCTTACTTCAACATATTCCTAGACCCTTTCCAAAAATGGAAAAAAAATCCACACTTGTGTTTTTACAACTTAAGTCTATTTATTCATTACCTTTCACCTAAAATTTGATAGCTTCTGGAATGTCATGCACTTAATTGCTTAGGGTTTCAAACAACTTCAACTTCAAGTTATTGAACTACTTCAACTTATAAAAAGTTATAAGCAATTGACCTTGGAAAACTTAATTACTTCTCTGCATTGTATTTCAGGTTCTTTGAGTTGCTTTACTTTAGGTTCTTCCAACTACTTTACTTTAGATGAGTAATAAGTTGTTGACCTTTGAAAACTTGAATAGGTCTAGCTAGAGTAAATTAGGTTCTTCAATCTGCACAACTTATTACTTATAAAGCAAGTAATGAGTAATAAGTAGTTGACCTTTGAAAACTTGAATAAGTTTAAAAAGCAAGTAATTGGGGTTGAAAAACCTGACTACTTATAAGCTGAAGCACTTGAGAAACTTGATTTGGTCTATGAGCAAACAGCCAGTAGTCGGGGTTGAGAAACTCGATTACTTCCAAGTATAACCACTCTAGAACCCTGATTTGGTTGGCAAGCAAGTATAAACACTTTAGAAATCCAATTTAGTTAATGAACAATTAGAATGACTTTAGAAACTTTATTTCATCTATGGAGAGTAAATTAGGGTTTGCAGGCTGGATTACTTCCACCGTATAAATGACGACTAGATAGAATAAATTAAATTTATTAAAAAATCTATGAAATTTATCAAAAAACTAAGAACAACTCATTTTAGATCTCAAAAAACCCACAAAATATATGTATAGATATTTTTTATCAAAGGCTTTCTAACATGAGTTTGAAGGTAGTTTCAGAAAATGCCTTTAAGGTCAAAAATGGTGGCCATACAGTAAGAAAAAATAGCAAGGTGAATGTAGGGGGATCTTACCAAAGGATAAAAATACATGAGGCTATCATGAAAGCTCTGGCACCATGATATATTTTGCCAAGATCTGTGAATAACGACCACACGAAGAATGTTGAATTCCTGTAGAGGTAGAAAGAGAGCTGTGAAAATAAGAAGATTCCACAAAATAAATGTTTGTATTAGCCACTTTAGGAAAAAATAAAGTAAGGTCACTAAAAAGGTAAAACCCTAACTCACAATTAGAACCCAGTTCAAGGTAAATGACCCCTAATGACTTAATTAACTAACCTAAGTAAGCTGAAAAGACGTGTAGGTAAAATCACTAGGTGGGAAAAAACCTACACTAACATATTTGAATATGAAATATTGTTATATTAAGTGATTTTTATACTCGTAACATTAATTTGAGATGATGCATATCTTAATATTGATCAAATTATAAGTACATGTTGTATTCATAAATTCAATATACTTACATCTCATTCTTGTAGTCAAACAATATGCACACTTGATTGTCATAATTGATGAAATAAATTTTTTTTGGTAATAGTCATCATTGTAATTGTGACATAATTTGATATATTAGAACATTTCTTTCATATGTTGTAAGGTTATTTAATGATTGCACAACATATTTGATGTTTGAATTATATGATAGTTGTATTCAATTTTTAATCACAAGTAATGTCTTTGTTGATTGATCACATTTACAAATGATAAATATAGTTGAGAAAAAGTACATATTTAATTTTTGGCTATTTCACTTCTCTATTGGAATGCAAATTTGTGTGACTATAATACCCTCTTTCACAACTTTGTCTTGATGTTTCTTGATATTGTCAGAATCATTTTACACATGCTCTAGGTAACATGTTTTTTTTCCAGTGAAGTTATGAGGTGGTAGATTCATGTTTTGAGTTTGATCACATTTTATCAAGTTCAAGGTTTTAACATCATTCAATTCCTTGACATAAAAAGGTTTTGTTTTTTACTATCACACCAATTGTCAAGTTTTTTGGACAAAATTCAAACTCTACAAGTTTCTTGGCTAATCTAGAATGTTGGATTGTGCCTTTTTAGTGATTTATCATGCTCAAATCTATATTAAGGTATGTATTAGTTGATTTTTATGAATGAATATGTTATTTATACCATTTATGGTTATTCTTGAGTTCCTATGCAATAAGAATTTTTTATTTCAAATGAATCTATGAACCAATTACTTCATGATTTTTTAAGTGGAATTTTAAAAAGGAAAAGTGATAAAGATACGAAATTGTATGAAAATATTAGTTGGAAAACTATGCATGTATTTTATTAATGGGTTTATATTTGTAATATCTAGTTTTTATACACCATAATTCGAATAATCTTCATTTTATTTTGTATTTTATGAGTCTTGTTTGAAATATCTCTCTCATGCATGCGTAAAGATTTTTTGCAACAAAATGGTGCATGTATATTATATCTCTAACTGTTAGAAATCTCAAATGATTTTGGTTATTTTTAGTACTGCTACTAGTTCAGTTGAAATTGTTTTATTTTGATAAGATGTTCATATAATTGTTTTGGGGCCTACATGCTACGGATTTTGATAAATGGTATTAACTTTAGATGCATGTGATTTTGAGTGAAAAGAGTTAGATTGTTGTGTTTCAAATAGATTTAAAGGGAAATATTGTTTCATGGTAGTTATAAGGTAGTAATTTGTGCTATTTTTATAGGTTGTCCCTACATTCTTGAAATGATAGGTTTTTTAACTATCTATGGTCTTTCTAGGTCATATCTTAGAAGGTTTGATAGACTTGTTTATGAAGTATTTTAACAAATTAATTTAAGATTGAAAGTTTAAGTATATTGCATAATATTTTGAACCAACAAGGAGAATGTGTTTCTGTTCTTCCATACATTTTGAGGATCATGAGAAGAATTTGTTTCCATTTGATATAAAAATATTTAGTCTACTATTTTAATGTGATGAACAAGGTCTTTTGAATTTGAAGACATAGTTGCATATATTTTTAAACCCATAAGATGAATATTTTGTATGAATTTTGAAATACAAGCCTTTAGCCATTTGGTATCATGATTCTTCAGTGAGTTTTCTTTGTGAAAATAGTTTTTGGTCTCTATATTTGTGTTGATTTTAAAATCAATCATATTGAGGAATTTGACAAGTTTTATAAAGGAAGTTTTCAGTCATGCAGGGGATTCAGGCAGAAGTTTTGAAAGATATAAACAATGGTTTTCATAATTTACTTATAGGTGATTTTTCCAATGCATTTAATTATTTTGAATTTGTAGGACTTTAGGGTTTTATGTATTTCATTTCAAATGTTATATATATATATATATATATATATATATATATACATACATATATATATACACACACACACACACACACATATATATATATATATACATATATATATATACATACATATATATATATATACATATATATATATATACATATATATATATATATATATATATATACACATATACATATATATATATATATAGATATATATATATACACACACACACACACACATATATATATATATATACATATATATATATATATATATATATATATACATATATATATATATATATATATATATGTATATATATATATATATATATAGACACACACACACACACACACACACACACACACACACACACACATATATAAGTACTTTCATTAAAATATAATTAGGGTTCATTTGTTATATATTTGGTACAACTAATTGAGATGCATGGAGAAATTTGTACCAAATATTATGCAATTCTTGATTTTTCATGTGATTGGATATTGTTTGTTTTGGTGTTCATTCTCAAAACCTGATGAATATTACACAAATAATTACATGATATTGGAAACTATGGGTACAATTTGATGTTTTATATTATCATTTTGAAAAATAAAGTTGACCGTGACTTTAATTTCATTCATAAAGTTTATTAGAATTTGAAAATTTAGTGTCAATATTCAAAATTGTTGTGATATGGTGAAACAATTGTTGATATTCAACTTTTCAAAATTATTTATTAAATTATTAATGAGTTGTTATTTTGATTTATTTCAAAATATAATTATAGGGTGGACCCCAGACTCCCATGTTTCAGGTGGGAATGTGTTGGAAAGAGATAGTGAATGATAAGAAGAGGATACTCCTTCATGAGGTAGTTGTCTTGGTAGATCTTTTCATGGCTATAGGGTTACTAACATGATTTATAGGTATTTTCACCATAGAACTCATGTTTCAATTATTTTTGATGTATTTGACCCTAATTCTTGAATTTATTTGATAACATTCTATCTTCTTTAGTGAGTTTTCATAGTGTATCCCATAGAGGTCCGAGAAGATCTCATCCTTATGGATGAGTTACACTAAAAGAATATTATAAGAGAATGCATATTATCATTGAATAAATTCTAAATTATCCTCATATGTTTAATCATCATGAGTTCATTCTTGGATTGAATCCTAATGTATTGATCTAAACCCTTCCTTGGCATTAATTACTAGACCTTTGCATGAGCCTGATAAACTAGCCTCTTATAAGAAATGTGCTAGCATCCCTAAAAATAAATCCATTGTGACAAGTTTGTTGAATAAAATGAAGCTATAGGTTGATGATGATTGTGGAGGCACTAATTTTATTGAGTTACCATCTGCCTCCATGGTTTATACAAAGTACCAAACATATAAATGGGCCCCACTCATTGACCTTATTTCTAATAATGACTCTAATTGACATGGTTCTAATTTTGTTTGACTTATGTTTATTTTTTCTTGATATATTGGTACTTTTTTGTTGTCGATACTTTTCAATTTTGAGCTATTGATATATGCATTTTGGTAATGATATGATTTATTTGTATTACAACATTAGAAGTTTCTTTCAAAAAATAGTAAAATGGGTATTATGTAGTCTATTTATGCTTATTTTGATCATTTATGATTGAATAATTCTATTTATATTTTTTTTAATAATTAGAAATTCTATTGATATAAAAAAACTAAGAAAGTAACTTACAAAGACAACAAGAAGCTAGATTTTATTAAAAAAGCTAACTTACTAAATTCCACCTTAAGAATCTAGACTAATGATACTTTATAAAAATAAAAAGAATTCTTTTCACAACTTCAAGTAATTTTCATGCAAGTTTACCTTTTAGGCAAGCATTCTAATAAGGGCTTACATGCAAGATGCATGCGATCCCAAGTAACTTAATTATAAATCTATGCATTCTTTTTATTAATAATTTCTTATAATTCTTTAATCTCCTTGTTCCCAGAGATACTTTACATGTTTCCTTTCTTATCTATTGATTGGGATTGAAGCCTACAAATCACCAACCAATCTGTTGCTTGATTTCCTTCTCTCAGGGTATGCTTCAGATTCACTCCCTCAAATTAGTTCTAAAGTTTTTGTGCTTCTTCAATTAACCATTTAAATCTCCAATTAAGTTTTTTATTGTTATACATGGGTCTTATTACCATGATTGAATCCCATTATATCATGATGTTCTTAATCTTTTCTTCTAAATCTAGCTTCATTCCTAAAATAAGGCCCTTGGCTATTGTTATATTATTTGTGTTAATTCTAGTGTAGATGGTTGTATAATTTATAAATTGACCCCTATGATTTATCATAACTAACCCTATATCTGATTCCCCCAAGTTATATTTTGATGCACCATCAAAATTCACTTTATACCACCCCTATTTGAAGGTTCACATTTGACATTTTTCTCAATATTTCTTTTTCCTACCTTTTGATTAGTTTCATAGCTTCATATACCTTTTTGATCGTTCCCAAGTTTTGAAAGATTTTAATTTCCTCTAGATTGGCCTCCTTGTTATTAAACTACTTTGAGGAGAAGGCAATCTGACTGATACAAACTTCTAGTTCCATCCAAACTTTCTCTGGGGGCTTGTGTTTGCCATTATTCTCAAAGATTTTGACGTTCTATTTAATCTAAACTTTCCATGTTAGAAGACTTGGACCCATTTCCTAGGTGTCCTTTAAAATGTTTAGCTTTTTATTGTATTTTCACACTCTAAGGTGATCAAGGAGATTATAGTTCAAAGTCCAACTCAGGTTATATTTGTTTAGAATTTTGTTCCAAAGCCTTGAGGTATAATTATAGTGAATAAGAAGGTGCTTAACACTCTATTCACTACTATAGCACAAAACACATCGTGATGGTCCTTTGAATCCTTTATTTTTAATATTTTATCCTAGTAGAATCTTTTCATGTGTATCCAACCATATAAATGCTTTTTCCTTTGGCCATGCTTTTGAGCTCAAAATTTTACTCCATTATATTTTTATGAGGCACTGTAATGGGTTAATATCTAGTCTTTGTATCCTTATTTTACTGAGTAGACCCTTATACCCTTTTTATTCTAATTCAACAAGTCTTTTTACGAGCTCCAAGGAACTTGAAAGCCTTTCAATATGCCATTTATAATATTTTAGGCTTTATTTTGTGTTTCGATGACATTTTAGAAAGTTTTCCAAGTGAAGATTTTGTGCTCTTTCTCTATGTTTTTGCTTCAATAATATTTCACTTTATGTCCCCATTGCCTTATAATTTATTTTCTAATACCATCTAAGATCATTTATAGTCTTATGTGCTTTTGTGTGATCCATTTGTCCTCCCAAAAAGTCTATTGTTTCCCTATTTTGCACATTATAGAATAGTCCTTTCAGAATAATCTATTAACTTCATACTATTCCAAATGGAAGATCCAATAGGGAGCTCTTTCATCGTGAAGATTCTTTTTGGGTTACTTTCATCGAGGTATTTTTCTCTTAGCAATTCAATCCATCTTGAAAAGGGATTAGCTCCCATTCTCTAGACTAGTTTGGCTACAAGGGCCAGGTTAACCTTGTCAAGGTCTCTTATTCCTACCCCACCTTGTTTGATTAAGATTTTATCCCAAGATACAAGAGGTAATTTGGCCTTATCCCCTATTCCTTTCTAGATAAAGTGTCTAATAATTATATTCATCTCGATCAAGATTGTTGAGGGAGCCTTCAAGAGAGAGAACTAGTAGATTATTGTGGCTTGCAAGACTATCTTTATGAGTATGATACATCCTACATATGTCAAGTACTTACCTTTCTAATTACTTAGCTTCCTCCTCATCTTTTTAGTAAATTTTTTCTAGAGCTTCTTACTTCCACTACCTTTGAAGAGTGGGAATCCTAGATAGTTATCTAGGAAAGATGGATTTTCAAAGCCCAAGATCTCAGTGAGGAAGGATTGTAGATTAGGGGAAAGATCAATAATTAATCTCTTGTATTTGCTTATATTTACTGATTGACCTAATTTTTTTCATAACTACACAATAGAATCCTTATTTCTCTAACCTCTTATAGATTTAAGTTAGTGAAATTTATAGTATCACCACAAATTGGAGATAAGAGTGGGTAGCTTCTATAGTTATCATTTATATCCCTTTAATATTGATTTCATCTCTTAGGGATTTTATATATCTTCCTAGGGCCTCTAAAATCAAGATGAAAATATAGGGGGAGATAGGATCCCCTTGTTTGTCCCCCCTTAATGAGTATAAATACCCTTTTGGGGATCCATTGATCATCACTGAGAACTTGGATGAGGAATAACAACTTTGAATCCATATTCTCCATTCTAAACTAAACCCAAAATTTTGGATCACTCCATCCATAAAAGACCAATTAACTTCATCATAGGAATTGGATATGTCCAGTTTAATTTACATTCCTTTCGTCTTGATAACATGAAGGGAGTAGATGATTTTGTGGGTTATGAAGATACCATCTATGTTTTGCCTTCCCTTCTTGAAGCCCCCTTGTTCCTTTGAGATAAGCTTTGGAAGGATTATTTTTATCCAATTAGAAATTATTTTCAAAATGATCTTGTAGATAATATTACATAGATAAATGAAGTGAAAGCCCTTCAGAGTTATACTTTCTAATTTTTTGGGGATGAGAATGAGGAATGTGGAGTTGAATGATTTTAACACTCCTTAAGACTCCTTAGATTCCTATGCCACTTTCTTGGTTTATTCCCTTATGATATTCCAATAGTGTTGAAATAAGAGAGCCTGAAACCCATCCAGGCCTGGAGAACAATCTCCTACCATCTCTAAGACTATTTTCTTGGTTTATTCAAGAGAGATATCCTCCATCAGGTTTTGATTTTTTATCTAAGCGACCAATTAGGGTATTTACCTCCAAAATGATTCTTGTTCTTCTTGATTCCATATGTCACCCTACTTTAACATGTTTTACCAATACCTCACCAAGTAATCTTTGATTTATATGGGATATTCCACACTAGTACATTCCAAAGTTTCTAATTTTCGAATGTAGTTATTTTGTCTTATAATTCTACATGATAGGTGAAAAAACTCAGTGTTTTGATCCCCCTCTTTTTTGAAATAATCTTCTAGTTTCCTTGTTATTTATTCCTCTTCCTCTAGTAAATCTATGGATTTGTGCCCTTCCATTCTCATTTTATAGATCTATCCATTATCATTTTTCACTCTTTTTTAACATGAAAGATGTTTATGAATATAAGGTGATTCTCTATTTTCAAGGTGTCTTTGAGCTCTCTCAATTACTAAGAAAATAGATACATCTTAGTCCCATATCTATTATTCAGATATTTATATTATTGGATCACAAAATGATCTAAGTGTGTATGTTCTAGACACATCTTCTCAAACCTAAAGGGAGCTCTGTCTGATTGCTCATCTTGCATAAGATGAATGGATGTCAGCGAATGATCTAAGATAGAAGTCTTAAGCACCTCAATTTTTGTGATATTATTAATCTTAATCCACTTTTATGGGACCATAAATCTATTAAGTCTTTTCAAAATCAAATCCTTTACCAACCTTATGTTACTCCAAGTGAACCATCTTCATTCAGTTTTGAGATCACATAATTTTTCCATCTCCATAAAGTTGTAAAAAGTCAAGAAATTATTATCTCTCGCATTACCTCCCTTCTTCTCTGAGGGATACATTATAGAATTGAAGTCCCCCCCCCCCCCAATGATCTAGAGTGTTCTCTTAATCTTTTATTTTGGCCTCCAATTGTTCCCAAACTAGTTCTTTTTCTTCTTCATTTTGATAACCATAAATGTTTACCAAAAAAATTGAGGATCAATCTCAAAGAGACTTATTTATAGATTAGGAATTGATTATTTGATTAGATAATCTCTAGGATAATTGAGCTTGGGTCCTATAAGAGAGCCATGCTTCCTACCATACCTATAGTATCACCCCCTACCATTTCCATTCTAATACTTGTTGATATACCCTTACTATGATCTACAATTTTTTCAACTTCATTTCTTGGAGCATTACCACTTTTGGGTTATGTTGCTTTATAAGTTCCCTTAATGTTCTCCTTTTTTATGGGGCATTGAGACCCATTATGTTTCATGAAATGATCTCCATTAAGGAGGATTATTTTTCTTTGTGCTCACTGAGAGGGTTTCTACTTGTGTATGGGTCCATGACCCAATATCCTCCATAGCTTCTTTGTGCCTCTTCTTTTTGTTTGGTATCCCTCTCCTCCTCTTTCTAAAATTTCCTTTATGATTAAAATTAAGAGTTTGCATGATTCTCATGTTGTTCTCATTTTTTTTTGAATCTGATTCATCTTCCTCATCCAAGCTTGTCTAGTTTTCTTTGTGTTTTATGCATTCTATTGTGTTATTTATTTTTATCTACTTACCTTGTGACCATTATGTCTTCTACTTGTCTAAGTTTTCTATGCCTGGTTCTTTGATTATATTCTCCATATCCTCTTTAAATTCATAATATATTTTGATGTCTTCCATCTCCACATTATTGTGTTTATCTTGGGGTTATTTTTATAAAATAGATTGTATTCCTTTTGTTGGGGTAGATTTTTGGTTGACTCCTTTTTTGCTTTATTTTGTCAAATCTTTTTTAAATATTTTATTCTTATTCTTAATAGTATGTTTTTCTAGGCTTGACAAATCCCTTTGAATATTTATCTATTATTTCAAGAGCTTTCTCTATGGTATTAATTTTATGTAGTGTTTGGCATTCTCTAATCAAATTCCCATATTCATGATAGCTTCTATAGTGGAATGCAATGCTCTCATAGTCTAGATCTTGAATCCACTCCATTTTCCCTGATTTCAGAGTGATGTTCTTTGGTAGGGGCTATGTGAGATCTAACTCCACACAAATTATTGCATAGATGGACAGTCCTTTGCCATGATGGGGTTTTGATATATCTATAGGTCTACCAATAGTATTAGAAATAAATTTGACTACATATCTAGACTAAAATTCTTACAAAGAGTGTACATTCAAATCTATACAAGTGTCATATTTGGGAGTTATTTTGTTGGCCTAAAATCTATGTGCTAGTGCTTCATGAATAGTCTCACATTCCTAAAGAAGTATAAACCTCCTTCAAATACCTTATCTATGTCTAATTGATTGGAAAATATTCCTATGAATTTCCTGTTGGCATAGGATTTGATCTCATACTCTCCATTTGTCTTCAAGTTTCTTCTAGTCCATGCATGCAGTTATTTCAAAGAAAGTTACACTCCCATGATCTTACAAATTGGGTTCTTACCATGCAAATCCACTATATTATTTTTAATTTCTATCAGGTTTAGCATGGTTATTAGGTTCTCTTCAACTGCTTGCATGTATGATCTTTTTGAACCATTTATTTGATCTTGTAGCTTCTTCTTTCAAGTCACTTTCATCAGGGCATTAATCTCTTCCTCTAAAATAGAGGTTTATGCTTCAACCACCATTTTATTAAAGTATTTTTTTAGGGGGAATAAATACCTTTGGAAGATTCATCTTGTGTCCCTTCAATCCATCTAGATTTCTTGTCTGCATCAATTCATAGGAAAAAACTAAAAAACCTAGGGGAAGCTTCAAACCCTAACAGATCTCATTCTCACACTTGTTTATTCACTCCTATTTATGGATTATTAATGTTAAAATAGGTTTAGATCATTTAATATTATCATTTATGGATTATTTTTTATATACAAGGTTAGATGATTGTCTAAATGAATGTCAAATTAAGTCAAAGGGCCCCCACCCATTAGAATTTGTAATGTGGCCTATATTTATTATTTAATTTCTTGGACTTCTATTAAAATTCAAATCATAAAACTGAGTTATAAATTTTATAACTTATAAATTAATTAATTGGATTTTAAAAGTCAATTAACTTATAACTATAACTTATTAAATTTAGTTGTAACTTGATTCATAACTATCTCAAGGAGAGTAACTTTATAAAGAGATTTAAGACACATAATAGAAGGAGAAACACATAGGTATCAAGAGATCTTCTAATTTTGAATTTTTTTCATCTATTTTCTTCTTTTGTTTAAACATCTCTGAGATTGAATAGTCATTTTTAGATACACAAAATAATGCATTCTTTAACTATGAAGTAATCAATATGAATAACATAGGTATATCTAGATTTTTTTATTTACTCATAATTGATTATCTAAAGATTATCAAGCATTAATATAATTTGATTATTGCATGTACATGGTCATATGAGTATAACTTCATGTACTTTCCCTAAATAATAATGAATACCTTGCAATTTATGACAAATTATTGATCTATTAATTGTACTTTATTTTTCATTTAAGGACTGTGTTTGTAATTAGACTCATTTTATATTTTTCAATAATCTTTTATATAATGAAAGTCGATTCTTGTTCCAAGTCTCATAAATTTCTCTTATTTCTTGTTTTAGTTAGAATTTCATTTCTATTTTAGATAAATTATTTTCATTTTATTTTTATTAATTCTTTAATTTCTTATTTTAGATAGTTTTGTTTTCTAGTCAGATATTTTATTTATAGTATTATTTATTTATGGTTTAATTCTTTACATTTATGTTTTAAGTAGTTTTCTCTTTCAACTTACATATTTAGTTCTTTTTTGGTCCAAATTTCTTATTTATTTCCATTTGTTTATTTTTATGTTTACTAGTTTTTACTTTTTGTTACTTGATTAGTCTATTAGATTATCTTATTTGTTGTTTTATTTATTTTTTCTATTATAGCTTCCATTACTTAGTTAAGTAGTTTAGAATATGAGTTAATTATATTTATTGTTTTACTTTGTTTTTTTGGTTTATTTTATTTTAATTCAGTAGAAGTTATTTAATCCTTAAAGTAGTTTTATATCTTTCTTTATGTTATTGATTATTTCTTAATTAGTCTTTGGTATTTAGTTGATAAGTTAGTATTATAGTTTTAAATTTTATTTCTTTGTTTTGTTTTTGTTTTCATTTCTTTTATTTATTTTTGGGTTTATTATTATTATTATTTTTAGTTTGTTTTAGTTCTTGTGGCATTGAGAAACTAATAAAGAGATAGATTGATAAGAAGTTTATACAAATTAGAGATCCTTACTTCAAGATATTACCTCATTTATATGTTTTAATCTATTGGGTAAGTTAGATTATATATTTGTTAATCTAATTATGATTTTATTATAAATAGTATCTTATTTTTGAAATATAATGATGCATAATTTAATGTTTGATTTGCTAACTTATTCCTAAAAGTATTAAAAAAATATCTACACTTCTTAGCGTCAATATTTGTTCCATATATACTTTACTATTAAACTTGTTCGATTACGTCTTGATATTCATGATAGATGAAAGGGTTGATTTGTTGATGTAATAGTTTTTATCATCAACAAATTTGGTGACTTCGTTGGTGAGTTTTTATAAATCTCATCTCTATTTTTTATTTTTATTTTATTTTATCAATCGTTCTTGTTTGTTTCAGTCCTTTGTGCACATGACCATTGGTGATCCCTCCTATCGTCCAACCTATAATTGATATTGTTGAAAATCAAGAAGATATTACTTTGAATATATATATATATATATGTATATATATATATATATATGTATATATATATATATATATATATATATATATATATATATACTTTTAGTATAATAGATATTATGATTTGCATTACATTTTTGAGGTTATGTTAAGGAAGAGGATGAAATAGTGTTCAAAATAGATTGGTATGCTAATTTTAGTCATCAAATTCAATTTGATATTCATTAATTAAATCATTGCATTTAGAGAGAAAGGGAGTAATTTTTTATTGTTTATCTTCAACCTAGAACTCATTTTCATTCTAAATATTTCCCTTTCAATGATTTTATTATCCCTACTAACTTTAAAATAACTATAGAGTTAGACCAACCTAGTCAAGTAGAGGAACCTATTGAAATATCTAATGGAATAACAAATGAAAGAGAGAGTTGGAGACCTAATTTTAGGTCTATAGAACAATAAAGATCAAGTAGATGTCATTAACAATGACATTGATTTTGATATAGAGAATAAGTACCTTGTTAATCCTTGGATTTGTGAAAAAATAATTAATGATGGTAACCATCTTAGTAAATTACCTTCAATTAAAGGACTTAATATTACATGAGATTTTCAATAAATCCTGGTGAGTCTTGGGAAGATCATTTAGATTTTTTAAAGTTTATTTGTGCTACTCTAGGTATTACTAATGAAGTTTTTTTTATTATATTATGTTCACAAACTTTAGAAGGTAAACTTTTTGTTAGTCTTCCTGCTAGGGTGATTAGTACTTGGAAAGATGTAGAAGATTAAATAAACTTTGTTTTGTCAAGCTTAAAGAGGATTTAGATCTAGTCAATGAACTCATTAATAATTTTATTGATTAAAAAGAGATGATTCACCATTTTATAACTAGATTTACCAAACTACATAAAAAGATTCCTTGTGACATTAGACCATCGTAAAAAAATGTCTAGATTGTATTTTTGTAGTGCTTTACCTTTAAAGTATAAAAAAGATCCTAGAATATAAAGATATAGTTAAATATAATGAAACTATTATTTTTTGCATAGAGTATGAAAATAAATTAAAATGTGTTGGTTTTAAATATAGAGCTTTCACACTTTTGATAATGTAGACATTTTAAAGGCCATTTATAATCTTGGAAATGAGTTGGTCTTCATCAAGGAGAAATTAAATGACAAGTTTTATACATCGGGTAAAACTTCTAATCCTTAGAAAAGTAAAGATAAATAAAATTTTAATTATTGTAATGTTTGTGAATTAGATCATGACCTTAACACTTGCATTGTTGTTCAAAAATTTTAAAAAAATATCTATGGAAAGGATAGTATTTCCATTGACTTAGATGACAATATAAAAATATAATTCTGATGAATGTTCAAATAACATTAAGACTACATTTTTTTATATTGTACAAACAAGACAAAGGGATTATGGTTCTATCCAAAAAGATAATTCAAACATGGCTAACAATCAGTATTCTTCTTCCAAACATTTCATGTAAGATAGGTAAAATTATGCACAATATTATTATCTTAGATAACTACAATAAATTCTCAGTACAATAATCCTTTATCTATTGGATTTAGTAATACTCAATATCCTCCTTATAAATAAAATAATTATACTCACATTTATGATCTTAATATTGGTGCTTATAATATTATTGATGATTTTGCTACAATAAAAGTTATTTTTTCTTTATTGGGTATGTGCATAGAGTTGGGGGATAATTCTGTGGACATTTTAGGTAATGCGATCATGTTATTAAATAATGTGATTGATTTATTTAATTAATGTGATCACATTATTTAAATTATGGCTCGATAATTACCAAGCCATAATATGTACGCATTATTGAGAAAACAATAACATGTAAATGTTATTGTAAATTCAAATAATGTATACACATTATATAATGTATACGTATTATATAATACATATGTATTATACAGTGTATTATACAATGTGTATGCATTATATAACACGTACGTATTTCTTTGTCATAAGACCAAAACCATCTCCATGAGCATGTGGGATTTGCACGTGAAGCCAACTTTTGCCATAAGCTTATATTTACTACTCTAAATGTTAAGTATAAGTTTAAAATTATACTTCAAATTTATTTTAGTAAATATAAGAAATTAGGGTCACTCAACATATGATAGAGTTGGTCTCATAATTACATGCCTTACGATGCGAAAAATATTTTTTCAAAATCCAATCAAGTCAGTCCTTAGGAATTTTTAGGGTCTAAGTATTAAACCTAGGGATTTCAAGACAATTTTTATAATTGATATCCATTTTTTATAAATATATAGTCATTCTTTAGGTTTTTATGTCTTTTGAATTGATTTTGGACATTTTTAAGAATCTTAGGTTTATCAAAATTGAAGTTTGAAAACCACTCACTTTGAAATTGATGCAAAGTGGTGTGATTGGGGTAGCATAGGACACATTGATGACATGTACACATCAAACAACCACCTTATGTTAATTTCATTTGATCATCATCCCTCCCTTATCCTTGATCACTTCTTACTCATGCCTTATCACCCATAATCACTCTCTAATCATTTTTCATGGTCGTTAATCACTCCCTTATTTACCCTCACTATCCCTAGTCATCTCTAATCACTCTCTCATGATCCCTCATTACTCCCTCATTGACCCTCACTATGCCTCATCATCCCTAATAACTCAATCTTTATCCCTCCTCATCCCTCATCACTCCTGATTGACCCTCACCATCCATCATCTTTAATCACTGTTAAGAATTAAGTGAATGTAAATCAGATTTATTAACCACCATAAAATCACAAAACTATGTTTTAAATGTGTGAAAATCAAATTTAATTATGCAAAAATAGTTCCTTCAAACCACAATTTAATGAAAGCATAAAAGGAGAGAAAAAATCAGCAATAACACATAACACATATATATTGTGGTTCACCGAATGTGGGATACATCCACCAAGAAAGTCTTCAAATAAATCATTAATTTGAAACAAGATTACAATAAACTCTCACAGAGATAGAAAAATCTTGTGTAGAAAATGTTACATAAAAGTTGCACTTTCACTTGCACCTGCACTTTCACTTGCACCTGCACTTTTTTGTATCTCACAAGATGTTAAACCACACCTTGTAAATGAACACCTACACTTTGACTCTATCTCCCAAAGCCACACTTACAAATAAGAATTATCAATAACCTATCTTAGGTCACACCACACCATGTATAAATAGAAAATGGTGTGGAAAACATCCTCCCAAGAGAAAACTCACCATACTCACCTAGGATATGCTCTATTCACAAGATGACATGACATTTCCACCTTTTAAAGCATATCTAAAAGGTCCTTAGAGGAGGAGCATGCCATTCCTCTCCAAATGGCACAACTTCCAATGTAGAAGTCCAACCCACTCCATTATACATCAAGAAATTATTAAATATTGAATTTAATAATTTTTCTCCTCCTAATGCATCATAGAAATAATTAAATACATCATTTAATAATTTATCCTAATGCATCATGAAAATTATTAAATAAATCATTTAATAATTTTCTCCTAATGCATTACAGAAATATTAAATTGTTAACACAAAATTTACTCAGAGGGGGGGTGAATTAGTATATTATATATCTTTTTACTTAATCTAATTTCTTCTTTAACCACTTAATCACACTTTCAAGATATGTAATAAAATTGAAACAATAATTTACACCACATAAGAGAGAGAGAGACACCATATTTTTACATGGAAACCCAAAGTGGGAAAAACCATGGAAAATAATCTCAAGTATATGAATGAGCACCAACTCAAAATATAAAGTTTGAAAGCACCAACTTGTAGAAGCACCAACCCCTTTGCCGAGCACTAACATAATAACTATTTGTGAGCACCAAATCACAGGAGCACCAACCCTTACAAAGATTTGTGAGAACCAACCCCTCTTATGTATAAAACATAACTATCTCTCAATGTTGCTTAATCAACAAATGATAGAACTATAAAATATCTCCTACTTTTCTCTCTTCAAAAACAAATACAAACCATGCACTCTCTTGCATATTACAAATGGCTTCTCAAGACTTTATTTATATCTTTCCAAATGACCTTTGGCATTCACCCTTTGTGACCATTAAATTCTCATGGAAAATGGTACCAAACTTGCATGACCCTTCATATCCTTGCATTTGAAAAATCATATGGTGACCCTTCATAATAAAAAAGCATCATTTCCTCTTTTCCCTTTATCTTGGTGACTTTTTGTATTCCTCAAAGTGTCCCTTCATGGAAAAATGCACCATGCCTCTTTTGTCTTCACATGGTGACTCTTAGAATTCTTCAAGATGACTCTTCATGAGAAAATGTGTCCCATTCCTCTTCCATCTTTTACCCCGTTATGACTTCTCCATGGGACCTCTTTTAACTTATATGAAACCAAAAATATATTCATTAATATTAAATAAATATTAACACACATTATCCAAGATATGAGTATTAGAAACACCATTAAATACAATGGGGCCTTTATCACCAATAATGCTAGACCTTTGACATCAATGACAATATTTCCAACAATCTCCCCCTTTGTCAGTGATGGCAACCTCAAACTGAAACTGCCACATCCTAAAACTTGCACATACTACCATCTAAAAAACATATAGTAAATCCACCTTATTGTAGCAACCTATACCTATTCCCTAGACCTATTTATACACATGTACCTATACCTATTATTCTCCCCCTTTGAAATCAATGGCAAATGGCCTACCTAGAGCTAACACATAGCTCCCTCTCAATTGATGCTGAACCTCAATGGTAGGAAATAAAAAAAATTACTCCCAACTTCTCTCGTAGATACTCAAATGTGTCTTTTGGTAGTTCCTTTGTGAAAATATCTATAGTATGCTCTATAGTACTGATATACTCCATCTTAACCTATTGATCTACAACCTGCTCTCTCAAGAAGTGATATCTAATAGGAATATGTTTTGTTCTTGAATGCATCATTAGATTCTTCAAAATATTAATATCACTTGTGTTATCACAAAAAATAAAATTAGGTTCATCATACTTTACCTTGATATCTTCCAAATTTTGCTTCATCCAAATCACTTGAGTACAACACAATACTACTATAATATATTTTGCTTCAGCTATAGAAAGTGATACTAAATTATGCTTTTTGCTTAGCCATGATACTAAGCTATCACCAAGAAAGAAAAATCTATTTGTACTCTTTTTGTCATCCAAACACCTTGCCCAATCTGAATCTGTATAAGCAACCAAAGTGAAATCTCTACCTGTGGAATACCATAATCCATAATCTAATGTCCCCTTGATTATCTAAATATTCTCTTCACCAACTGAACATGACTATCTTTCAGAGATGCTTGATATCTTGCAACCATACCAACTACATGCATGATGTCTGGCCTTGATGCTATCAAATATAAAAGACTACCAATCATAGATCTATATAAAGATTGATTTGTAATAGGTGAATCTTCATCCTTGCTCACCTTATTTTATGTACACATGGGTGTGCCAACTAGTGCATAATCCTCAAAACCAAATTTCTTCAACATTTACTTGGCATATTTACTTTGAGATATGAAAATTCTTTTATCTGACTGAAATATTTGAATCCTAAGAAAAATAACAATTCTCTAAGCATAGGCATCTCAAATTCCTTTTGCATATTATCAAAAAATTCTTTTGTCATCTTTTCAACATTTCCTCCAAAAATGATATCATCAACATATACCACAGCAATCAATTAATTCTCACCTTTTATTTTGATGTAGAGATTACTATCAACAAATCCTCTCTTGAAACCTTGATCCTATATGTACTTATCAAGTCTTGCATACCAAGATCTAGGAGCTTGTTTCAATCCATATAAATCTTTCTTCAATTTGTATAGATGGCTACTAATATTTGAGAGAATAAATCCCTCAGGCTGCTCAATGTAGACCTCTTCTTCTAGATTTCCATTTATGAAGGCAGATTTGACATCCATCTAAAACACTTTGAAAATTTCAAACACTGCATATGCAAGAAACATTCTAATAGCCTATAACCTTGCCACTAGTTCAAAAGTTTCTTCAAAATCTATTCCCTCAATCTGAGCATATCCTTTACATAGTAATCTTGATTTATTTCTGGTCACTTCTCCATTTTCGTTCAACTTATTTTTATAAACCCATTTTGTTCCTATCACATTGTGATCTTTTGGTCTAGGCACTAATTCCCAAGTATCATTATTTTCTATCTGATTTAATTTTTCATCCATATCCTTAACCCAATGCTTGTCATGTCTAGCTTTTGAAAAAGCTCTAGGTTGAATTTTGGATAACAAAGAGAAATCAACTTGCTTAGATTCACTTACCATCATTCTTCTAGTGTGAATTCCTTCATTTATGTCCTTGATGATGTCACTTTCATTATGATTTATCTAAATATATTTGGATAGAGTTTTGGTTTCCTTTTTCTCCTTCTCATCTTCATCTAATTCTTCAAAATATTCCTCTTCAATGGTTTTAAGAATGCCTACTGGATCACTAATTCTTTGTGTTCCATCTTCTTCTATCCTAAAACTTACACTTTCAACAATTTTTTTGGCTCTTTTTTAATAACATTTATAAGATTTAATTTTACAATAATAACCAAGAAATATACCTTCATCTACTCTAGATTTAAATTTACCAAGTTTTTCATCGATTTTCTTTATGAAGCATCTGCTACCAAAAACTCTAAAATAAACAACTGTTGTTGGTTTATCTTTCCATAGCTCATAAGGAGTCTTGTCACTATTGACTCTCAATAATGCTCTATTTTGAATATGCACTATGATATCAACTACCTCTCTCCAATATTTATCTGCAATTTTGGATTCATTTTGCATTATCCTCACCATATCTTAAACTATTCTATTTTCTTGGGTCAACTACTCCATTTTATTGTAGAGTTCTAGCTGTTGAATAATGTCTCTTTATTCCATGGTCTTCACAAAACTCAATAAATTGATCTAACATGAATTTTTCTTAGTGATCTAATCTTAGACACTTAATCTTCAAACTGCATTCATTCTCAACTAATGCTTTGAATGCTTTGAAATGTTTGAAAGCTTCTAATTTTTTCTTTAAAAATATTACCCAAGTCATATGTAAAAAATCATCAATAAGAAACATGAAATATTTATCACCTTGAGAACTTTGAGTTCTCATAGGTCCACACATATCAGTGTGAACAAGCTCTAGCATCTGAGTGGTTGAGTACTCTTTTTTTTGAACTACCTTCTAGCCTACTACCCATGCTGACAAGGTTCACAAAGTGTGTTGGATGGCTTCGTAATCTTTGGAAGATTTTTGACTGCTTGCTTCTTACTGATGTTGACAAGATTGTCAAAATTTATGTGCCCCATTCTCTTGTGCCATATCCAACTTTATTCAATTTGACTCAAAAAATATTTTTGACCTTTGATGTCTGATAGTATATACTAATTATTGCCTATTCTCTAAGCATCTACAACCAACACATATGAATATTTTCTTCTAATTTCAAAACTTTCTGCATAAAACTTTAGTATGTGCCCTTGATCACATATTTGACTTACACTCAAAATATTATGCTTAAGACCTTCTACATACAAAACATTTTTAGTTTTAGTTCTACTATTATCCAAACTTAGTGTACCTTTTCTAGCAATTCTGGTAGTAGTATTGTCTTTGAATTTCACTATGCCACCATTGATCTTCTTCAAGGTTATGAACTTAATCTTGTCTCCTATCATGTACCTTGAACATCCACTATCAATTAACCATGGATTTTCTTTATTTCTTTCATGCAAAGCTATCTACACCAACATAGATTTTTTAGGTTGTTTATTTTGCCATGAACTTATCTAAACTTTCTTCTTGATGAATGAAGCCTTGAAAATATAATCCTTCTTGACTAATTTGAACATGCTTCTATAGTACTGAGCTATGTTTTCAAATTTGTTACACTTGTAATATGTTATGTCTACTTCATTAAATCTTGATAGAGGAGCAAAGAGTTATGGCTTCTGCTTGACTCTGTATGAATTTCCTTCTCCTTATTTTTGAAATTGTTAGCCCTTTTTCAACATTCTATTTTCTTATGACCATATCTATTATAATAAATATAGTAACCATAAAAATAAGACTTTTTTGTGTATCTCTAACCTGATTGCCTTTTATAAGAGCTTAGCATAGCTCTTTCCTTTTTCCTTGTTTGTGAAAGTAGTGACCTGCCCTTTCTCTTTTTAAAATCCAATCCCTATATTATCTAATATAGATCTTTGATTTTATAATATATTATTCCAAATATTAGTGTTATTATCAAATTTTGAATCATTGGCTACTCTATCATTGATTGCTTTATTTGTTTTCTCAAGATCTGCTTTTAAAGAAGCAATTTTAATAACATACCTTTCACATTCTTTACTTACTATTTTCAACGATGTCGTTAGATCTTCTTCATTCTTCTTGGCTTCTTCAGAGTGTGCTTGTAGATCTTCAATTATTTACTTTGACTTCTTTTCATTTTTCTCAATTTAGAGCTTTAATCTTTGATTCTTCTTTTCAAGAGATTTTAACTCTTCTAAGGCACAAATGAGTTCTTCTTTTTGATTCACTTTAGCTTCATCATGTTCTTCTTCTTGATCATCTATAATTTTTCTTGTGGAGGAATATTCATGTATGGCCATGAATAGTATCTCTTCTTCTTCTTCTAAATCACTGACTCCACTATCTTCGACTGAGCTAGGATCTTTAGAATAAAAACTCTTCTTGAATCCCTTTTTGAATTTACCTTTGAAATTTTTCCTGTATGTATACTTTCTTTCTTTATTTTCATCATTACCCTTATTTGGGCATTTAGCTACAAAATGTCCAATCTTTTCACAATTAAAATATTTAAAAGGTAATTTTTCTTGATATTTATCTGTGCCATTTTTTGGCTTGTGAATGAATAGAGCTCCATTGTCATCTTCATCATCGCTAAAACTATCACTTGATTCTTGAATCTTAACCTTATTTTTTTTGATGTCTTGAAAGTAGCTTCTCTCTTTGAGGGTTTATCTTGTTTAGTCCACATCTCATATGTTGTAAGAATACTATGAAGCTCATCCATCTTTACTTGGCTAAATTCTTCATCTCTTCAATTGCTAAAACTTTTACATCATATCTCAATGGTAGGGATCTCAAAATTTTTTGAACCATAGTTGATTCTTCTAAATTTTATCCAAGACCTTGAATCTGATTAACTATTTGATCAACTCACAAAAGATAACTTGTTATATTTTCTTTTTCTTCCATCTTCAAACTCTCAAACTATCTTCTAAAATTCTGAAGCTTTGCTTGCAAAACCTTTCCATCACCTTTAAAAATATTCTCAAGTTTTACCCAAGTTTTATGAGAAGATTTACATTGTATAACTTTAACAAATTTTGATTCACATAAACCAAATAAAATAGAATTTAAATATTTAGCATTATTTTCACTTGCCTTCTTTTCTACAAGAGTAGTTACAAGTGTCTGTGGCTCTTTATGTTCCTCCACCACTTCTTACCACATGTTGAATACAAGGGCCATCAAATAATTCTTCATCCTTATGCTCCAAAAAACATAATTCATCCCATCAAATAAAGGTTATTTATTTGTAGAAAATCCTTCATGTGATCCAACCATCGTGCTTTCTCAATCTACTTTCAAGTTATAATTTTTTTTCATAAGGAACCTACTCTAATACCAATTGTTAAGCATAAAATATACTGAGAGGGGGGTAAATCAATATATTATATATCTTTTTACTTAATGTGATTTTTTTTCTTTAACCACTTAATCACACATTCAAGATATGCAATAAAACTGAAACAATAATTTGCACCACACAAGAGAGAGAGAGAGACACTAGATTTCTATGTGGAAACTCAAAGTGGGAAAAACCATGGAGAACAATCTCAAGTATATGAATGAGTACCAACTCAAAATACAAAGTTCACAAGCACCAACTTGTAGGAGCACCAACCCCTTTATCGAGCACCAATACAACAACTATTTGTGACCACCAACTCACAGGAGCACCAACCCCTTGTAAAGATTTATGAGCACCAACCCAAAAGAGAACCAACCCCTCTTGTGTATAAAACACAACTATCTCTCAATGTTTCTTACTCAACAAATGATATAACTCTACAATATTTCCTAATTTTCCCTCCTTGAAAACAAATACAAACCATGTACTCTCTTGCATATTAAAAATGCTTTCTCAAGCCTTTATGTATAGCTTTCCAAATGAGATTTGGTATTCACCCTTTGTGACCCTTCAATCCTCATGGAAAATGGCACCAAACTTGCATGACCCTTCGTAACCTTGCATTTGAAAAGTTATATGGTGACCCTTCATAAGCAAATGCATCCTTTCTTATTTTGTCTTTATCTTGGTGACTTTTCATATTCCTCAAAGTGTCCCTTCATGGAAAAATGTGCCATACCTCTTTTGTCTTCATATGGTGACTCTTGAAATTCTTCAAGACGACTCTTCATGAGAAAATGTGTCCCATTCCTCTTTCATCTTTTACCCCATGACTCTTTGAATTCTCCATGGGCCCTCTTTTGACTTATATGCAACCAAAAATATATTCATTAATATTAAATAAATATTAACACACATTAACCAAGATATGAATATTAAAAAATGATTAAATGCAATGGGGCCTTTATCACCAATAATGCTAGACCTTTGACATCAATGACAATATTTACAATATAAATAAATAATTAATTTCTTAGAACAAGAAAATTAATCCCACTTCCAAAAAACATGCAAGTATACATGAAAATTATTAAATAAACATTTAATAATATTCACCCACATGAGGAGCAAAGGAAAAATGTACTCCCCACATCCTTGGATCTCTCTAGGCCCCCAAAGTGTACCAACAAGGTCATGTGATAGATTCAAAGGGCTCCACACTCAATAATCTCCCACTTGGAAACCTTTTCTCCTGAACAAATTCTATCACTACTCCATGACCACTAAGGCTAACCAAATCTGAACATAGTCTCAACTTGTCCAATGTGACCACCTTGGTCATCATATCCATAAGATTCTAGCTGTTATGAATCTTCTCTAACTTCACTAAGTTCTCCTCCAAAGCTATTCTAATAAAGTGATAATGTAACTAAATATGTTTCATTTTTGAGTGGAAAGCAGAGTTCTTTTCCAAATGAATATCTCTCTGACTATCACTGTATAGTCTCCCAACTTCTTAACCATGCCCCAACTCTTGAAATAAATCTTGTAACCAAATCATCTCCAACTATCCTCTGTAGCAATAACATGCTATACCTTTGTGGTTGATAAATCCATAACCTTTTGTATCATATAAATCCAACTAACCATTGTATCTCCAACAATAAATATATATCCTATCATACTCCTACTATCAATATCCCCTACCATATCTGAGTCCACATAACCATGCAAAGTGGTATCTAATCCACCATAACATAATGCAAAATCAATGGTTCCTCTCAAATATCAAAGAATCCATTTCACTGAATGTCAATGATCATAACCAGAATCACTCATATACCTACTCATAACTCCCATTTCATGGGCAATATATAGCCTAATATAAACCATGGCATACATCAAGCTACCAACTATTAAAGAATAAGGTACCTCAGACATCTTAAGCTTTTTAGATTTTGTCTTAGGACACTCCTCCTTTGATAATATAAAGTGGCCTACCAAAGGAATTCTAATATATTTAGAATCCAACATAATAAACCTTTCTAAGACTTTAATCACATACACTGATTAGGATAAAACAAGCTTCCTCTCCTTATTATCATGAGTAATTTTCATACCAAGGATTTTCTTTGTAACACCCAAATCCTTCATAGCAAAGGAGTCACTAAGCTATTTCTTGAGCATATGAATTTGATGTATGTTCTTTCCTAAAACTAACATGTCATCCACATAAAAGCATAAAATAATAAAGGAACCATCATCAAAATGTTTGATATACATGTAATGGTCAGAATTACACATTTGATATTCTTGTTCCAACATAAAATAATCAAATTTCTTATACCATTGTTTTGGATCTTTTTTAAGGCCATACAAGTTATTCTTTAATATACACACCTAGTTCTCTTTCCCTTTAACCTCATATCTCTGTGGCTACTTCATATCCAAATCACCATGAAGAAAAGTAGTTTTCACATCTAACTATTCTAAGTGCAAATCCTCAACTGCAACTAAATCAAGAACAGTCTTAATATAAGTCATTTTTACAATAGGAGAGAAAATCTCATCAAAATTAATACCTAATTTTTGTACAAACCCCTTGAACACCATCCTGGTCATATACCTTTTTCTCCCTTGATCATCTTATTTTATTTTGAAGATCCACCTATTTGGCAATGCACTCTTGCCCTTGGGTAGCCTTACAAAATAATATGTTTGGTTCTCCATGAGAGATCTATTCTCTTCATCCATGGCTTGTTCCTATTTCAACCTATCATCTACCTATATTTCTTCCTCATAACACTTTGGTTCTCCATTGTCAGTGAGTAACAAATAATTCAAAGAAGGAGAAAAATGTTTAGGTGCTTTTCTTACCCTAGAAGATCTTCTTACCATAGGAGTTTGGGGTCCTTGTGTAGAATATTCCTAAACTAATTCATTAGATACTTTGCCATCTGTAATGTCATACAATACTATGTACTCTTTCTATTCATGTTCATGTTCCTGCAACTGATTCTTATACATGACTTTTTCATTAAAGACTACATCTCTAAACCAAAATATGTTATTATCTTTAATGCTCCATAAATGGAAACCAAATTTATCCTCACCATATCCAACAAAGGTGCATTTCTCTGATTTAGCCTCTAACTTGGTCATATTCTCTTTCTTGATGAGGGCAAAATCCTCACATCCAAAGTCTCTATAAAAAGAATAATCAACATTCTTACTAGACCAAGCTTGTTCAAGAATGCCTCCATCAAAATGTATAGAAGGTCCTCTATTAATCATATATATTACTGTGATAACTACTTCTACCCAAAATTGTAAAGGAAACCTAACATGTAACCTCATGTTCCTAGCATGTTCCATTATTGTTTTATTTATCTTTTGAGACACCCCATTTATTATGGAGTTCCTAGAAGCATCTTTTGCCTATATATTCCATTTTTAGAACAATAATCAAAGAAAGAATTACTACAATACTCACCTCTATTATTTAATCTGAGACATTTCAATTTGAGACATGTTTCATTCTCAACTAAATATTTCCACTTCTTAAAAGTATCAAATAAATCAGATTTATTTTTATTACAATAAACCCAAACTTTCCTAGTTGCATCATTAATAAAAGTGACATAATAATTGGAATCACCAATAGAAGATACTTGAACTGGTCTCCATACATCTGAATGTACCAACTCTAAGTTGTGTTCTTTCTTTATAGGTCCAACTTTTAAGAACTTAACTCACTTCTATTTCCCATACACACAATCCTCATAGAAGTCTAGATCTAGATATTTGAATCTAAGCAACTTATCTTTTCAGATCTCCATGTCCTTATGGCTCATATGATTGAGCCTGCCATGCCACATATTTATATTTCCATCTACAACAACTAAATTACAAGAATCAACACTACTGGTCAAATATAAAGTACCAGCTTCCTTACCTCTCAAAATCACAAGAGATCCTTTAGTAACTTTCCAAGAATCTGTAGTAAACATAACTAAATGTCTTTCACTACCTAATTACCCCATTGAAACAAAATTTTGTCTCAACATAAGCACATGTCAGACATCCCTAAGTAGCCATGAGTTCCCATTCTGCATTTTCACTTGAATAGAACTTTTCCCTACTATCTTTAATGGTTCATCATCACTAAGATATACATGTCCTAGATTCTCTTAAACATAATCAAAAAAATAATGCCTATATGGGGTGGCATGAAAAGAAGACCTTGAATCTAATACCTAAGACTCAGTAAAATTATCCAAAGAAAGAATTAAGGCATCCTACCTAGTTTTACCTGATGTCACATTTACCTCATTTGTTTCATCATTATTTCTTTTCTTATCTCAAACTGACCAACAATCCTTCTTTGAGTGTCCACTCTTCCCATAATGCCAACATATAATTTTGGCTTTAGATCTTGATTTAGATCTACCTTTTAACTTTTCAATGTTGCTTTTGCTCTTGTCCTTTTTCCTCTATCTAGTATCAATAGATAAATCATTACCTAAAGATGATTCACTGGTGCTTTTCCTTCATATCTCCTTGCTAAGAATCACACCTACAACATCTTCAAAATTCAAGCTTCCCTCAGTAGGGATTGCATTACTCACAGCCATAACCAAACTATCCCAACTATCTGTCAAAGAACATAAAATTATCAAAGATCTAACTTCATCATCAAACTTAATTCCAATTAAAGTGAACATACTTACAACCGTATTAAAATAATTTAAATGATTAGCAATACAACCATTCTCAGACATTTTCCTGTTAAAAACTCTTTTCATAATAAAATTTTTATTTGAAGTTGAGGGTTTCTCATACAACTTTCCAATTTTATCCATGAGATCCTTTGTAGATGTTTGATCTACAATGTTAAATGCAATAGAAGATGCAAGGCATAACTGAATGGCTCTCAATGCCTTCTTATCAATCAATGTCTAATTTACATCACTCATACTTATAGGTTGTCCTCTTTTTCCCTCCAAGGGAAGTTGAAGTTCCTTATGATATAATTAATCCTCCATCTGCATTTTCCACAAACCAAAATTATTACCATCAAATTTCTCCACTCTAAATCTGATTCTTCTCCCATAGCTCCCACTCAAGCTAATAACCATTCCTGTGATTTACCACTTCAGTTGAAATACCACCAAATCTCTGATACTAGTTATTAGGAATTAAGTGACTATAAGTTAAATTTCTTAACAACCATAAAATCACAAAACCATATTTTAAATGTGTGAAAATCATATTTAATTATGTAGAAAGAATTCCTTCAAATCATATTTTAATGAAAGCATAAAAGGAGAGAACAAAACCAATAATAACAAATAATATAGATATACCATGGTTCACCCATTCTAAGGTACATCTACCAAGAAATTCCTCAAATAAATTAGTAATCTGAAACAAGATTACAATGAACTCTCATAGAGATAGAAAAATCTCTTGTACAAAATATTGCACAAAAGTTACACTTTCACCTGCACCTACACTTTTTTGTATCTCAAAAGATGCTAAACCACACCTTGTAAATGAACACCTTCACTTTGAAAAACCCTTGCACTTTAACTCTATCTCCCAAACCCACACCTACAAATAAGAATTATCAACAACCTCTCATAGGTCACACCACACCTTGTATAAATAGCAAATGGTGTGGAAAACATCCTCCCAAGAGAAAACTTACCATCCTCACCTAGGGTAGGCTCTATCCACAAGATGACATGACATTTCCACCTTTCAAATCATATCTAAAAGGTCCTTAGATGAGGAACATGCCATTCCTCTCTAAATGGCACAACTTCTAATGTGGAAGTCTAACCCACTTTCATAATACATCAAGAAATTATTAAATACTGCATTTACTAATTTTTATCCTCCTAATGCATTATAGAAACAATAAAATACATCATTTAATAATTTCTCCTAATGCATCATGTATTTTTTTAAATACATCATTTAATAATTTTCTCCCAATGCATTACATATTAAATAAATAATCAATTCCCTAGAACAAGGAAATCAATCCCACTTCCAACAAACATGGAAGTATACATGAAAATTATTAAATAAACATTTAATAATATTAACCCACATGAGAAACAAAGGAAAAATTCACTCCCCACATCCTTGAAGCTCTCTAGGACCACAAAGTGTACCAATAAGGTCATGTGATAGCCCCAAAGGGATCCACACTCAAAAATCTCCCACTTGGAGACCTTTTTCCTAAACAAAATCTATCACTACTCCATGACCACTAAGGCCAACCAAATTTGAGAATAGTCTCCACTTGTCTAATGTGACCACCATGGTTATCATTTCCTCAGGATTTTGGCTAGTATGAATCTTCTCTAACTTCACCAAGTTCACCTTCAAAGCTATCCTAATGAAGTGATAACGTAATTGAATATGTTTCATCCTTGAGTGGAAAGAAGAGTTCTTTGCCAAATGAATAACACTCTTACTATCACTGAGTATTCTCCCAACTTCCTACTCATGCCCCAACTCTCAAAACAACTCTTGTAACCAAATCAACTCCTTGCTAACCTCTATAGTATCAACATACTCTACCTCTATGGTTGACAAAGCCACAACCTTTTGTATCTTGAAAATCCAACTAACCATTGTATCTCCAATAGTAAATATATATCATGTCATAATCCTCCTACTATCAATATCCCCTACCATATCTGAGTCCACATAACCATGAAAGGTACTATCTGATCCACCATAACATAATGCAAAATCAATGGTTCCTCTCAAATATCAAACAATCCATTTCATTGCCTACCAATGCTCATAACCTAGATCATTCATATACCTACTCACATCTCCCATTGCATGGGCAATATCTGACCTAGTACAAATTATGGCATACATCAAGCTGCCAACTACCAAAGAATAAGGTACCTTAGACATCTTAAGTTTTTTAGCTTCTATCTTTGGACATTGCTCCTTTGATAATCTAAAGTGTCCTGCCAAAAGAATACCAATAGATTTAGCATCCAACATACTAAACCTTTCCAAGACTTTCATCACATACACTGATTGGGATAAAACTAGCTTCCTCTCCTTCTTATCATGAGTAATTCTCATACCAAGGATTTTCTTTGTAACACCCAAATCCTTCATAGCAAAGGAGTCACTAAGCTATTTCTTGAGCATATGAATATGATGTATGTTCTTTCTTGCAACTAACATGTCATCCACATACAAGCATAAAATAATAAAGTAACCATCATCAAAATGTTTGATGTACATGTAATGGTCAGAATTACACATTTGATATTCTTGTTCCAACATAAAATAATCAAATTTCTTATAGCATTATTTTGGATCTTTTTTAAGGCCATACAAGCTATTTTTTAATATACAAACATAGTTCTCTTTCCCTTTGACCTCATATCCATGTGGCTACTTCATATATAACTCTTCAAACAAATCACCATGAAGAAAAGCAATTTTCACAACTAACTATTCTAAGTGCAAATCCTCAATTGCAACTTGTTGGCTAACAGATTTGTCCTTATATAAAGATATTTTATTTTAACTGCGTACCCTTCTTTCAAGAACAAATAAGTTAAATAATAAATGGGTGAACTATCAAGATTAGTTCCCCTTTGAATTAAGGTATAACTCTATTTAAGATTTTCAATGTATTTAAATATTCAGATACACTTTTAACTAGAAAGTGATTAAAGGAAGACCAACATCCATACATCATTATGTTATGAATATGAGATTTTATAACAACAATAGGTAATAGAATACACACATTCTATTTTCAATAACAATTAAATAGATAAATGTATATATTGTTGAACCAGTAAAGAATAAAACACATATAATGAATTGTCTAATGGAAGAGTAATCACTATATGAAAGAAGGTTTCACATAGAAAACCCAACTTCAAATACTCAAACACACAGATCTAAGTATGCAGTAATTAATTATCCTTTTCATTCACATATGAAAATGTTTAAGACAAACATCACATGTATTACTAACAACAGTGGTTCAGTTCTCTAATTTTCTAATTCCCTTTCTTTCTTTTGTATCTCATGTCTTTTTAGAATTAAAAATGTATATAGTTTCCATAACTAATCCACTTGTCAAACTAAACTAGAGTTAAAGTAACTCTGATCCATACAGGATTTAGTTTTTTTTAAAAATTCAATAAAGATCAAGTTTTGAATAGAAAAGTAACTAAATAATTGAATAAAAGAAACTATGTAAGTAAAGTCATTATTGAAGTGATGGATTAGGATCTCCAAATTTGCTCTGTTCAGTTGGGTAGACACATTGAGCTTTCCACTTTTGAAATTCTGTAACAAACTCCTAAATTTTTGTAAGATTAAGAATGCTAACATGTTTTATCCTTACTTTCTAGATGTTTTCTTCCCTCCAAAATTTCCCCATCTTTTTTATGTGTTCTGGGAGAGTGTCGATGCAGCGATAAAGTAGTGAATCTACCTTTGAAATCTAAGAAACATCTTCAGTTGATAACTTGTTACTTTCTTTAATGATGTTAACCTTTTCCCTAAAGGATTGAATCACTATATTGATATCTTTTTCTAGTTTTCCATCATCTTTTATGTATTTAATATCAATACTCAACAGATCATGTTGTAAAGACTAGATTAATTTAGTTATTTCTTTGATCATTTTTGTGATTTCCATTCATCCTTATCGAGATACTAAATTTATTCATTCAATATTTTTCTTATTTACATATAATACATCTTCATCCAAATTTGTCAAGTTCTTATCTGACAAAAAAATTGTCATCCCATATTTTTGCACCTCATCAATCTAGTTCATCACGCTCATCCATTTTCCTTCATATTTTATCCACAAACCATTTTGAGTCCTCAAATATTCAATAGTAATCATGGTTAGATCATATACATTCTTCAATTTATGAATGTATTTTGTACCTTTCAAGATGATGCCATCTAACCAACTATCAAATACTCTGATATTCATTTTGCCTTTGTGTATTTGGTCCAACATCCTTTGATTGATAGGATATTTTGGGTCAAAAGATAGGGGCATTTGGGTAATTGGTTGTGGATCTAGACTATGAATGGTGTCAATGTACTCTACCATTGACCACATAGTTTGTTTTAACTCTCTTTTATCCTTTTCATCCTATTAGTGTAGGTTTTTATTTTTCCCTATTTATTAATTAGGGAGATTATATTTCTTGTGCATACATGGAGTTTTCCTACATTTATGGGATAGGCTAGCTTATGTGGAGGTGTGTGTCACAGATGTGTCATAGGTGTCATAAGAATGTCATAAGTAACTCCCTTGATGGGAGTTACTTCTCTATTCTTAGCACCTTGTCACCACCTTTCATGGAGGAGTTACAGTCTATTTTTGGGTGCCTTGTCCACCTTTTGTTGAGGAGTTACTTACGTACTCTCTTATTTGTAGTCCTCACTTTGGCCATCTCATGTTAATCAAATTTTGGTTTTCTCCATTTTGTCTTGCATAATTTATCTTCTTGTGTTATTTTTAAATTGCTTTAGCATCTATGTGGTGTGCACTTGCTTCAACTCGTGTGATCACGTCTCCATTGCACTCACATTATCTAGATTTTGGCAACAACTCTGATATGGTATCAAAGCAAGAATGATAATCATGTGTTTGGTTATGCTTTTAGTTCATTTTGAAATCAAGAGGAGTGGAGTTCTCTTTGTTTTTTTTTTTTTCTAGATTTGATCTAAAATAAAAAAATCTCATTTCTAGTATCATTTCTTGCATCTTGGAATCCTTGGCCTTTGGGTATCTTGGTTGTCTTCACTTCAGGGGCTGGTTCAACAGTTTGCTTAGGTGTCATTATTGCACTCAACAATAAAGGAAGGAGCAGTACAGGGAGCAGAGGGAGGAGCAACAACTCCAAACAACAAGGCACCTCCTTTCTATAGCCATGCAATCCTTTGTACTGTGTCTAAAATAGGCTGTACATTGCACACTTCTATTGTTATCCTTCTAGCTTTCGTGCCTAGCTTTTGGTCTGCAAGTCTGTGCTAACTTCTGTAATGCCTTCAGCCTCTGTCCTTCCAACATGCCAGTCTCTAGCAAGGCACCTTCAATTTTGCCACCAATTAGGCTGTATGGCACATCCAACAGGTTTGCACATTTATCTTTTGTCTTTTTTGTAGATAAATTTTGGATTGTGCTCTTTTGGGCACCCCTTCCTTACTTGGCATCCCATGTGGACCCTTAGATGCTTGGCCAGCTATTTAATTCTATATTTACTTTAATTTTTTTAGTTAAAATTGACTTGATAAAATAAAAATTAGTCAATTCGACTGAATATTAAATTTTATAGATTGTTTTGTAATTTGGGGGTTTTCATTTTAAACTTGTATCTTCACCTGTCGAAGACGAAGGGTGAGGCCCAGGTTGGCAGGAGGCCAATTCCCCCTCACACAAACTTCCTTTGGATTCCTCATTTTGTGTTGAATCCAATGAGTGGTTAGAAGGCCACTTTCTCTCTCAAAATAGGCATTTTTTTGATGTTTTAATGCTTTTTTTTTTTGCAAAAACACTAGTTTACGAGAAAATTGAACCTTTAATATCTTGCAAATAGTAACTCAGATTTGGGTACCATTTTTATGCAAAAGTGTTTGTAATTAAATTCTCCACAGTGTAGGCTTGTTATTTGTAAAAAATGCACTAGTTTATAAAGTGCCAAAAATTTGGGTCTCTTAAGACACATTTTTGGTTGAGTCTGACGTCCTGTTTTCTTTAGTCTTGCATTGATTGCTCTAAGACGCATTCTCAACTGAGTCTGACATCTTTTGAGAGTGCACTTACATATTTAGGGGGGCTCAATATTTTGGGTGGGTGTGATTGCTTTTCATAACTTGTAAAATATTTGCTTTCATTCACCTTTCTACATAAATTCACAACTTGCAATCAACACAACTTCACCTAAATTTAGCTAAAAATGGATTATTTTTAACTTAAACCCATAAAACCCTTCAACTATCATGAATGAAAGGTTAAAATGTCAATCATTCTTAGAAACAAAGGGTTATATAAGATCACCATGGGTATTGAAGTAGAACCCAACACTGATGCTGAAAAGGTCAAGTGGTACAACCGTAGTGATGAAGCCTATGGATTACTGAGCTTGTTTGTGTCTCTAGAACTTCTCTTCCATCTAGGATCCTCCCAAACTCCCAATGACATATGTGACAACTTAGAAAAGTTATTTGGAAAGCTTGATGAGATGAGAGGTCATGAGCTCAAAAATAAACTCATAAGTCTAAGTCCTAACAACTTTAACACCCTATAAGACTTCTTCACTAAGTTTAAGGCCCTTAGATTTCAATTGAAAGAATGTGGGATAGAGAAGAAATATGATCAACTCATACTTTCTATTCTCACCAAGTTAGGTCCAAGCTATTCAGTCTTTGTCTCCACTTTCCATGCCACAAAAATTGCCCTTAGCACTACATGGAAAATGCCTTCTTTAGATTCATTCATTACCGACTTGACTAGGGAGCAAGATAAGCTAATTCAAATGGGCAAAATGAAGTCTACTCAAGCCCAAGCTTTGATAGTTGGAAATGGTAAGGATAAGACTTCAACAAAGGAGAAGAAGAAAAAGAATAAGGACCAGGAGAAGAAGAAAGAAAACGCCAATCCTACCAAAAACAACACTGAGACTTCCTCTTCTAATGCTAAACCTAAGAAGGAGAAGGTTAAGTGTGCCTAGTGTAAAAAGATAGGGCATGATGAACACAAATGCATGAAGAAACAAATAGATCACTTAACTCATCTTCTAGAGAAGAACAACATAGGTGTTCTAGAGTCTATCAATCAAAAATCATCTACCCAAGATTCTACCAAGGCAAAAGACAAGGGTAAGGAGAAAGAAAAAGGCAAGGCCCTTGTAGCTACAATAGCCTCTACATCTTCATGGGTCATCGACTCAGGTGCTTCTCACCACATGGGCTCTTCACTAGTTGAGTTTTCATCTTTAGAGCCTTGTAACATGACTTTAATTAGTTTGGGTGATGACACATCAATTTCTATTGCAGAGAGAAGGTCAGTTAAAATGGAAGGAGGAACATTCAATAATATTCTAAGTGTTCCTTCTCTTTCAACCAATCTCTTATTAGTGTACCAAATCACTCACATTGGTCAGGGCATGAGAGTTGAGTTTTCATCAGATTCAGTGGCTATCAGGGGGTTGCATAGTGATACTATAGTGGTAGAGGGTAGGGCAAATCACCAAGCTAGGTTATACACCTTCTCACATTTTGCATCAAATTCTTCTCCAACAACATTGCTAACTCATTCAGATGGAGTTAGAAAATTATGGCATGAGTGGTTTGGCCACCTTAACTACCACTATCTTGAGCAACTTTGCAAAAATGACATCGTCATTAGCTTGCCTTGTATCCAATTCTCAAAAGAACTTTGTGAGGGGTGCTCCCTTGAGAAGCATCCCAAAGCAAAATATGACAAAGGCAAAGCTTGGAGGGCTTCACAACCTTTGGAGTTAGTCCATAGTGATGTATCGAGACCCTTTCCCAAACCATCTTTCACAAGGGCCAAGTACAACCTCACTTTCATTGATGATTTCTCTAGGTACACTTGGATATATTTTTTCAAACAAAAGTCTGAAGTGTTTGAAAATTTTCTAGACTTCAAGGCTCTTGTTGAGAAATAGAGTGAGAAATCCATCAAAGTTCTTCAAATTGATAATGAAGTGGAGTATGTCAACATTAGGTTTGAGCAATTTTGCACCACATAGGGGATTGATTTGTAGTGCATAGTCATTTACAGTCCTTTATAGAATGGGGTTGCGAAATGCAAAAATAGATTCTTGAAAGAGATGGGTAGCTATATGATTCACTCCAAATCCTTAGCACCATAGTATTGGGCTGAAGCCATCAATTGTGCTTGCTACATTCAAAATAGGGTTCTTCACAAAGCTTCAAAATGGATAACACCCTTTGAAGCTTGGCGTAAAAGGAAACTTGATGTTGAGCACCTCAGGGTTTTTAGATCCCAAGCCATGGCCCGCCTTCTGAAGAAGAAATGCAAAGTTATAAAACATCAATCCAAACCTTACATCTTTATAGGATATCTAGATGGTATTAAGGGATATCACCTTCTAGATCTAGTCACTCATGAGTTATTTATCAAGAGAAGTGTCCATTTTCAAGAGAGTCATAGAGACTCAACATTCGAAATTTCTTCTCCCTCATCAGATCTACTTCTTCATGATGATTCCTCATCAGATTTAGATCAGCCACAACAGGTTCTTGAGCCAGAGACATCTTCTTCTTCTTCAACTTTAGATAGTGAGGATAGTGATGCAGACTCATCCACCTCTATTCAATCAGAGGATGAGGAGTTAGCACCTAACTCACCCAATTTTGGGCCACTTTGGGTTAGATAGACACTTGAGAATGCTAGCACTTGGGCAAGAGATCCCACAGATGACAGACATACTAGGGGGATTTTTAGAGAGATCCACATGCCTTCTTTGCTATAGTTTCAGATCCACATACTTTTTGAGAGGCATTGGGGGTACCTAAGTGGGATAGTGCTATGGGGGAAGAATATTCTTCCTTAATCAAAAATCACACTTGGGACTTGAATTCACTTCCTAAGGGAAGAAATATGGTTCAATGTAGGTGGATATATCAGACCAAGTTTATAGCAGATGGGTCAGTTGATAAGTACAAGGCACGATTGGTCACCAAGGGTTTCTCACAAGTGGCAGGCATTGACTACTCAGAGACCTTTGCACCTATTGCAAAGATGACTTCTATCTAACTCACCTTGGCTATTACCACAACAAATGGTTTGGATGTGTATTAGATGGATGTGAAGAGTGCCTTTCTTCATGGAGACCTAGAGGAGGAGATGTACATGGAGTAGCTGCCAAGATTTGTTCAAGATTCTTCCTTAGTATGCAAACTTAGGAAATCTATCTATGGCCTCAAATAGGCCCCATGGGCTTGGTATGCCAAGATGGATTCCTTCCTTCTCACAATGGGTTTCACTAGGTGCCATTTTGATCCCAATGTCTACTTCTTGTGGTAGGATGATTTACTCTTGATTTTAGTTCTATATGTTGATGACCTTTTGATCACTGAGAGTTCTTCATTAGCTATTGTAGTGGTGAAGGCATCTCTTTAAGATAGATTTTACATGATAGACTTGGGTATGTTGCACTACTTCCTTGGCATTGAGATCTCACACTTAGATTCAGGGATTTCTCTTACACAACCTACGTATGCTCTTGACTTATTAGCTCAGTTTCACATGGATAATTGTAAGCCGTCTCCAACTCTCTTTATATTAGGAGTTAAGCTTGAGGCTGATTATTCTTAACCATTGGTTAATGCCACTGGATATCGACAACTTGTTGGTAGTCTCATTTACTTGACTCACACTAGGCCTGACATATCATATACAGTGGGACTTGTTTCTAGATTCATGCAAGAACCTCATGAGCTGCATTGGAAAGTAGCTAAGAGGATCTTGCATTACATAAAGGGTTAACATATATATGGGATTCATTATAGATTTGGCATAGAGGTTGACTTGGTTGGATATACAGATTCAGACTGGGCTGGAGATTCACAAACTTGCAAGTCCACTTTTGGTTATAGTTTCTCTCTAGGTTTTGGTCCTATCAGTTGGTCTAGCAAGAAGTAGAATGCTATTGTTATATCATCCATAGAGGTAGAGTATAAGGGAGATGTTAATGAAACTATTGAGGATATTTGGCTTCAGGGGATTCTTTTTGAGTTTGACATTCTTATCAGGTAGCCCACGATCATTTATTGTGACAACTAGAGTACTATTTAGATTTGCAAGAATCTAGTTCAGCACCAGTGGACCAAGCACATAGAGATTCACATGCATTTCATTTGAGAGATTATTCATAGTTAGTTCATTGACTTGATATTTTGCCAATCTTCAGAGCAGGTTGCAGACATCTTCACTAATCCTTTCACTGAGAGCAAGTTCATTCATCTACGAGCTCTTCTTAAGGTGCGGTCTACATCTACAACAACATCATCTTCAGGGGGGCCTTCTATCCTCTTCTTTATTTTATGTCTCTATTTTGGGGGGGGAGTTTTTTCCTATGGTTTTTCTCCTTTTCTCTATCTTATGGGAGATTGCATTTGTACATGGGTACCTCATTAGGCCTAGTTGTTGGGACCCATTTTATATTTCCACACTACCCACCTAAGCTATGCTTATGGGGGGTTATTAGTGAAGGTTTTTATTTTTCCCTATTTATTTATTGGGGAATTTATATTTCTTGTGCATACATGGAGTTTTCCTACATTTTTGGGATATGCTAGCTTATGTGGAGTTATGTGTCATAGATGTGTCATAGGTGTCATAAGTAACTCCCTTGATGGGAGTGACTTCTCTATTCTTAGCACCTTTTCACCACCTTTCATGGAGGAGTTACAGTCTATTCTTGGTTGCCTTGTACACCTTTTGTGGAGGAATTCCTTATGTACTCTCCTATTTGTAGTCCTCACTTTGGCCATCTTATGTTAGTCAAATTTTGGTTTTCTCCATTTTATCTTGTGCAATTTATCTTCTTGTGTTATTTTCAAATTACTTTAGCATCTATGTGGTTTGCACTTACTTCAACTCATGTGATCACGTCTCCATTACACTTGCATTATCTAGATTATGGCAACAACTCCGATACATCCTTCCAAGTTCTACTAATTATCCTTTTATTGGATGCTTTTAGGTGATGCACATCTATGACACATGATGCAGTCCCAAGGTCTACCTTTTCAACTATAAAATCTTGAACACTAGGATCTTGAAATTCTATATTGGTTTTTAGCTAGGTAGTTTTTACATTCCAATTCCCTGTGTTTGGGTCAACATCTACCCTGGATGTTGTTTTTAACATTTTGGATTCAGGAGCTTTCCCTAAACACTTGCTCACCATATCTTCCAAGGGTAAAGAAGATGGAAATACTTTCCTTTTATGACTGATTGAACTTTCCATCCATTTAGGTGTAGAGGTCAAGGCTTCTTTATCAGGATTTAGTTGATCAGAAGGCACAATTGAAATAATCATCAGTTTAATATAATCAAAATTAATCATTTTCTATTGATTTATACTAACCTCTTCTATCATTGGTGAATCAAATTATTTATCACCTTTGGCTTCTTCTGAATCCTCTTTTGAATTCAAATCCATAATCACTTTTTAAAAAATATGATTCTTCTTCTTGCTTTGAGTCCTTGACTTGGTGGCACAATGAGGCAAGATAGTTACAAGGGCCTTCTCAAATTCTTTGATGATAGGATCCCTTCCAATTTTTGACTTGAAAGTACCTACATCATAGATAACAATAGGCTGGATAGATGAGCTTATTAGGAATGGATATTCAATTATTATTGTACATTTTTGGGAGACTATGTTTTGAACTCCTCCCAATTTTTGCTCTCTCAACCATTTTTTAGTTATCCTTATTACTGGGAGGGTTTTAACTTCAATTCTATCTTTTTCACTTTTCTCCTAGTGAATTTCTAGAGTAGATGATTGTTTTGTCTATTCAAATTGATTATCAGTCATCTATTCATCATTGTCAATAATTCTAAAAATATCCATGTTTAATTTAAGGGTAATTATCTACCCAAGGGAGAACCTAGACCATAGGCTTCTTCTGACTTCAAATTCATCTAAACAATCCTCCCAATAATCCTCTAATTGAGGAATATGTGAAAACCCTGCTCCAAGATCTAAGTTATCTCTAGCAAAACCTTTGTTGTCAAATTGTGGTCTGGCTATGAAGTATTGAAAATTAAATTTCTTAATATCTAATTCTAAATTCAAATCATTAGATGTTGTTTTGCATGAATAACATCCAAGTTTAATAGGAAAAGATATACTAGATTTATATTTCATTAGGAATTTTTTACCTACATGTGTTAATTGCCTACAGATTTCTATTAACACAAATCTATCAAGAATATACCTCACTAAGCTCAAAGGTTCACCATCAAAACCCCCAACTCTGATATAAGTGAACCTAGAAAATTGAATGAATAAAATATCGTAAATATTAATTAGCTGCATAGCTTCATCAAACAACCTTTTATTGATGTTGTTTGACAATTCAAAAGTCTTTTTCCTAGTAAAAACATCATTGACCCTCCTGTAATCCACATAGTAATTATGAATTTGTAACTATGATTAATAATCATAAATTTTACTATCTTTATCCAAGGTCGCATGAAGTAACCCTACCCATTGTCTCCTAGAAGCCAGTCAATAGAGGAGGTATGAAGACATATAAAACTCTCTATTTCCCAAACAATTACTTAAACCCTGATGCAAATTTTTAGCTATAATTTTTGTGTAATCTAAATGTTTCTCTCCTTAGAGGATCACTTGTATAAAGAAGTATATCCAGTCTTCCCAATAGTATGCATGAGCATTGCCTTTTAGGCTGTGTAGTAATATTATAATATCTTGTACTTGTAGAATCATATGATTTCTTATTAATGGTCTGGGCAGTCTTGAACCCCCTTTTTAGAATTTCAAAAGCCAATTCCTAGTAGTCACATTCTTGTAAATTGATTTCTTTAATGAAAAATAACCATATGAATAATTAATACTGAGGTTAGAGTATGATTCCTTGGGAGGAATTCTCATTACAGACATTAGGGTTTGTCTGTTGATATGTAATAAAACATTGCCATTTGTAGCCCTAATGCACCTATTCTGAGGTTCATATCTATTCATGCATTCAAGGATTAATTCAAGGCATTGGATAGTTATGGGAAAGTCCACAGCTTCAACTAAACCACTTTTTACAATTTTTTGCATCATAAGATTTGACAGAGGATTTCTAGCCCTTTCCTTAAAATTTTCCAAATCATATTGGACCAGAGAGGTGTCCCCAATTTTAGGTAGAGGACATATGAGACTAGGGCCATGCTCGTAATAAAGAAAAGTAGATTTCATGGCTATAGGTCAGAGAATATAATGAAAAGAGAATGTTTTGAATTTTTTAAATAATGCTACAAACTCAAAAGGATCCTTCTTTCCAACCAAGTAAAGCAACCAGCTTACAGTAAGAGTGAAACTCACCTTAAATTTATCTGAAATCACTATGAATTCAAGCAATCAAATATCTTATACCACCAATGTTTTTCTCCTTTATATCACCCAATATGCTTGTTTGTTAAATTTGAATTATTTTCTCTCGATGTAGATATTAACCAGATGAAATGATTAAATCAGGACAATACATGTTAAACATTCTTGATAAGACATGCACTCTGACATATACATTAATGGCAATCATTTTTTATGCATGATTTTGGTGAGTAATGATTATCTATAACCTCATTAAAATTCAAAATTTTCCACTTTATAATGAGTTTTCAGATATATTCTCCTCTAAATCTCTCGCTAATTTTAACTTAGAGAAAGCTTCGGGGTGAGATGAGAGTATAGTCATTGAACCATTGAACCATTTAATTTTTTGAAAATGTGGTTCAACTTCAGGGTTTAATGATACGAGATGAACTACATAGATTGACCAATAGTCATATAATATTTCCAAAAACTTTGAACTTTGAAACATTAAATCGTTGAACTTTTGAACTCTGCTACATAGGTTCAAACGTTAGGTTTAATTGGTAGGTTTAATGATAGGTTCAATTGGTAGGTTCAATGATACATTAATTTATACAAGGGAATTGAGTGTACATGACTCTTTACAAAACATTGAGTATTGAACTTTTGAATCATTGAACTTATTGAACTTTGAAAAATGGTTCAAGTTTAATCAAAAATTTCAAAATCACAATTGAAATACACAAAGGGACAAATAGTTCACTTTAAGAAATATTGAACCATTGAACTAATTGAACCATTGAACCTATTGAACTCTTGAACTCTGAGAAAGGTTTAGGTTCAAAGGTTCAATTATTTTAAGAGTTTACACACAAAAGGTGATAAGTGGTTAAACTTATTTTATGGCAAAATTCATGAAAATTTGAATAAGGGTGACTCAAAATGTAACATTGGCTCTGACTGGGGACTATATTTTATGAGAAAATGCAGAGAACTTAGAAACTATAGTTCCATAGACCAAAAATCAGCAATAGAAGAAAAGGAGAAAGACAAACCAAAAATGAGAAAGGAAAACACAAAATGCAACAACAAAAGAAAAGGCTATGTACAAAATAGGGGACACATATTTCACAGTCGATACAATTTGAGATCCTATCCATTATAGGATAGGGGTAAAATATATCCATCTAAAAATTCCAATTTAAAATAATTAGGACCATGTACCTGATGAATTTTAAAAGGCCCTTTCCAAAGTGAATCAAATTTACCATGTGCTCCTTTAGGTTCTCTCCTTCTATCCCATAGCAATACTTCATCTCCTTCCATGAACTTTTTGAGTCTAGTTTTTTTATCAAAAATATTTTTAACTCTAGTTTGATGAGCAATAATATGATCAACCAGTTCATACCTCTCCTCTTCAATCTTAGTTAAATAGATAACTCTTTTTTCTAAAGAATCTTGAAAATATTGAACTTCAGTAACATTTTGTAATCTAGCTACAGATAATTTTAGAGGTAATGATAATTGTGCTCCTATTCCATAAACTAGCTCAAATTGTGCCATTAATATTGCTCTTTTTTGGGTTACCCTATCAGCCCAAAGTGCTTCATATAGTCTCTTATGCCAATCTCTAGGGTTATCATTTACCAATTTCTTCATGATGGATATCAGATTTTTATTACTGGACTCTGCTTGTCCATTCCCTTGAGGGTAATAATTTGATGAGTGAGAAAGAGAGATACTATGTTCATAGCAGAATGAAGTAAGCTTTATTGAATAAAAATTGATAGCATTATCTACCACAATCTTTTGAGGAACACCAAAATGTACCAGTATATTTTCTTTGAGAAAATCACATACCACTTCTAAAGTGGTTCTCTTCATAGGGATTGCTTCAACCCATTTCATAAAATAATTAGTTGTTGTTAGAATGTGTGTATGACTAGCACTTGAAGGAGGTGAAAGAGGACCAATGAAGTCTAATCCCCATTGTTTGAAAGGTTATTCAATAATGACAGGTCTCAGACGTAATGTTGCAAGTTATGGTCTTCCTAAAAACAATTTGCATTTTTCACAATTAGCTACCCATTTATATGCATCTTTGAACATACTTGGATAATAATAACAATTTTTAAGGATTTTGAAAGCTGTGACTGATGAAGAGAAATGTCCACCACAAGCTTCATTATGAAAAACTTCTAATAGTTTACATTTTTGTTCCTTACCTACACATCTCAGAAAGGTTCTATCTAGTCCTTTTTTATATAGGAAATCACCCCATATCATATATTTTGTTGATTTTAACTTCAAATTTCTTTTCTCCTTCAAGGATAAATGACTAGGACAGTCTCCATAAGTAAGATTGTGTGCCATGTTTAGGAACTAGGGATATTGTAAGCTCACCAATAGGATAGTAGGAAGTTCTTCTTCTTCTTTACTTCTAGCTATCAATTTTCAAAAACCTTGACCTTTAACTAATTTGGTTGGCTTAATCTCCAGATCGTATTCTTGAATTTTAACAACCCATGTTTCTTTATTGTTCATCCCAACCTCTTGTTGAGTCAGAATGCTTTTCATAGCTAAACTAGGAACAAATATAACTGAATGAGAATGAAGTATATAATATATGAATTATTTAACAACCTTTACTACAACAAAAACTTGTTTCTCAGCCAAAGAATATTTAATTTCATGCTTCTTGAGAGGAACACTCATAAAGGCTATTGGGGCTTCTATATTTACTTCATTTTTTTGTAATAAGATGCTCGACATGGTATGTTCTAAAGCATAACAATAAATAACAAAATCTTTTTGGAAATTGAGATTTACCAAAGTAGGTGTTTATGTAATTTCTTATTTAATATCTTCAAATGATTTTTTAGCATCTTCATTCCATTTGAATGCTTGTTTTTTGCTCATCATCCCCACAATATGTTTCATAATTTCAAAAAAATAAGGAATGAACCTTATGAGAAAATTAATCTAACCAAAGAAAGACTTAACTTCAGTCCTATTAGAAGGAAGACTTAACTGTTGTATTGCTCTAACTCTTTCTAGGTCAATTTTGATTCCACCTTTTGAAACTAGGTTTCCTAATAATTTCCCTTCTGTAACATAGAAAACTAAATTCTTAGGATTCAGAGATATCCCATGACTTAGGCATCTTTGTAAGATGGTCTCCAGATCCTTCAGATGATCTTCTCTTTTTCTAGAGAAAATAGTCAAATCATCAAGATAGATAATAATAATTCTATCTTTCAAATCTTTAAAGGATGAATCCATCACCCATTGAAAAGTTACACCAGCATTAATTAGACTGAAGAGCATACAGTTATAAGGAAAATTTCCTTGAGGTGTAGTGAAAGCAATTTTATGTTGCTTAGTTGTAGCTACACTTATCTGATTATAACTTGAGAACCCATCTAACATGGACATCATTTATGACACAACAACAGTCTATAAGATGTGATCCATCAATGGCAAGGGATAATTATCTTTTAAACTGGCTTGATTCAAATTCTTAAAGTAAAAAATTTTTATTTCTCCATTCTTTTTATGCATTAGAACAATGTTCGCCACCTAGGTGGAGTGATGAATTGGAAAAATATTCCTAGCCTTTAGCATCTTGTCAATCTCTTTAAAGATAGCTTCAACAACTTTTGGGTTATAATTTCTCAGCTTCTACTTGAAAGGATTTGCATTTGCTTTCAAAGGAATATGATGCTCAAACTGTCCACATCTAAAATCTTTAAGGTCATCATAGCACCAAGCAAAGACATCTTTATACTTGATCAGTAGATTAATTTATTTATTTTTCTCCTCTGTTGAACAACACTTACCAATAGAGATCCATTTAGGGTCAGTTTCACTTCTAATGTTGATTTTCTCATAATCCTCTATTTTGTTAGCATTTTGGACAAGTTTGTGTTTAGTATATTCATCTTGTCTAATGAATAAATGTTCTAAAGAGACAATTCCTTTAGGGGTTTTGTTTCGTTTTAATTGAATTACATCATCTTTTGGATTGATCCTTGGATCAGGAGTGAATTCTTTACATACTATTTCTAAACCTTCAAAATAAGTCCCTAGGAACATATCAACATTCTCCAAAAAAAAAATGATCTATTTATTATTCTCAAAAACTTGTCAATTTTAAGCATTATCTGAGACATTAGGTTGATAGATTAGTTCTATTCTATATGAATCCTTTTCAAAATTGGGGTGTGGGAGAAGAAGAGAAGCTGATACTGCTAGAGAATCTACCTGAGTGTTCTGGTCTCTAGGAATTGCCTCAATAGAAAAGGCATAAAAACATTCTATCTCATCCCAAACTCTATTTTTGTAATGTCTTAATCTATCATTTTTAACTGAGAAAATACCTCTCACTTATTTAATAATTAATTCAGCATCTCCTTTTGCCTTGAGTATTTTTATACCCTTTCTTTTAGCTTCATTTAACCCAAGCAATAAAGCTTCATATTCTACAATATTATTAGTGTTTTTAAACTCTAGCTTGAAAGAGTAAGGAAAAGTTTCACCTTCAGGTGAGATCAACACAACTCCTACTCCTGAACCAGTGGTAGCACAACTACCATGAAATTCCATGGTCCATAAATCATCTGAATGAAGAGACTTTGGGATAGACTCTTCCTTTAAATCTTTAGATGAGAGAAAATAGTTACCAAATTCACATTCTTCAAATAGAATCTAAGACTTAGGATCATCTGAAAGATATACTATAAACTTACATTTAGGTTCAGGTTCTATCTTAACTTTTTGCTTTCCTACTAGAATTGTAGCTTTTGACCAATCCAATTTAATTTTCCCTCCCAAATCTTTGCAAAAAATCCTATTCAACAACATTCCATAACTAGTGGGGATATCTACTACCAAGATAGTCAACTTCACCTTTTTATCAAGATAGGCTATAAGAACAACTCATGTATCTTTAATTTTTTTGAACAAAGAGATCTGTTTGCCATCCATGGAGTAACATCTACCAAATGTTTTTTTAAGGGTTAAGCCTAAGGCTTTGGCTACAGAAGAAGGCATTATATTATCAAAAGCACCTAAGTTTATGATATAATTACTAAGTTTATGACCATTTATGAACAAAGAAACATAAAATGGGTTGAGTTCCATATCACCCATATAAGGAGTATCATCAAATGAATTGAGGGTCATTCTAGAATTATGAGTGGGTGATTTAGAAGGAGAATTAAATAACTAGGCAATGGGAGACTCAGTATTAACTTTTTATTGACTTTCAGGTTCAACTTTTGTAGGACTATTTTTGATATATTTGACCAATTTATCAAGCTCTTTGGGTTTTAACTTGAGGTATTCAGTAGGGGATATTTGAATTTTTTTAGACTTACAAAATTCTAAAATATCAAAAGAAGTATCACAATCATTTATATGCAATAATTTATTTTCTTGTGTCTTTAGATTAGCATAAGAGATTTTAGTAAAAGGTTCCTTACCTTTAATGGACACTTCTTGAGTATTAGAAAATATCAAATTCTTTTGACTTCTAGTAAGTATAGCACATGAAGGATCTTCAAGAGTAACCAATATTTCACCTCCTCTTTTTGAATCTTAATCATATTCTAGGAAGTGTATTTTAGAGTCACTAGGTCTCTCAAAGATCCTTCCTTCTTTAGTAATATCCCCTAAGACATCTTGAGTAGTAGTCATTTGAGAATATCTAAGTATCTCTAGACAAGAGTCTCTTTCATGACCATTAGTCAAATGAAAGACACATGTTATTTCTTCCAGGAGGGGCTTCTATACTCAATCTTGGTTGTGTTGATGCAAGTGGTAATGCCCTGCTAGTATTTACTTGTTGATTTATCCTACCCATATCATGATATGGTTATTAGAAAGTAGTACTAGTCTTAGGTAATTATATTTTTAGAGCAATCATATCATTGACTAGCCTTTGAAGTATAGGATCTATGGAAGATGAGGGATGAACATTAGGTACTTGGACTTCTTTTTTCCATTTTTTGGCCATAATAAGATCATCTTCTAACTCAACTGCCAATGATTGTGCATCTATTAAATCAACAATTGCACCTCTTTTGAGATGAAAACTTATATCAGGAGGCATAGAATTAATAAAGAAACATTTCTAGTTCTCAGTAGTCGATCTTTTAGAAGTAGGAATCTTGTGCACAATTCTATTAAATTTGGCTATAACTTCCCTCATGGGTTCATGTATCTCCTTCTTGAGCTGAGTCAATTGAGCAAGAAGGGAATGTTCATCTTCTACACTTTTAAACCTATTTTCAAACATAGTTTTCATATCATTCCAACTTGTGATTGAGGAATTTGTTAGATGATAAAACTATTATGCTACAATATCAGTTAGAGTTTGCATAAAAAGCCTTATGGATACATCTTGATGTTATAAGCCTAACACACCACATGCCACTGTAAAAGCACTCAAATGTTCCTATAGTGATTATCTTCCATCTCCATTAAATTTGGGTAAATTTTACCTTGTATTTTTAGGCAAAGGATTCAAGTTGGCCCCTAAATTTAGAGGTCTTATGGTTGCACCCCAAGGTTAGGCCATTGGAATAAAACTTATGGTAGAAGGAAAGGTAGTACCAAAAAGGGTTAAAGCTTGACAGAGAGAGGATGTAGAGGGTTTCAGAGGGATAGGAGGTCTACTTCTATCTTTTCTAATGTGGGTAGGAATATAAGGAAAATTTAAGTTTTACAATGCTTTAAAAGTAGAATACTAAATTCCTTCTCTTTTCAAAGACCTTGTGTATCTTCTAGAATCTAGTTTATGATATTATAATTATTAACTTCACACTTCAGGGGAATTAATTCCTTGCTGCATTTTCTTCTTATCTCCTTCTTTGCCTTAGTAAAAACAATCTTATATTATCATCCACTTCTTCTTTTTTTTATATTCTACTTTCCAATCTATTATCATCAATATTCTCAACGAGAACGCCAAGCAAGACTATTTAGATGGCTAATTATATCTTCCTGTTCATCTTGAAAACCAAGATTAGGTTGTAAATAGGAATTATATTTTCATGAGGAAGCACTATTATTGCCTCATATTAAGGTGACCAAATCAATTCTGTTCCCCAGCGGAGTCACCAAAAAAAACTATTGGCTAACAGATTTGTCCTTATATAAAGATATATTATTTTAACTCCATGCCCTTCTCTCAAGAACAAATAAGTTAAAAAACAAATGGGTGAACTATCAAGATTAGTTTCCCTCTGAATTAAGGTACAACTCCCTTTAAGATTTTCAATGAATTTAAATATTCAGATACACTTTTAACCAAAAAGTACTTAAAGGCAGACTAACATTCATAGATCATTATGTTATGAATATGAGATTTTATAACAATAATAGGTAACATAATACATAGATTCTAATTTTAATAACAATTAAATAGATAAGCGTATATATTCTTGAAACAATAAAGAACAAAACACATATAATGAATTGTCTAATGGAAGAGTAATCACTATATGAAAGAAGGTTTCACACAAAAAACCCAACTTCAAATACTCAAACACACAGATCCAAGTATGCAGTAATTAATTATCCTTTTCATTCATAGATGAAAATGTTTTAGACAAACATCACATATATTACTAACAATAGTGGTTCAGTTCTCTAATTTTCTAACTCCCTTTCTTTCTTTTGTATCTCACATCTTTTTACAATTAAAAATATATATAGTTGCCATAACTAATCCACTTGTCAAACTAAACCAGAGTTAAAGTAACTCTAACCTATATAGGATTTAGTTTTTTTACAAATTCAATAAAGATCAAGTTTTGAATAGAAAAGTAACTGAATAACTGAATAAAATAAATTATGTAAGTAAAGTCATTATTGAAGTGATAGATTAGGATCTCCAAATTTGCTTTGTTTAGTTGGGTAAACACATTTAGCTTTCCATTCCTAAAATACCATAACAAACTCTTGAATTTTTGTAAGATTGGAAATGCTAACATGTTTTATCCTTGCTTTCTAGATGTTTTCTCCCCTCTAAATTTTCCCCATCTTTTCTGTGTGTTTTGGGAGAGTGTCGATGCAGTGACAAAGTAGTGAATCTAACTTTGAAATTTGAGAAAAATCTTTAGTTGATAACTTGTCACTTTCTTTAATGATGTTAACCTTTTCCCTAAAGGATTGAATCACTATATTGATATCTTTTCTAGTTTTCCATCATCTTTTACGTATTTGATATCAATACTCTACAGATCATGTTGTAATGACTAGATGAATTTAGTTATTTCCTTGATCATTTTTGTGATTTCAATTCATCCTTGTCGAGATACTGAATTTCTCCATTCAATATTTTTCTTACTTACATATAATACATCTTCATCTAGATTTGTCAAGTTCTTCTCTGACAAAAACTTTGTTATCTCATATTTTTGCACCTCATCAATCTAGTTCATCACTTTCATCCATTTTCCTTCATATTTTATCCACAAAGCATTTTGAGTCTTCAAATCTTCCATAGTAATCATGGTTAGATCATATACATTCTTCAATTTATGAATGTATTATGTACCTTTCAAGATGATGCCATCCAACCAACTATCAAATACTCTGGTAATCATTTTGCCTCTATGTATTTGGTCCAACATTATTTGATTGACAGGAGATTTTGGGTCAAAAGATAGGGGCATTTGGGTAATTCGTTGTGGATCTAGACTATGAATGGCGTCAATGTACTCTATTATTGACCGCACAGTCTATTTTAACTTCCTGTTATCCTTTTCATCCTTCCAAGTTCTACTAAGTATCCTTTTAGTGGATGATTCTAGATGATGCACATCCATGGCATGTGATGTAGTCTCAAGGTCTACCTTTTCAACTATAAAATCTTGAACACTAGGATCTTGAACTTCTTCATTTATTTTGGCTAGGTAATTTTTGCATTCTAGTTCCCTATGTTTGGGTCAACATCTACCCTGGATGTTGTTTTTAAGTTTTTGGAATTAGGAGCTTTCCCTAAACACTTGCTCACCATATCTTCCAAGGGTAAATAAAATGGAACTACTTTCCTTTTATGACTGATTGAAATTTTTAGCGATTTAGGTGTAGAGGCTGAGGCGTCTTTATCAGGATTCAGTTGATAAGAAGGCACAATTGAAACAATCATCAATTTGGTAAAATCAGATGGAATCATTGTCTATTGGTCTCTACTAACCTTTTCTATCATTGGTGAATTATATTCTTTATCACCTTTGGCTTCTTCTGAATCATCTTCAAAATTCAAATCCATAATCACTTTTTCAGCAATCTGATTCTTCTTCTTGCTTTGAGTCCTTGACCTGGTGGCATGAGGAGGTAGGGTAGTTACAAGGGCCTTCTTAGATTATTTGATGATAGGATCCCTTTGAGTTTTTGACTTGGAAGTAACTACATCACATATGGCAATAGGCTGGTTAGATGAGCTTATTGGGAATGGAGATTCAATTATTATTGTACATTGCTAGAAGACTATGTTTTGAGCTCCTCCCATTTTTTACTCTCTCAGGCATTTTTCAGTTCTCCTTATTACTGGGAAGGTCTTAACTTCAATTTTATCTTTTTCATTTTTTTCCCAGTCAGTTTCTAAAATAGATGATTGTTTTATCTATTCAAATTGAGGATCAATCATCTGTTCATCATTGTCAACAATTCTAGAAATGTCCATGTTTAATTTAAATGTAATTATCTACCTAAGGGAGAACCTAGACCATAGTATTCTTTTGACTTCAAATTCATCTAGACAATCCTCCCAATAATCCTCTAATTAAGGAATATGTGAAAACTTTGCTCTAAGATCCAAGTTATCTCTAGAAAAATCTTTGCTGTCAAATTATGGTCTAGCTGTGAAGTATTGAAAATTGAATTTATTAAGATCCAATTCTAAATTCAAAGCATCAAATGTTATTTTTCATGAATAACATCCAAGTTCAATAGGAAAAGATATACCAAATTTATTCTTCATTGGAAAGTTTTTATCTACATGTGTTAATTGCCTACAAATTTCTATTAACACAAATCTATCAAGAACATACCTCAATAACCTCAAAGGTTCACCATCAAAACCCCCAAATCTGATATAAGTGAACCTAGTAAATTGAATGAAGAAACTATCATAAATATTAATTAGCTACATAGCTTCATTAGACAACCTTTTATTGATGTTGTTTGACAATTCAAAAGTCATTTTCCTAGTAAAAACATCATTGACCCTTCTGTAATCCTCATAGCAGTTATGCATTTATAATTGTGATTAATAATCATAAATTTTACTATCTTTATCCAAGGGTGCATGAAGTAACCCTACCCATTGTCTCGTAGAAGCTAGGAAATAGAGGAGGTACGAAGACATAAAACTCTCTATTTCCCAAACAATTAATTAAACCCTAATGCAAATTTTTAGCTACAATTTTTGTGCAATCTAAATGTTGATCTCCTTGGAGGATCACTTGTATAAATAAGTACATCTAGTCTTCCTAATAGTATGCATGAGCATTACCTTTTAGTCTATGCAATAATACTATAATATCTCATACTTTTAGAATCATATGATTTCTTATTAATGGTCTGAGTAGTCTTGAACCCCCTTTTTGGAATTTCAAAAGCCAATTCCTAGTAATCACAATCTTGTAAATTGCTTTATTTAATGAAAAATAACCATATAAAGAAGTAATATTGAGGTAGAGTATGATCCCTTGGGAGGAATTCTCATTATAGACATTAGGGTTTGTTTATTGATATGCAGTAAAACATTGCCATCTGAAACCCTAATGCACTTGTTCTGAGGTTCATATCTATTCATGCATTCAAGGACTAATTCAAGGCATTGGATAGCTATGGGAAAGGCCACAGCTTCAACTAAACCACTTTCTAAATTTTTTTGTATCAAAGGATTTAACAGAGGATTTCTAGCCCTTTCCTTAAAATCTTCCATATCATATTGGACCAGAGAGGTGTCCCCAATTTTAGGTAGAGAACATATGAGACTAGGGCCATGCTCGTAATCAAGACAAGTAGATTTCATGGCTACAGGTTAGAGAATATAATGAAAAGAGAATGTTTTTAATTTTTTTAAATAATGCTGTAAACTCAAAAGGATCCTTCTTTCCAACCAAGTAAAGGAACCGAATTACAATAAAAGTGAAACTCACCTTAAACTTATCTAAAATCACTATGAATTCAATCAATCAGATATCTTATACCACATGTGTTGTTCTCCTTTATATCACCCAGTATGCTTGTTTGCTAAATTTGAATTATTTTCTCTTAATGCAGATATTAACTAGATCAAATGATTAAATTAGGATAATACGTGCTAAACATGCTTGATAAGACACGCACTCTAACATATGCATTAATGGCAAGCATTTTTATGCATGATTTTGATGAGTAATGATTATCTGTAACCTCATAAAATTCAAAAGTTTTTGATTTATAATGAGTTTTCAGATATATTCTCCTCTAAATCTCTCACTAATTTTAACTTAGAGAAAGCCTCAGGGTGAGATGAGAGTATAGTCATTGAACCATTGAACTTTTTGAAAATATGGTTCAGCTTCATGGTTCAATGATATGGGATGAATTACATAGACTGACCAATATTCATATGATCTTTCTAGAAGCTTTGAACTTTGAAACATTGAACCGTTGAAATTTTAAACTCTGCTACATAGGTTCAAACATTAAGTTCAATTGGTAGGTTCAATGATAGGTTTAATTGGTAGGTTCAACGATACATTAATTTATACAAGGGAATTGAGTGAAAATGACTCTTTACAAAACATCAAGTATTGAAATTTTAAACCATTGAACATATTGAACTCTGACAAAGGGTTCAAGTTCAACAAGAAAATTCAAAATCAAAATTGAAATACACAAAGGACAAACAATTCACTTTGAGAAATATTGAACCATTGAAATAATTGAACTATTGAACTTATTAAACTCTTAAACTCTGAGAAAGGTTCAGGTTCAAAGGTTCAATTCTTATAAGAAATTACACACAAAAGGTGATAAGTAGTTGAACTTCTTTTATGGCAAAATTCACAAAAAATTGAATAAGGGTGACTCAAAAGGTAACAAAATTAAACCAAGAACAATCTTAATAGAAGTCATTTTTACAACAAGAGAGAAAATATCATCAAAATCAATACCTAATTTTTGTACAAACCCCTTGACCACCATCCTAGCCTTATAAATTTTTATCCCTTGATCCTCTTATTTTATACTGAAGATCCACCTGTTTGGCAATGCACTCTTGCCCTTGGGTAGCCTTAAAAAATCCCATGTTTGGTTATCCATGAGAGATCTATGCTCTTCATACATGGCTTTTTCCTATTACAACCTAGAATCTACTTACATTGCTTCCTCATAACACTCTGGTTCTCCATTGTCAGTGAGTAACAAATAATTCAAAAAAGGAGAAAAACATTCAAGTGCTTTTCTTACCCTAAAAGATCTTCTTACCATAGGAGTCTGGGTTCCTTATATATAATATTCCTAAACTAATTCATTAGATACTTTTCCATCTACAATGTCATCCAATACTATGTACTCTTGCTATTCATATTCCTATAACTAATCCTTATACATGGATTTTTCATTAAAGACTACATCTCTAGACCAAAATATTTTCTTATTTTTAATGCTCCATAAATGGAAACCAAAGTCATCCTCACCATATCCAAAATAGGTGCATTTCTTTGATTTAGCCTCTAACTTGGTCCTATTCTCTTTCTTGATGAGGGAAAAAGCCTCACATCCAAAAACTCTAAGAAAAGAATAATCAACATTCTCACCAAACGAAGCTTGTTTAGGAATGCCTCCATCCAAAGGCATAGAAGTTCCTCTATTAATCAAATATATTGTCGTGCTAACTATTTCAACCCAAAAGTATAAAGGCAACCTAACATGTAATCTCATGCTCTTAGCGTATTCCATTATTGTTTTGTTCATCCTTTCAGACACCCCATTTTGCTATGGAGTTCCTAGAACCAACCTTTGTGTAAAGATTCCACTGTTAGAACAATAATCAAAGAAAGCATTACTAGAATACTCACCTCCATTATCTGATCTGAGACAATTCAATTTGAGACCTATTTCATTCTCAACCAAGGCTTTCCATGTCTTAAAAGTGTCAAATACATCAGATTTCTTTTTAATATAATAAACCCAAACTTTCCTAGTTGCATCATCAATACAAGTGACATAATAATTGGAACCACCAATAGAAGATACATGATCTGGTCCCCATACATCTGAATGTACCAACTCTAACTTGTGCTTTTTATTTATGGGTTCAACTTTTAGGAACTTAACTTGTTTTTGTTTCCCATACACACAATCCTCACAAAAGTATAGATTTAGATCTTTCAATCCAAACAACTTAGCTTTTAATATCTCCATGCCCTTTTGGCTCATATGACAAAGAATATAGTGCCACATAGTTAAATTTCCATTTGTAATAACTAAATGACAAGAACCAACACTACTAGTCAAATATAAATTACCAAATTTATTACCTCTTAAAATAATAAGAGATCCTTTGGTAACTTTCCAAGAATCTACAATAAACATAACTAAACATCCTTCACTACCCAATTGCCCCACTGAAACCAAATTCCATCTCAACAAAGGCACATGTCTGACATCCCTAAGTAGCCATGATTTCCCTTTCTACATTTTCACCTAAATAGAACTTTTCCCTACTATCTCACATGGTTCATCATCACCAAGATATACATATCCTAGATTCTCTTGAACATAATCAAAAAAATAATGCCTATGTAGGGTGGCATGAAAAAAAGCCCCTGAATCTAATACCCAAGACTCAATAAAAGTATCCAAAGAAATAATTAAGGCATCCTAACTAGTTTTACCTAATGTCACATTTACGTCATTCATTTCCTCTTTATTTCCTTTCTTATCCTAAAGTGACCAACAATCCTTCTTTGAGTTTCCACTCTTGCCATAATACCAGCATATCATCTTGGCTTTAGATGTTGATTTAGATCTACCTTTTGACTTTCCATGGTTACCTTTGCTCTTGTCATTTTTCCTCCCTCTAGAATCAATATACAAAGCATTACCTAAAGATGATTCACCAGTGATTTTCCTTCACATCTCCTCACTAAGAATCACACCTGTAACATCCTCAAAATTCAAGCTTCCCTTGGTAGGGAATACATTACTCATAGCTATAACCAAAATATCCCAACTATCTGGCAAAGAACATAAAATTATCAAAGCTCTTTGTTCATCATCAAACTTAATTCCAACTAAAGTGAGCATACTTACAACCATATTAAAATCATTTAAATGATTAGCAATAGAACCATTCTTAGACATTTTCATGTTAAACAAACTTTTCATCATAATAATTTTATTTGAAGCTTAGGGTTTCTCATACAACTTTCCAAGTTTATTCATGAGATCTTTTATAGATATCTGATCTATAATGTGAAATGTAATAGAAGATACAAGGCATAATCGAATGGCTCCCAATGCCTTCCTATCAAGCAATGTCCAATCTCCATCTCTTATACTTATAGGTTGTCCTCCTTTTCCCTCTAAGGGAAGTTGAAGTTCCTATTGATACAAGTAATCCTCCATCTACATTATCCATAAACCAAAATTTTTATAATCAAATTTCTCCACTCTTAATCTGATTTTTTCTCCCATAGATACCACTCAAGCTAATAACCTTTCCTATGATTTACCACTTTAGCTAAAACACCACCAAAGCTCTAATACCAGTTTCTAAGAATTAAGTAAATGCAAATCAGATTTCTTAACCACCATAAAATCACAAAACTATATTTTAAATGTGTGAAAATTAGATTTAATTATGCAAAAATAATTTCTTCAAACTATAGTTTAATAAAAGCATAAAAAGAGAAAAAAAAAACTAGAAATAACACATAACATAGATATACCATGGTTCACCCAATGTGGGTTACATCTACCAAGAAAGTCCTCAAATAAATTAGTAATCTAAAACAAGATTACAATGAACTCTCACAGAGATAGAACAATCTCTTGTAGAAAATGCTACACAAAATTTGTACTTTCACCTGCACCTACACTTTTTTGTATCTCACAAGATGCTAAACCACACCTTGTAAATGAACACCTACACTTTGAAAAACATCTGCACTTTGACTCTGTATCCCAAATCCACACCTACAAATAAGAATTGTTGACAACCTATCATAGGTCACACCACACCTTGTATAAATAGCAAATGGTTTGGAAAACATCCTCCCAAGAGAAAACTCACCATCCTCACCTAGGATAGGCTTTATCCATAAGATGACATGCAATTTTATCCTTTAAAAACATATCTAAAAGTTCCTTAGAGGAGGAACATGCCATTCCTCTCTAAATGGCACAACTTCGAATGTGGAAGTCTAACCCACTTTCATAATACATCAAGAAACTATTAAATACTGCATTTAATAAATTTTCTCCTCCTAACACATCATAGAAACAAGTAAATACATCATTTAATAATTTTCTCTTGATGCATTATAGAAATATTAAATAAATAAATAATTCCCTAGAACAAGGAAATCAATCCCACTTCTAACAAACATGGAAGTATACATAAAAATTATTAAATAAACATTTAATATTATTCACCCACATGAGGAACAAAGGAAAAATGCTTTCCCCACATCTTGGGAGCTCTCTAGGCCCCCAAAGTGTACCAACAAGGTCATGTGATAGCCCCAAAGGGCTCCACACTCAACAATCTCTCACTTAGAGACCTTTTCTCCGAAATAGAGTCTATAACTGCTACATGACCACTAAGGTCAACCAAATTTGAACATAGTCTTTACTTGTCCAATGTGACCACCTTGGTCATCATATCCATAGTATTTTGTCTAGTATGAATCTTCTCCAACTTTACCAAGTTCTCCTCCAAAACTATCCTGATGAAGTGATAACATAACTGAATATGTTTCATCCTCAAGTGGAAAGCAAAGTTCTTTGCCAAATGAATAGCACTTTGACTATCACTGTGTAGTCTCCCAACTTCTTGCTCATGCCCTAACTCTCAAAATAAATCCTATAACCAAATCATCTCCTTGCTAGCCTCTATAGTAGCAACATACTTTGCTTGTATGGTTAACAAAGCCACAACCTTTTGTATCCTAGAAATCCAACTAACCATTGTATCCCTAACAGTAAATATATATCCTATCATACTCTTCATACTATCAATATCCCCTACCATATCTGAGTTTACATAACCATGCAAAGTGGTATTTGATCCACTATAACATAATGCAAAATCAATAGTTCCTCTCAAATACCAAAGAATCCATTTCACTACTGGGCAATGCTCATAACATGGATCACTCATATACCTTCTCACAACTCCCACTACATGGGCAATATCCATCCTAGTACCAAATACCAAAGAATAAGGTACCTTAGACATCTTAATATTTTTAACTTCTACCTTGGGATACTACTCCTTTGATAATCTAAAGTGGTCTACCAAAGAAATACCAATATATTTATCATCCAATATACTAAATCTTTCCAAGACTTTTTTCACATACATTGATTGGGATAAAACTAGCTTCCTCTCCTTATCATGAGTAATACTCATACCAAGGATTTGCTTCACAACACCCAAATATTTTATAGCAAAGGAGTCACTAAGTTATTTTTGGAGCATATGAATATGTTGTATGTTCTTTCCTTCAACTAACATGTCATCCACATACAAGCATAAAATAATAAAAGAACCATCATCAAAATTTTTGATGTACATACAATGGTCAAAATTACACCTTTGATATTCTTGTTCCAACATAAAACAATCAAATTTCTTATACCATTACCATGGAGCTTGTTTAAAGCCATACAATCTATTTTTAATCTACACACATAGTTCTACTTCCCTTTCACCTCATAACCTTGTGGCTGCTTCATATACAACTCTTTATCCAAATCACCATGAGGAAAAGCAATTTTCGCATCTAACTATTCTAAGTGCAAATCCTCAACTATAACTAAACCAAGAATAGTCTTAATAGAAGTCATTTTTACAATAGAAGAGAAAATACCATCAAAATCAATACCTAATTATTGTGCAAACCCCTTGACCATCATTCTAGCCTTATACCTTTTTCTCCCTTGATCCTCTTCTTTTATTCTAAAGATCCACCTTTATGGCAATGCACTCTTGCCCTTATTTATCCTTACCAAATCCAATGTTTGGGTCTCCATGAGATATCTATGTTCTTCATCCATGTCTTGTTTCCATTTCAACTTGGCATCTCCCTTTATTGCTTCCTCATAACACTTTGGTTCTCCATTGTCAGTGAGTAACAAATAATTCAAAGAAGGAGAAAAATGTTTAGGTGCTTTTCTTACCCTAAAACATATTCTTACCATATCAGTTTGGGGTCCTTGTGTAGAAGATTCCTAAACTGATTCATTAGATACTTTACCATTTGCAATATCATATAATACTATGTACTCCTTTTGTTCCTATTCCTATTCCTACAACTGATCCTTATACATGATTTTTTCATTAAAGACTACATGTCTAGATTGAAATATTTTATTATCTTTAATTTTACATAAATAGAAACCAATGCCATCCTCACCATATCCAACAAAGGTGCATTTATCTGATTTAGCCTCTAACTTGGTCCTATTCTCTTTCTTGATGAGGGCAAAAATCTCACATCCAAAGACTCTAAGAAAAGAGTAATCAACATTCTTACCAGACCAAGCTTGTTTAGGAATGCTTCCATCCAAAGGCATATAAGGTCATCTATTAATTAGATATACTATTGTGCCAACTACTTCTACCCAAAACTCTAAAGGTAACCCAGCATGCAACCTCATGCTCCTAGCACATTCCATTATTGTTCTATTCATCCTTTCAGACACCCCATTTTTTTTGGATTTCCTAGAATTGTCCTTTACCTATATATTCCATTATTAGAGAAATAATCAAATAAAGCATTACTATAATACTCACCTCCATTATCTAATTTGAGCCATTTTAATTTGAGACCTGTTTCATTCTCAACCAAGGCTTTCCACTTCTTAAAAGTGTCAAATATGTTAGATTTATTTTTAATATGATAAACCCTAACTTTCCTAGTTAAATCATCAATAAAAGTGACATAATAATTAGAACCAATAATAGAAGATACCTGAATTGGTCCCTATACATCTGAATGTACCAACTCTAACTTGTGTTCTTTCTTTGTGGGTTCAACTTGTAAGAACTTAACCCATTTCTATTTCCCATACACACAATCCTCATAGAAGTCTAGATCTAGATATTTTAATCCAAGCAACTTATCTTTTAAGATCTTCATGCCCCTATGGCTCATATGACTGAGCTTGTAGTGACACATAGCTACATTTCCATCTATAGCAACTAAATCACAAAAATCAACACTACTAGTCAAATATAAAGTACAAACTTTCTTACCTCTCAAAATCACAAGAGATCTTTTTTTAACTTTTCCAATAATCTATGGTAAACATAACTAAACATCCTTCACTACCCAATTACCCCACTGAAACCAAATTCCATCTCAACGTAGGCACATTTCTAACATCCCTAAGTAGCCATGATTTTCTATTCTACATTTTCACATGAATAGAACCTTTTCCTACTATCTCACATGGTTTATCATCATGTCCTAGATTCTCTTGAACATAATAAAAAAAATAATGCCTATGTGAAGTGGCATGAAAAGAAGCCCTTGAATCTAATACCCAAGACTTAGTAAAATTATCCAAAGAAATAATTAAGGCAACATGACTAGTTTTACTTAATGTCACATTTACCTCATTCATTTCCTCCTTATTTCCTTTCTTATCCTGAAGTGACCAACAATCCTTCTTTGAGTGTCCACTCTTCCTACAATGCTAACATATCATCTAGGCCTTAGATCTTGATTTAGATATACTTTTTGACTTTCCATAGTTGCCTTTACTCTTATCCTTTTGCCTCCATCTAGTATCAATAGACAAATTATTACATAAATATGATTCACTAGTGATTTTCCTTCTCATCTCCTCACTAAGAATCACACCTAAAACATCCTCAAAATTCAAGCTTCCCTTAGCAGGGACTACACTACTCACAACGATAACCAAACTATCCCAACTATCTGGAAAAGAACATAAAATTATCAAAGCTTTAACTTCATCATCAAACTTAATTACAACTAAAGTGAGCATACTTACAACCATATTAAAATCATTTAAATGATTAGCAATATAATCATTCTTAAAAAAATTCATGTTAAACAATCTTTTCATAAGAAAATTTTTATTTAAAGCTGAGGGTTTCTCTTACAACTTTCCAATTTTATCCTTGAGATCCTTTGTATATGTCTAATATGCAATGTTAAATGCAACAAAAGATGTAAGGCATAACTGAATGGCTCCCAATTCCTTCCTATCAAGCAATGTCCAATCTACATCACTCATACTTACAGGTTGTCCTCCTTTTCCCTCCAAGGGAATTTGAAGTTCTTTCTAATACAAGTAATCATCTACGTTTTCCACAAACCAAAATTCTTATCATCAAATTTCTCCACTCTGATCTGATTCATTCTCCCATAGCTCCCACTCAAGCTAATAACCTTTCCTGTGATTTACCACTTCAGCTAAAACACCACCAAAGCTATGATACTAGTTTTTAGGAATTAAGTGAATGTAAATCAAATTTATTAACCACCATAAAATAAAAAAACCAAATTTTAAATATGTAAAAATTAGATTTAATTATGTAGAAAGAATTCATTCAAACCATAGTTTAATAAAATCATAAAAGGAGAGAACAAAACCTGCAATAACACAACACAAATATACCATGGTTTACCCAATGTGGGCTACATCTACCAAGAAATTCCTCAAATAAATCATTAATCTGAAACAAGACTATAATGAACTCTCATAGAGAGAAAAATCTCCTGTAGAAAATGCTGTCACAAACACTACACTTTCACCTGCACTTGTACTTTTATGTATCTCATAAGATGCCAAAACACACCCTATAAATGAACACCTACACTTTTTAAAACATATTCACTTTGAATCTATCTCCCAAATCCACACCTAAAAATAAGAATTATCAACAACCTCTAATAGGTCACACCATACCTTGTATAAATAACAAATGGTGTGGAAAACATCCTCCCAAGAGAAAACTCATCATCCTCACCTAGGATAGGCTCTATACACAAGATGACATGACATTTCCACCTTTAAAATTATATCTAAAAGGTCCTTAGAGGGGTAACATGACATTCCTTTTCAAATGGCAAAACTTCCAATATGGAAGTCCAACCCACTTCCATAATACATCAAGAAACTATTAAATATTGCATTTAATAATTTTTATCCTAATGAATCATAGAAATAAGTAAAAACATCATTTAATAATTTCTCCTAATGCATCATGAAAATTATTAAATATATCATTTAATAATTTTCTCCTAATGCATTACAAAAATATTAAATAAATAATTAATTCCCTAGAACAAGGAAATCAATCCCACTTCCAAAAAACATGGAAGTATACATGAAAATTATTAAATAAACATTTAATAATATTCACCCACATGAGTTTCAAAGTAAAAATGCATTCCCCACATCCTTGGAGCTCTCTAGGCCCCCAAAGTGTACCTACAAGGTCATGTGATAGCCCTAAAGGGCTCCACACTCAACAATCACTCCCTCATCATCCCTAATCACTTCCTCATTGGTTCTCACAATACCTCATCATCCTTAATCACTCCCTCATTAGCCTTTATCATCCCTAATCACTCGTTCATCATCCCTAATCACTCCCTCCTCATCCCTTATCATCTATAATCACTTGTTTATTGACCCTCACCATTTCTCATCATTTATAGTCACTCCCTCATTTCCCCTCATCATCCCTCATGATGTAGAGTCTTATTTCATACTCTACTTGTCTAAGCTCTTTGCCAATATCTACCTAAATGTCACTTTGTATTTTATTACTTGATCTTTACCTTTAGACCCTACATGCATTTCAAATTCACATCTACATTTTATTAATTTCATTTATTCTCCACCATTCTTTGGATGGTCTCACTAAACTCTTCATTCTATTCTCCTTACTCAATGCATTCAATCTCTCTTTGAGATTATCCCCCTTACTAGTCTTTATGATTTATAACAACTTGGATCAAATCTTATCTCTATTTCCTTAGGCTTTAATATGGCTTTGAAAAACATCCTTACACTCCTTTGAGTTCTCTCTAAATTTTTCTCAATCCCACTTAACTTCTTAACACAATCCTCATATCATACACTACCTCTTACTCTATCATATAATCTTCTTGTACAGACTCAAATAATTAAATCAACCTCATTTATAGATACCATATAACATATCCCATCTATTGATAAAGTTATAGGATTTGGTTCAACTATTTGATAACTTATTTTGGCTCTTTCTACTCTTAGATTAGGTCTTTAGGTTTTGTTCTACCCTATCTACCACATAGTCCTCCCCCATCTATACTTATCCATATTTACAAAACTTAAAAACAATATATTATATTTTTGAATGTTGAAATCAAACTTTTCACCAAATTTCATGAATTATTTATGGTGACAACTCCTAAAAACTCACTTTGAAAGTAGAAACCCTAATACAGGGTTTAGAATGGTTTTACAAACTCGAGAAGGGTCAAAATTGAGATTTCAATATTCTAAAAGAATTTATAATGATTTTTACTATTGGATTAGGTCTGATTTGACCCTATTCATTTTTTGAAAATGCTATATTTCCCTTTTTAAGCTAAATTAGATTGACATAACTAAATTTGAATAGATTGTGTACTCAGACACAGGTCTATAGTAATCCAAGAAGAGGTTATTTGTTATAATTCATTCCAAAAAGGGTTTTATATCAACATAAAGGTTGAAAATACTTTTCAAAAAAATTTCACACTTTAAAAAATAAATTCCTTCCATCTCTAACACTCAATTTCCACAAGATACCACTTCGACTATGTTAAGTTTCTTGATGACTGCAGGACTGTGTTAGTTTTATTTTTGCTCATCTAAGTATATGAAAGTTACTTGAAATAATATAATACTCCATGATCATATTATAATAAAATCACCAACATATAAATTTTAATTTTCACTCTAATACATGCATATACCTTCTCACACAAATGTATACTCAGAACTTTTGCTCATAGAAGACGGGGTTGTGTTGTTTAATACAGAATGTCCTTAGTAGAATAACAACATAAATTTTTTAAAGACTATTAATAAATTTTTATTTCAAGATACTAATTAATCATACATTTCAAAATCCCACCAAATAGAATATCCTCTTCCACAAGACTCTAACCTTCAATCAAATTTCAAGGCATAATTTGTAAAAGCACAGGGTATACAGTTTATAATTTGAACATTCAAAAGATTTGAAAATTAAATAAAATGTTATAATCACCATAAAATAAAATGTATTTTAAACTTACCACTCATACCAATATCACAAATAACTTGTTACTAATCATGTTTCATGATCATGCACACTGTCAACTATCTTTGCACATATTCAAGAAAATGTAGGGTCTATCTGCTTTAATGTCTGAAAATAATGAAAACTTGTCTTTATTCACTTATGTTTGGTTCTTTGAATTCATACTTTCAAATATTGCTCCCTTAAAATCTCTTTAATTTAAATTTGAATATGAAATAAGACATGAACAAGACTCTTATTACCAAATAACCATCAATTGAATTCTAACTTCTTTTATATGTTGAGAGTGTCCTCAACTAACTCAACTACTAACATATTTATCAAATATGATTTTAGTTATATGTTTTGTAATGTCCTAAATTCCTCACTAAATTCTAACCACACCAAATTCAACATTGGACTTCTTGAAACAAGATTGAAGTCTCTATGAAACTTCAAATATTCAAATGAAATATTTGGTGGGAAATTCCAATATAACTCTAATTCAAAATTGACACAAAAATAGAAACTTAAAAATACTCTTATAGACTTATTATGACCTTGACCACCTTCTAAATACTCAAAACATGTAAAATATATCACTATTTATATTGGGTAGTGATGATCATGCATCACCTTATCATCCCTAATCACAACTTCATCATACCTCATCATCTCTAATCACTCATTCCTCATCCCTCATCTCCCCTAATCACTCCCTCATTAATATTCACCATCACTCATCATCCCTAATCACTCCCTCATCCTCCCTAATCACTTCTTCATTGACCCTCACCATCCTTCATCATACCTATTGACTCCCTCGTCATTCTAATTAGTTCTTCCTCATCCTTAATCACTCTATCTAATACTTTGATGATGGTATTTTGTTGGGTTTTAACAATGTTAGGAGCTACAAGTGGAGAGTTTAGTTATATCATAAATTATAAGACATATTGATCAAAATGATGTGGAGGAAAATTTGAAACATAAATATTTAACACCTATGAAAAAATATAGACCTATTAGAAATGATGCAATTCATAATTGAAAATCTACCATAAAAAGAGAATTAAACCCACCATGGTACCAAAAATGTGTAGTAAATATATGAGGATCTCCAAGCTATGTGATTTCCTAAAAACAATCAATTGCTTTCCATATGAGGACATTTTATGATCTGAATAATTATATTTAAGTCCTATTTATATGTATATTCATTGAGTCATCATACTAGAGAGTGGAAAATAATTTTCAAATGATTAGAACGAGTAGTCCAAGATTGGAAAGTGGTGCTTAATTCATAACACCAATGCTCAATCCAATGAAGAGTGTCACACTATGGCTCTCTACTTTCACATCTCAAGAAGTGGATACAAGTTATTTATCACTATAAAAAGTTATGTAGCTAATAGATTATGAACCCAATGATACGGTTGGTACTAAAAATATCTCTACTTCCCTCAACAAGAAATTATATGAATTAAAGATATTGTTTTCATTAATAAATGTAGATCAATGGTGAGATAATACACTTCATCATTTCTAATGGAAGTCAAAAGAATTTAATTTCTTCTAAATCATATTTTCAAAAATTTAACTTGAAATTTATGTCATCCATAACCATACACTAGTGTATGGTCTAGTGTACGCCTTGAGAAATGGATCACCTAGTAGTGTCATTTGGTGTACAAAATCAAAATTTTTAAAGATGAAATCCTTTGTGACATCTCACCATTAAATGTGTGTGATGTTTTACATGTCATAAACCATGTATTTACCATTGACATATAGTCTATGAATTAAATCCTTAAAATTTTGTAATAAATTATCATGATCTAAAATACCATATATTGTAGTTAGTTTATAAGATTTTGGTCATTAGTGCTAGGAAGTATAAGAATATTGTCAGTTCTAGTAAGAAGTATACTCTTAATGGTAAGAATTAAATGTTTAATGACATATTTATGTCACCATATCTAATATGGTTTATCCAAAAATAACATAGATAAAATAATTGAACCATAAACTAGATGAATACAAAGATATCTTTCAGTCACCTAAATAAGTTCTTACATACTATACACTAAACAATACTATTGATTTGATCCTATAACTACCTCTATCTCAAAACTCTATAAACAACATATCATTTCTATAGGATGAATATATCAAGTGGTAAATCTATGAAATCATGGATAATGGACACATCATGCCCAAATCATTGCCTTACAAAAACCCAATTGTGTTTGTGCCAAAGTTGTTAATCAATTAAAAAAATATTTAAAAGATTAAAGTGAAGAACTATTAACCTAATTTAAATATTAATGCATTTTTCTACCATATCCATGGTGTATAAGTCTTTTCCAAAATTGATCTTAAGTTTGGATATCATGATATTCATGTTAAACCTCTAGACATTTGGAATATAGTCTTAAAAATAAAGGAAGGATTGACTGACTAGCTCGTTATACCTTTGAGGTTAACTCATATAACAAATTCATTAATTTTAAGATGTTTAACAACATCCTCATACCCTTTACCTATGTCATTTTTTTAATCTACCTTGATGACATCCTAATCTTTGGAAAACATGGGATGAAAATCTACACCATGTTGAACTAGTGTTTCACATTTTATAGAAACATATTTTTGTGATAGCATGAATAAATTTTCATTTTTCATGTAAGAGATAAAATATTTGGAACATATTACACACACAATAATTTCATGTGTGAACCTCACCAAGATTCCAGTCATATAGGAATGGGAAAAACTAAATAATTGCATCTGATTCAAATCTTATCAGAATTAAAAAATTATACAAGAGATTTGTTTTTAATTTTTATCTTTTAAACCATATTACCAAAGGTGGAACCAAATAAAGTTTCATTAAGTCAGATACACAATAAAGATAATTTGATGAACTAAAATTTAGACTCTATTTTGTATTAATACTCATGTTACTTGATTATAAATTTGGAAGATTAGCCAATTCATTCATTAATAAAATTGACTATCACAATGGGTATTGATAACACAAGTCTTAGAAAAGAGTTAATTTCTATTATAATAGATTAAAATTATATGATTGGAATCAAATAAATATTTAGAGTATATACTTATGTCAGATGATGAGGGAGTGATTAGGGATGGTAAGGGATGGTGAGTGTCAATGATAGAGTGATGAAGGATGGTGAGGGATGGTGAGGATCAATGAGGGAGCGATTAATGATGATGAGGGATGAACACATATTGATTAGGTATTGTGAGGGATTAAAAGTGAGTGATTAGGTATGATGAGGGTGATGATAGTCAATGAAGGAGTGATTAGGGATGATAAGCTCGAGTGATTAGTCTTGATGAGAGATAATTAAGGTCAATGAAGGAGTGATTAGAGATGAGGAAAGATGAGGACGGAGTGAATATGGATGAGGAAGTGATTAGGTATGATGAGGGATGAAAAAAAGAGTGATTAGGGATGATTAAGGATGGGGAGGGAGTGATTAGGGATGATAAGAGATAGTGAGGGTCAATGGAGGAGTGATTATGGATGATAAGGGAGTGGTTATAGATGACTAGAGATAGTGAGGGTAAATGAGGGAGTGATTAGGGACAATGAGGATTTATGAGAGAGTGATTAGTGGTAATAAGGGATGAGTAAGAAGTGATCAAAGATGAGGGAGGGATGATGATCAAGTGAAATTAACATGTAAAGTAGTTTTTTGATGTGTGAAGGTCATCAATATGACCTATGCTACCCCAATAACACTAGTTTGCATCAATTTCAAAGTTAGTGCTTTTGAAAAATTTAATTTTGACAAACTTAAGACTCTTAAAAATGCTAAGATTTCATTTATAAGGCACAAAAACCTAAAAAATGACTATATGTTTACCAAAAATGGATATCAATTATAAAAATTATGTCTTGAAATCCCTAGGTTTAATACTTAGACCCTAAAAATGCCTAAGTATTGCCCTGATTGGATTTTGAAAAACTATTTTACACATCATAAGACATGCAACTGTGAGACCAACTCTATCAAATGCTAAGTGACCCTAATTTCTTATATTTACTATAATAAATGTAAAGTATAAGAAAATAAATGTAAACTTATACTTGACATTTAGAGTAGTAAATATAAGCTTATGGCCAAAGTTGGCTTCACATAAAACTCTCACATGCTCATGGAGATGGTTTTGATCTTATGCCAAAGGAATGTGTACGCATTATATAACATGTGCATTTTGTATAATGCATATGCATTATATAATACACTATATAATATGTATGCATTATATAATGTGTACATGTTATTTGAATTTATAATAATGCATACTTGTTATTTGAATTTAAATTGAAAGATGAGCCTTTAGGCTCAAAAATGGCTTGGAGTTTCAAGCCAAAGGCTTGTGATTGTGCATCTATAGCCTAGACTGAGAGTTTTGAGAAAAACCAACAAATTTTAACTTCAATCACCAAATATGTTATGGATTTAAAAATAAAAATTTATAAAATTATTACCATCATGAAGATCACATTGTCTTCTTTCTAAATATATGATTTTGATAATTTTTGAGAAATTCGAAGGGATCAAACTATATATATTTCTAACTACACATTTTTTAGGTCACTACATGTCACACCTATACATGCCTATTCATGTTTATCTATTTTCTTTGTTGATCCAATTGAAAAAAAAATCATATGGTAACAAACTAGGCATAATTTTACACACATTTAGAAAAACCAATTTTCATTTTTCTAGGTAGTTAGGGTGGGTCACATAGTCGGCTATCCAATTTTTATCAGTTTTTAAGATCTACTTAATTGTAAAATTAATAAAAAAATATTCATAAAAAAAATATAAAAAAATTTTTATAACACACTATAATATCTTATATAAATACTCATCAAATTGTTTCAAACAATATATAATGATGCTAAAAAAATGGTGGGTTACACGGCCATCTATCTAATATATTTTCTTTAAAAAATAGGAGGTCCTCTTCAAATTTTACATGTTTGACCTATTTATACTTAACTATTTTTCAAATAAAATAGTTTTTTGAAAACTAGACTCAAAATGATACAATTCATGTTTTTATACCATCTTTAAATTTTGAGTGTAGCCATCACAAATTATCTAAAAAATTTTACGTTTCTAAAATTTCAAAAAAAATCATGTCCATGGGTAGGCCCTTTTTTGTCCCCAAATTTGGTGCACTTAGCCTATTGCAAGCTATGGGTTTACTTGGACAACTTGATAATATAAATAATGCAATTAAAAACCTAAATCTCAAAAATGCAGTAGGATTTCAAAGAGAATCTAGTAATAATGAACATACTTATATTTTTTCTCAATACAATGACCCTCATGCTTATTATATTTCTTCATTTTATGTTTCTATTAAAATTGATGATAAAATCATTCACAATTGTATCCTTGATACAAGAGATTCAAAGAATATAATGCTTAAATGTATCACTAATCAATTAGGTATATTTTATAAAACTGATACCAAAAAACTCATTGGTTTTGACTCTCATCAAACCAAGAGTTATGGTAAATTTTGTGATGTCATTATCAAAATTTCTCAAGATTAAATAATTAAATGCATGTTTGACATTTAAGTTTTAGACATCCCTACTAATTATGCAATTTGTTTAGGTAGATATTGGTCTAAGGCAACTAGTTATTTCATAGGCAAGGATACAACATGGGATCCCATTGGCAATGAAACTACATTTGTGCATAGGGAGGAATAGAATAATAACCCCATTGAGTCCATACCAAGTAAGATTGCTTATGTAGAAATTGAAATTGGTACTAACAAGCTATTGACTTTAGATGAACCTAAATAACATCAAGAAAGAACCTTTTCTAGAGATATTATATGGTCTCTATTTTTTAATGGATCTTGTTCATGATATGTTAACAGTGCCAAAATTGTTTTATTATCTCATGTTGGTAAAATATTCTACTATGCTTATAAATTATCATTTGATAATACTAATAATATAGAAAAATTCAAAACTTTATGTTTAGGTCTTGAAAAGGCCATTAAATTTAATATTAAGCATTTAGAAGTCTTTGAAGATTTTGAATAAATTATTAGACAAGTTAGAAAAAATTATAAGATAAAGAGACTCATTTCCATAGATACATTCAAAAAATGTGGTCACTCATTGAGAGTTTTGAAGATTTTAATATTACTCATATTCTTAGAAAATTTAATTCTCATTCTGATACTTATTGTTTTTGCTTCTAATCCTAGTTTGAATAAAAGTGAACCAATTTTGGATTTAACTTTTTATAAAATTATTAGACTCAAAGTACCTAATATAAATAAAAATTGCCCTATTTTCAATTATGATGAACATAACGATTCTTTCTTGAAAGGAAATAATTTTGATTATAATGATTAGTATTTAATTTTGGTGACTATTTACAGTTAACCATTAAAAATTGCATGTCAGTTTAGTCAAATTAGAATTAATGTTCACTCCAAATGACCAACGTAAAATTTTGTGCATTAAAGAGCCATATAGGAGAATAATCTAGGTGATATTATTCTAATTAACCTTGACACAAAGGGAGATTCCAAATTTGTTTATTTAGGTATTAAATGTACTCTTGAGGGAAAAGGTCTAATTTATTAAAATATCCAAATAATTTATTGACATTTTTGCTTTGTTATATAGAGACCTAAAAGGTTATGATACCATAATAATTAAACATTATATACCTATCAAACTTGGTATAAACTTGTTTGATAAAAGGTTAGAATAATAAGTCTTTTATTCGAAAACATCATCAATAAAGAGCTTGATGTTAAGGTGTGGAGCCTAAAAGCTTCACCAAGTGAGCAAATTTAATAGTTGCAGGTTTACACAGTCACCAGCATCAGTCAGGAGTGACCGACGTCGATTAGTAGCAGTTGAAGAGATGTCAGTGTCGACAGGGATCGGCTGACGTCGATCACAGGCACGCAGGTAGGAACTGATGTCAGTTACCTGTGCATCTAGAAACCTATTTTCAAGGATAGAACTGAGTGTTTGCATGATGGGATTAAGTTATAGTCTTAAGTCCGCATCTCTATCTTTAGTAAGATTGTTTTAGAGCCCTTGTTTAAGAGGCATAACTATTGGTTTTAAATGTATACTCAAGTTTCCTAATTCTATATGTAGGATTAGATCTTCTTAGCTTATTATAGTGTATTGTAGAATGTTGAAGAATAGTACAGAATTGTACATGTGAATCATTCTAAGTTGTTGGAGTTGATTGTACTTGAGAGAGAGAGCTCTTGAGGGAAAGAGATCTAGAGAGAGATCTGTACATCTAAGAGAGGTGTGGAAGAAAGAAGTTTCTTCAATTGTATTCCTTCTGTAAAGAGTTTAATACAAGTTTTCAGGGTGGTTTCTTGTATCTCTTGTTCTTTGATATTATATGATTCTAGTTACTTATCATTCTGATTTAATTCCATGTTTATTACTTTCATAAGTGTAATTAATATTGTTGGTTGATCCCCAACAAGTGGCATTAGAGCTCAGGTTCACTAACAGGTGGTTCAGATCTGTGTAGTGTGTATTGATTACAGGTTACTCACAGGGGTTTTTGCAGGGATTTCTGTTTGAGTGGGAGAAGTAATGGCAGAAGAAAGTAAACTGAGAATGGAGAAGTTTAATGGCAAGAATTATCAACATTGGAAGAATGTAGATAGAGGATTATCTGTATCAGAAAGATTTATACTTACTGTTAGGTGGGATTGCAAAGAAGCCCACAGACATGGATGATGAAGAATGGGAAGTTCTTGATAGAAAGGCTCTGGGGTCTATAAGACTGAGTCTGGCATCTACTGTGATATCTAATTTATGACAGGCAAAAACAATGGTAGAGTTGATGACTACTTTATCAAATTTATATGAAAAACCCTCAGCTTCAAATAAGGTATATCTTATGAAGCAGTTATTTAATTTTCATATTAATGAAGGTGGATTTGTATCTAATCATCTAAATGATTTCCATGGAATTGTAAATCAATTAAGTTCAGTCAATATAGAGTTTGATGATGAAATTGAAGCTCTTTTAATATTATGTTCTTTGCCTTAAAGCTGTCATAGCTTAGTAATGGCAGTTAGTAATACTGCATCTGCTTCAAATATTTTAAAAGTAGAGGATGTTGTTAGTGTTATCTTGAATGAGGAAATCCGCAGGAAAAGCACAGAGAAAACATCAGGGAACACTTTGAGTTTTGAGAGTAGGGGAAGGCAAAAAGAGAAGAGCAAGAGGAGATCAACGTCTAAGTCAAAGGTGAGAGGAAGATCCAAATCTAGAAATGGCAGGAAGCCACAATGTTGGAATTGTGGAAAGATAGGGCACATAAGCAGAGATTGCTGGTTAAAGCCTAAGGAGGACAATCAACACGAAGGAAAAGAAGAAGCAAAGGTTGCAGGTATTGCATAAGATACTTTAATATTCTCTTTGCATAATAATATAGAATCTTGGGTGTTAGATTCTGGTGCATCTTTTTATGCTACCCCTAATAGAGAATATTTTAGTGACTATGTCCAAGGAGATTTTGGAATAGTGTATCTAGGGGATGATGAGCCTTGTAAAATTATTGGCAAAGGCAAAGTGCAGCTAAAAATGCAGAGTGGCAACAAATGGGTGTTGAGAGATGTTATGCATGTTCCTAGCTTGAAGAGAAATTTGATTTTTGCAGGAAAGTTAGGGGATGAGGGTTGTAGAGTAACTCTCACAGCTGAATCTTGGAAGCTGACCAAGGGTGCACTTGTATTGACCAGTGGTAAGAGACTAGGTACTCTCTATTTATGTAATTGTGTTACTAACAATTCTCCTTCTTTATTATCTACTTCAGATGTAGATGCAAAGTTGTGGCACTCAAGGCTCGGCCACATGAGTGAGAAGGGAAAGTCCATTCTTAAGTCCAAAGGTATGCTTTCAAATTTAAAAAGCATAGATCTAGATTTTTGTGAGCACTGTGTTTTTGGGAAACAGAAGAGAGTGAGTTTTCTCAAGACTGAGTCAATAAAGAATAAGCATAAGTTACAGCTTGTTCACACAGACGTGTGGGGACCGGCTCAGGTTGCTTTTATTAGAGGATCATAGTACTATGTTTCGGTCATAGATGATGCTACAAGAAAGGTATGGGTCTATTGTATTAAGAATAAATCTGATGTGTTTGAGACTTTTAAGATTTAGAAAGCTATGGTTGAGAATGAAATAGGCAAAAGATTGAAGTGCCTGAGATCTGACAATGGTGGTGAGTTCTGCAACTATAAGTTCAACTGGTATTGTTATATGCATGGAATCCATAGGCAAAGGATGGTTCCAAGGACACTTTAGAAAAATGGAGTTGTTGAAAGGATGAATAGAACAATAATGGAGCATGCAAGATGTATGAGATTGCATGCTAGTTTGCCCTTAGAGTTTTGGGTAGAAGCTGTTGACACTACAGTGTACTTGATTAATAGAGGACCCTCTACAGCTCTGGATGGTGGAATTCTAGAAGAAGCATGGACAGGTAAAAAGGTAGATCTCTCATTTCTCAATTTTTTTGGTTGTGAAGCCTTTGTGCATGTTGATAAGGAAAACAGAAAGAAGCTTGATGCTAAGTCTATGAGGTGCACATTTATTGGCTATGGCTCAGGAGATTTTGGTTTCAGATTTTGGAATCTAGGAACAAATAAAATAATTAAGAGCCATGATGTTGTTTTCAATGAAAAAGTGATGTATAGTGATCAGCTGAAGAAGCTAAATCAATCTGAGTAGAGCAGTGGAGAATTGGATGAGGTGACGGTCCAAAATGAGCTCGTGAGAAAAAGAAATAATCACTTGCAAGAAAACACAGAGACCGACGTCAACCAAGTAGGAACCATCATCGACAAGATAAAAATTGATATCAATCATATAGAGACCAACATCTGTAGAATAAGAACCGACGTCGATTAGGCAGAACCGACATCGGCTAGTTATAGGGTTGGAGGTGATCGAGGTCGGTCACTGTCAGAGAATTTGGGCAGACAACATGTTGTGGATGAGTCTCAGACACCCATCAGGAGGTCAGAAAGGGTAAGTAAAGCTCCAATTTGATATTCCCCTTCATTATTCTATTTATTGCTAACTGATGGTGGAGAACTAGAGAGTTTTGAAGAAGTAATACAGGTAGAGTCTAAGAATCAGTGGGAGCGTGGCATGGTTAAGGAAATGGAGTCCTTAAAAGAGAACCAAACATGGGATTTGGTTGAGTTGCTAGCAGGTAAGAAGACACTAAAGAAAAGATGGACCTACAAGTTGAAAGAAGGTGAGAACGGACAGATGAGATATAAGGCCAGATTGGTAGTGAAAGGATTTGCACAAAAACCAGGTATTGATTTTGGTGAGATTTTCTCTCCTATTGTTAAAATGACTTCTATACAGACTATATTATCTTTAGTTGCTATTAAGGATTTGCATCTTGAGTAGCTTGATGTTAAGATAGCGTTTCTTCATGGAGATTTGGATGAAAAAATATATATGGAACAGCCAAAAAGATTTGAGGTCAAAGGTAAGGAGAAGTTAGTGTGTAGATTGAAGAAAAACTTGTATGGCCTCAAGCAAGCTCCTAGACAGTGGTATCTGAGGTTTGACAAGTTTATGACTGAGCATGGCTATAGTAGGTGTCAATCTAACCATTGTGTGTATTTTAAGAGATTAAATAATGGTAGATATATTATTCTATTGTTGTATGTAGATGATATGCTGGTTGCAGGATCACACATGCAGGATATCTCTGAGCTTAATGTGAAATTAGCTCAAACATTTGCCATGAAGGATTTGGAAGCAACAAAGAAAATCCTTGGCATGAGCATTAAGAGAGACAGGAAAAATCATAGGTTGATTTTGTCTTAAGAGGATTATGTGAACAAGGTGTTGAAACGGTTCAATATGCAGGATGCAAAATCGGTAAGCACACCTTTGGCTGGATATTTTAAGTCGAGTAAAGAAAAATGTCCTAATTCACATGATGAGGTAGAGTACATGAGTAGAGTTCCATATTCTTTCATAGTATGGAGTTTAATGTATGCAATGGTTTGTACTAGACCAGATATTGCCCAAGCAGTGGGAGTTGTAAGTAAGTATATGGCCAATCTAGGAAAGGAACACTGGAAAGCAGTTTAGTGGATCCTTAGATATCTGAGAGGAACCAGCAGTAGTCATTTGTGCTATGGAGGTTCAGATACTTCTCTACATGGTTATGTAGATTCAGATATGGCAGGTGATTTGGATGGCAGGAGGAGCACCACAGGATATGTTTTCACTATTGGTGGAACAGCGGTTAGTTGGATATCAAAGTTGTAGAAGGTTGTTGCCTTGTCAACTACAGAAGCAGAGTATATTGCAGTCACAAAGGCTAGCAAAGAGATGATATGGATGACATGATTCATGGAAGAGCTTGAAAAGGAGCAAGAGAGTTGCAGATTATACAGTGATAGTCAGAGTGCAATTCATTTGGCTAAGAATTCAGCCTTTCACTCAAGAACCAAACATATATAGCTTAGGTACCACTTCATACGATAGGTATTGGAGGATGGTGAGTTGAAGCTGGAGAAGATCCATACAGATAAGAATCTTGTAGATATGTTAACCAAGCTGGTTACAAAGGAGAAGTTGAATCTTCACTCAACTTCTATTGATCTTCATGATTGAGTTGAAGATGGAAGAGCTAGAAGATGTTGCTGTAAAGGTACTGGTGCAGTTGTTTATCTCCGAGTGGGAGATTGTTAAGGTGTGGAGCCTAAAAGCTTCACCAAGTGAGCAGATTTAATAGTTGTAGGTTTACATAGTCACCGATGTCGGTTAGGAGCGATCGACGTTAGTCAGGAGCAGTTGAAGAGATGCCGGCGTCGGTAGGGATCGGCTGATGTCGGTCACAGGCAAGCAAGCAGGAACCGATGTCGGTTACCTATGCATCCAAAAACCTATTTCCAAGGACAGAACTGAGTGTTTGCATGATGGGATTAAGTCATAGTCTTAAGTTCGTGTCTCTATCTTTAGTAAGATTGTTTTAGAGCCCTTGTTTAAGAGGCATAACTATTGGTTGTAAATGCATGCTCAAGTTTCCTAATTTTATATGTAGGATTAGATCTTCTTAGCTTATTATAGTGTATTGTAGAATGTTGAAGAATAGTACAGAATTGTACATGTGAATCATTTCAGGTTGTTGGAGTTGATTGTACTTGAGAGAGAGAGTTCTTGAGGGAAAGAGATCTAGAGAGAGATTTGTACATCTAAGAGAGATGTGGAAGAAAGAAGTTTCTTCAATTGTATTCCTTCTATAAAGAGTTTAATACAAGTTTTTAGGGTGGTTTCTTGTATCTCTTGTTCTTTGCTATTATCTAATTCTAGTTACTTATCATTCTGATTTAATTCTACATTTATTGCTTTCATAAGTGTAATCAATATTGTTGGTTGATCCCCAACACTTGATAAGATGTTAGACAACAATATCATCTTTAATGTAATATAATTCAATTGAGTTGATAACTTAGTACCTATTAGAAATAAAAATAGTGATATTAAATTAAGTATAGACTTTAGATATTTGAATATGGCTAGTGTTAAAGATATTTTTCCTCTAGCTAGTATTGATCATATTTTACAAAAAGTTATAGGATCTAAAATGATATCTCTTCTTGATGGATTTTCAAGTTATAATCATATTTTTAAAAATCTAATAGATAGACATAAGACTAATTTTACTACACAAGGAGGAGCATTTACTTATTACATAATGTCATTTGGTTTAATGAATACACGTGTCACTGTTCTAAGAGCTATGCAAGTGGCTTTTGATGATTTAACTGGCAATATTATTCAAGTTTACCTTGATGATTTCACCATGCATTCTAAAAATAGAAATAGCCATATTTATGTCTTTGTGAGATTTTCACAAGATGTATAAAATACGATATTTATTTAAATATCAAGAAATCAATTTTTGAAGTAATTGAAGGGAAACTATTAGGCCATATCATTTTTGAAAATGTCATATCGATTGATCTTGAATGCACTAAAATATTAAAATTTACTATCACCTAAAGGCCAATTTGGTCTTGGATACATTTTTGGTAAAATAAATTTTGTGTGTAAATTTATTTCTAATTTCGTTGATAAATCTAATTATTTAAAAGTTCTTTTAAAGAAAAATAAGGTTTATGTCTGGGATGCAAGTTCTAATTTAGCATTTAATATTTTGAAATATGCAATTGTAAGTACACTTGTACTTGTTAAACCAAAGCTAAATAAGTCCTTTTTTAATTTACATTAATACTAGTGAGAAGGCCAAAGGTGTTGTCATTACTTAAAATGATGATAATCATGAAGGAAGGCTTATTGGCTATATGAGCCAAGTTTTGAAAGATATTGATACTAGGTATTCCTTGATAAAAAAAAATGTTTTATCTTTAATTTTTTATTTGACTAAATTCAGATATTTATTGATAGGAAATAAAGTTATTGTTCAATCAAATGTTTCTATACTTTCTTATCTTTTAAAGCAACCAACTATTCAAGGGAGGTTAGCCAAGTGGGATTTTAAGATTAAAGAGTTTGACTTTGAATTTAAAACATACAAAACCATTAAGAGAAATGAATTAGTTAAATATTTGGTTGAAAATATGACATCTAGCATAAATTTCTTATGCTTTCAATTAATTATTCTCTTCATGTTAAACCACATTTCAAGACTATGAAGGCTACTAATTTTTTTAAATAGTTTATATTTGGTCATGAAATACATGAGTGGGACAATTTGTTTTCGCAATATGATTGGCACCATGATTTGAATTAATACTTCCAAAATAAATTTGGTTCTAATAATTTAGATAAAAAGTAAATAAGCTCACTTAAATTACAAGCTTTGAAATTTGTTTTATTATAAATATAATTTTTTATTTTATAATTCATGATCAAACCCAAAAGGTCATTAGAGGATGTCATGAAGATAGTTTTAGTCATTATTATGCAACACAAATTATTACATACAAAACCTTACATGTAGGTTATTATTAGCATACATTGTTTCAGGATTATTATAAGTTAGTTCATGCATGTATACCTTGTCAACTTTTTACTAGTAGAGATGGACTAATTGAAATGCCTTTACATCCCATTATTGTAGAAATTTTTTTTACTAAGTGGGGTATTGATTTTATTTTTGATATTCACCCTCCTTTAGTTGGTCATAGGTATATTTTAACAGCCATAGATTATTTCACTAAGTTGCCTAAAATGATAGCTTTGAAAAGTTGTCACAACGGAAGTTATTTCATTTTTTTAAATTAATTTTTTATATATTTGGTGTTCCTTATGAAATAATATCAGATAATGGCCATCAATTTTTTTTCAAATATCTATTTAGAGTTTTTAGGATGTTATTCAATTATTTCTAGTTGTTCCTCAAAGTATTATCCTTAATGGAATAGGAAGACTGAGTCCACTAATAAAAAAATTGATTTCAATTATGAAAATGTTGGTGTGTAACATGATTAAAATTTGAATATCTTTGAAGAATTATGAGCTGATCACATAATGATGAAAGCTAAAATAAGATTTTTTCCATTCATGTTATTTTATGGCTATTGAATCTACTTTGCCAATAAAACTCCATATTTCTTCTTCTAAAATTGTTCTTCAAATTTAACAAAAAATACTAATGTTGTTCTGCAAAGACTTAAAGATCTATTATCCCTTGATGAGACTAAAGTTACTGCTTTACAAAAATTAAAAAAGGTTAAGGAAAAATATATGAAAAAAATGTTAAAAAGTGTTTTAAATTTGGTGATTTAGTATTGTATTAGGATAAAGCTCATGAAGAGTCAAACAAGTATCATATTTGATTCACTTTGGCTTAGCCTTTATAAAATAGCCATTTTTCTTGGAAAGAATGTCTTTCACTTTCAAGATCTTGATGGAAATTAGTTGCGTCATTCAGTCAATGGTCATCATTTGAAGCTTTTTTTAGTTAGTTTTTATTTCTTATTTTTATTTTTTATTTTGGCCTATTTTCTTATTTTCTTATTTTATTTTTCTATGGTTTTGGTAAATCTTTTGTCAATATTTATGATATTTCATCAATACAAGGAAAAAGATAGAGTGATCAGTTATATCACCATATGTATGTTGTTATCAAGATCTAAAAACTTGATCATTTTTGGACTAATGTTTTATAATAAGTACTTAATATTATGTTTTGTGAACATTACTTATTTTTAAAATTTACATATTAGGCTATGCATTAGTTGTTCATCCAACCTGAATTTTTTTCTTATATTTTTTTCATTCTTTATGTCATGCTAGTATCAAAGTTGTTTCCAGGGTCCGAATAATGCAAATGCAATGGTCAAGTGATCACACGAGATGAAGCTGGTGCACACCACAAAGAAGCTATAACAAAGTGAAAACAGGAAAGGAGATAATTTACAAAAGACAAATAGGAGCAAAACCCAATATTCGATTAACTTAAGATGATCAAAGTGAAGAATACATATAGGAGAGCATGTAAGTAACTCTTCCACAAAAGGTGGTCAAAGCACCCCAAGAATAGACTGTAACTCCTCCATGAAAGGTGGTGACAAGGTGCTAAGAATAGAGAAGTAACTCCCATACCCAAAATAGCTGGTCAAAAGAGTTACTTATGACATTCTTATGACACCTATGACACATCTATGACACACATCTCCACATAAGCTAGCCTATCTCACGAATGTAAGAAACTCCATGTATGCACAAATATATAATATTCCCTAATTAAATAATAGGGAAAAATAAAAACTTACACTGATATCCGTCATAAGCGCAGCTTCAGGGGGTAGTGTGGAAATATAAAATGGGTCTCGATAGCTAGGCTTGATGAGGTGCCCATGTACAAATGCAATCTCCCATAAGATAGAGAAAAGGAGAAAACCCATAGGAAAAAACTCCCCCTCAAAAGAGAGACATAAAAGAAATGAAGAGGCTAGTGGGCCCCCTCAAAGATGATGTTACTATAGATGTGGACCGCACCCCAAGAAGAGCTCATAGATGAATGAACTTGTTCTCAGTGAAAGGTTTGGTGAAAATGCTTACAACCTACTCTGAAGACTAGCAAAATATCAAATCAATGACCTGACTATGAATAAGCTCCTGAATGAAATGCATATGAATCTCTATGTGCTTGGTTCACTAGTCCTGAACTAGATTCTTGCAAATCTGAATGGTACTCTAGTTGTCACAATAAATGATGGTGGGCTACCTGATAGAAATGCTAAACTCAGAAAGTATCTCTTGAAGCCAAATACCCTCAATAACTGCATTAACAGATCCCCTATACTTTGCCTCAGTGGATGATATATCAATAGCATTTTGCTTCTTACTAGACCAACTGATAAGACCAGAACCTAGAGAGAAACTGTAAATAGAAGTGAACTTGCAAGTCTATGAGTTGCTAGCCCAGTCTGAATCTGTATACCCAATCAAGTTAGCCTCTATGCCAAATCTATAATGAATTCCATATCTATGTGAACCTTGAATGTAATGCAAGATCCTCTTAGTTGCTTTCCAATGCAGCTCATGAGGTTCTTGCATAAATCTGGAGACAAGTCCCACTGCATATGATATATCGGGCCTGGTGTGAGTAAAGTAGATGAGACTGCCAACAAGTTTTTGATATCGAGTGGCATCAACTAATGGTGAAGAACAGTCAGCCTCAAGCTTGACTCCTGATAGAAAGGGAGTTAGAGATGGCTTGTAATCAGCCATGTGAAATTGAGACAATAAATCATGAGCATACTTAGGTTGTGCAAGAGAAATCCCTAAATCTGACTGTGAGATCTTGATGCCAAGAAAGCAGTACAACAAACCCAAGTCTGTCATGTCAAATCTATCCTAAAGAGATGCCTTCACCACTACAATAGCTGATGAAGAACTCCCAGTGATCAAAAGGTCATCAACATATAGAACCAAAATCAAGAGCAAATCATCCTACCATAAGAAGTAGACATTGGGTTCAGAATGGCACCTAGTGAAACCTACTATGAGAAGGAAGGAATCCATCTTGGCTTACCAAGCCTGAGGGTCCTATTTGAGGCCATAGATAGATTTTCTAAGTCTACATACTAAGGAAGAATTTTGAACAAATCTTGGTAGCTGCTCCATGTAGATCTCCTCCTCTAGGTCTCTATGAAGAAAGGCACTCTTCACATCCATCTGGTGCACATCCTAACCATGTGCTGTGGTAATAGCTAAGGTGAGTCAGATAGAAGTCATCTTTGCAATGGGTGCAAAGGTCTCTGAGTAGTCAATGCCTGCCACCTATGAGAAACCCTTGGCGACCAATCGTGCCTTATATTTATCAATCGACCCATCTGCTACAAACTTGGTTTGATATATCCACCTACATTGAACCATCTTCCTTCCCTTAGGAAGTGAAGTCAAGTCCCAAGTGTGATTTTTGATTAAGGAAGAATATTCTTCCTCTATAGCACTATCCCACTCAGGTACTCTCGATGCCTGTCAAAAAGTCTATGGATCCAAAATTGAGGCAAAGAAGGTATGTGGATCTCTCTGAAAATCCCCCTAGTATGCCTATCATCTATGGGATCTCCTGCCCAAGTGATAACACTCTCAAGTGTCTATCTAGCCCAAAGTGGCCTAGAAGTGGGCGAGTCAGGTGCTAACTCCTCATCCTCTGACTAACTAGAGGTGGATGACTCTACATCACTATCCTCGCTGTCTGAACTCAAAGAAGAAGAAGATGTCTCTAGCTCAGGAACCTATTGTGGCTAATCTAAATATGAGGAATCACCATGAAGAAGTAGATTTGATGAGAGAAAAGAAGTGCCAAGTGTTGAGTTTCTAAGACTCTCTTAAAAGTGGACACTTCTCATAATGAACAACTCATGAGTGGTCAGATCTAGAAGGCGATACCCCTTAACACCATCTAGATATCCTACAAAGATGCAAGGCTTGGTCTGACATTCCATAGCTTTACATTTTTTCTTTATTATGTGGGCCATGGCTGGGGATTTGAAAACCCTAAGGTGCTCAACATCAGATTTCTTTTTATGCCAAGCTTCAAAAGGTGTTATCCCTTTTAAAGATTTGTGAGGAACCTTGTTTTGAATGTAGCAAGCACAATTGATGGCTTTGAGCCAGTACTGTGGTGCTAAGGATTTGGAGTGAATCATACAGCTACCCATCTCTTTCAAGAACCTATTTTTGTGTTCTGCAACCCTATTTTGTGAAGGACTGTAAGTGATTGTGCGCTGCAAATCAATCCCTTCTGTGGTGTAAAATTGCTCAAACCTGTTGCTGACATACTCCCCTCCATTATCAGTTTGAAGAGCCTTGATGGATTTCTCACTCTGTTTCTTAACAAGATCCTTGAAGTCTAGAAAATTTTCAAACACTTCAGACTTTTGTTTGAGAAAATATATCCAAGTGTACCTAGAGAAATCATCAATGAAAGTGAGGATGTACTTGGCCCTTGTGAAAGATGGTTTGGGAAAGGGTCCCGATACATCACTGTGGACTAACTCTAAAGGTTGTGAAGCCCTCCAAGCTTTGCCTTTGTCAAATTTTACTTCAGGATGCTTCCCAAGGGAGCACCCCTCGCAAAGTCCTTCTGAGAATTGGACACGAGGCAAGCCAATGACCATGTCATGTTTGTAAAGTTGCTCAAGGTAGCAGTAGTTAAGGTGGCCAAACCATTCATGCCATAATTTGCTAACTCCATCTGAATGAGTCAGCAATGCTGTTGGAGAAGAATCAAGTGCAAAATGTGAGGTGTATAACCTTTCTTGGTGATCCGTCCTACCCACTGCCACTGTAGTATCACTATGCAACTCCATAATAGCCACTGAATTTGGTGAAAACTCAACTGTCATGCCCTGACCAATGTGAGTGATTTGGTGCACTGATAAGAGATTGGTTGAAAGAGAAGGAACACTTAGAACATTATTGAATGTTCCTCCTTCCATTTCAACTGACCCTCTCCCTGTAATAAAACTAATGTGTCATCACCCAAACTAATTAAAGTCATGCTACAAGGCTCCAAAGATGAAAACTCAACTAGTGAAGAACCCATGTGGTGAGAAGCACCTGAGTCAATGACCCATGAAGATGTAGAAGATATTGTAGCTACAAGGGCCTTGCCCTTTTATTTCTCCTTACCCTTGCCTTTTGCCTTAGTAGAATCTTGGGTAGATGAATTCTGCTTGATGGACTCATGAACACCTATGTTGTGCTTCTCTAGAAGATGAGTTAGGTGATCTATTTGTTTTTTCATGCATTTGTGTTCATCATGCCCTAATTTCTTACAATAGGCACACTTAACCTACTCCTTCTTAGGTTTAGCATTGGAGGAGGAAGACTCAGTGTTGTTTTTGGCAGGATTGTAGTTTTCTTTCTTCTTCTCCCGGTCCTTGTTTTTTTTCTTTTTCTCCTTTGTTGAAGTCTTATCCTTACCATTTCCAGCTATCAAAGCTTGGGGTTGAGTAGACTTCATCATGCCCATTTAGATTAGTTTATCTTGCTCCCTAGTCAAGTTGGCAATGAATGAATCCAAATAAGGCATTTTCCATGTAGTGCCAAGGGCACTTTTTATGGCATAAAAAGTGGAGACAAAGACTGAATAACTTGGACCTAACTTAGCGAGAATAGAAATGATAAGTTGATCATCTTTCTTCTCTATCTCACATTATTTCAATTACAATCTGAAGGCCTTAAACTTAGTGAAGAATTTCTGTAGGGTGTCAAAGTTGCTAGGACTTAGACTTATGAGTTCATTTTCGAGCTCATGACCTCTCATCTCATCAAGCTTCCCAAGTAAGGCTTCTAAGGTATCCCATATGTCTTTGGGAGTCTTGGCAATCTCTAAATAGAAGAGAATTTCTAGAGACATGAACAAGCTCAGTAATCCATAGGCTTCATCACTACAGTTGTACCACTTGACCTTTTCAACATCAGTGATGGGTTCTACTTCAGTGCCCATGGTGATTCTATACAACCCTTTGCTTCTAAGAATGATTGACATTTTAACCTTCCATTCATGATAGTTGAAGGGTGTTAGGGGTTTAAGTTGAAAATAATATATTTTAAGCTGAATTTAGGTGAAGTTGTGTTGATTGCAAGTTTGTGAAATTATGCAAAAAGGAGAATGAAAGCAAAGATTGCAAGTGCTAAAAAACAATCACACCCCCCCAAAATGTTGAGCCCCCCCAAATATGCAAGTGCATGCTAAAAATACTTTGGGCTTAGCCAAGAATGAATCTTAGAGCAATCAGTGCAAGACTTTAAGCAAATAGGACGTCGGACTCAATCGAAAATGCGTCTCGGGAGACCCAAAATTTTGGCACTTTATAAAGTAGTGCATTTTTGACAATTATCTACCCTAAGTTGTGAAAAATTGAAAACTAAGCTCTTTTGCAAAATATGGCACTCGAATTTGAGCTATTGTTTGCAAGATTTTAAAGTTTTAATTTCCCGTAATCTAGTAATCTTGCAAAAAAATAACACTAAAACATTAAAAAAATGCTTGTTTTGAGAGAGAAAGTGGGCTTCCAACCACTCGTTGGACTCGGCACGGAGCGAATAATGAAGTGGTTTAGTCTTTTGAGGGGGATTCAACGCCTTGCCAATCCAGGCCTCAACTTCATCGTCATCAAGCGAAGATACAAGTTTTTAAAAAAACTTTAAATTGCCTTTAATGCTATTTTCTCAAGAATAACTTAATTCATAAAATCAAAAAATATGATCTTAGAATATAAAGATAATTCAAATGAGAAATAAATAGCATATAGTCAAATTGTGTTGGATTTGAAGTGGGCCCACCAAAGAGAAGCGCCAAAAATGAAGCGCCCAAACCCTAACTTCTTTTGCTGACAGTTTTTCTAATATTGGGCACTGCCAAAGGAGAAATGCAGGGCTAAGATGAATCAAGACGTTTGCTGGGAGGTTGAGGAAGGTTGTGAGCAGCTACCAGAGACTTGCAGATTGAGAACACGCAGGGTTTTAATGACCCCTAATACAAAAACATCGTTGAAGGGACGTTTTTTCAGTCAGAGCCTTAAAAAATGCCTCCCACAGATCTGAGGCTACATGTAGAGGCCAAAAAAACTCTTTCCAAGGGTTTGCAACTAGTCAAAGTGCCTTTTTACTCCATTTCAGAGTTGAAACAGAAATTATAGGTTGCCAACTTCCACCAGAGAGCAAAAAACGTGATCTGATTTTTCTATTGGTTTGTAGGATGTTGGAAGAGCCATGCAGATCCTTCACACAACTGAGAAACTCTGCAAATGAGCCGTTGAAACCTCCTTGGTAACCAACAAATGGATTTGTCCTAACAAATAACGAGAACCACAACCAAACTAACAAAAAACAATACCACAAAGGCAGTCCACAGGAAAGATAAATGTAACACAAGAAATGATATTGAAAGGCTTTTTCAGATCAGATCTAGAAATAAGAAAAAGAACATAAAGAGAACTCCACTCCTCACATTTTCAAAATAAACTAATAGCATAACCAGACACACAATTACCGGAGTGGCTCTGATACCATATCGGAATTGTTGCCAGGGTCTGAATAACACAAATGCAATGGTCAAGTGATCACATGAGACGAAGCTGGTGCACACCACAAAGAAGCTAAAGTAAAGTGAAAACACGAAAGAAGATAATTTGCAAAAGACAAATAGGAGCAAAACCCAATATTCGATTAACTTAAGATGGCCAAAGTGAAGAATACATATAGAAGAGCACGTAAGTAACTCCTCCACAAAAGGTGGTCAAAGCACCCTAAGAATAGACTGTAACTCCTCCATGAAAGGTGATGACAAGGTGCTAAGAATAGAGAAGTAACTCCCATACCCGGAATAACTGGTCAAAAGAGTTACTTATGACATTCTTATGACACCTATGACACATCTATGACACACATCTCCACATAAGCTAGCCTATCCCACGAATGTAGGAAAACTCCATGTATGCACAAATATATAATATTCTCTAATTAAATAATAGGGAAAGATAAAAACCTACACTAATAGCTAGCCAAAGAATTCATCCCTTGATATATCTTAATTTAAAAGAGGTTTGTGCATAGCTACTTAGGAAATGATTTTATTAGATCATACTCCTAAGTCTATTGAAATTCAAAACTTTTATTTACAACTAGGCAATTTCACAAAGCAAAAATGGCTAGCAAGGTCACCACTATTTTGCCTAATTTCATTACCACTCCTTTTTTTGAAAAGTATTGACATGATTTATGTTGTCATATGATGAATTTTATCATAATGTTAAAATATTTTGATTGGGGCCAACTTGTTTGCATTTGTTTAAGCACTTGCTTCTTTGTGTATATTTAAATATGAAATATTGTTGTATTGAGTGATTTTTATATTAGTAACTCTTGATTTTAAGTGATGCATAACATAAGATTGATCATATTATGAGTACCTATTGCATTCATAAATTTGTTATATTTGTATTTCATTATTGTAGTCAAAGAGTATGCAATCTTGATTATCATAATTAATGAAATCAATCTTGTTTGGTAATAGTTGGTATTATAATTAAGACATAATTTGATATATTAGAACATTGTTTTAAGATGTCGTAATTGATATATTGATTTCATAACATATTTGATGTTTGAATTATGTAAAAGTTGCATTCAATTACTAATCACAAGTAATGTCTTTATTCATTGATCGTATTGACAAATGATAAATAAAATTGATAAAAAGTAAGATTGATTATTTGACTATTTCATGTATTAGCTGGAATGCAATGTTGTATGACTGCAATACCCTCTTTTATAACTTTGTCTCAATGTTTCTTGATATTTTCAAAATCATTTTGCACATGCTCGAGGTAACATTTTTTTCTGTGAAGTTATAAGGTGGTAAATTCAAATTTTGAATTTGATCACATTTTTCTAAAGTACAAGGTCTTAGCATCATTCGTGTGGTACATGGTGCATATTGTTCATTTACCTTTTTTTTTATAGGTATTTTGATTTATTAAGTTCTAAAGTTTGAATTTATTCAAACATTGATATATTTCCTAGACATACTTGAATAAATGTGTATATTATATTCAATATTTTCCTTTAATACACTAGGTGACAAATTGTGATGATATATTACTTGACGCATGGTAAGAAATTTATTGGTCATTTTGATTTAACATGGATTTACTGGTATTTTTTCTCACCTCAAGCTTAAGAATTATGGTGGCAAATTTGGTGAACCTCTATAGAATTTGTTAATTCTTTAATAGATTATGTTTTGGTTTAGTGAGATTTAAGGTTTTTGGTAGTGTTGATTATCTACTAATTTAGTAGACATGTACCTCAGTTTCATTTAATAAATATTTATGGTAGCGATCTTGATATAAAAAGGTTTTGTTTTTCAACTATCACACCATTTGTCATGCATTTTGGGTGGAAGTCAAACTTTTTAGGTTACTTGGTTGAACTAGAACATTGGATTATGCCATTTTTCAGTGATTTATCATGTTCAAATCTCTGTTGAGGTATGCAGTGGTTGATTGTTATGAATAAATGTGTTATTTCTACCATTTATGGTTATTCTTAAGTTATTATGTAATAATATATTTTTTATGAATGAATCTGTGAACTAGTCACTACATGATTGTTTAATTGGAATTTTGAAAATTAAAAGCGATAAAGATAAGAGTTTGTATGAGAAAAATAGTTGGCAAGTTGTGCATGTATTTATTTTATGGGTTTAAATTATTATTTTTCACATTTTGAAATATCTTTGTTTTCTTTTGCATTTTTTGAATCTTGTTTGAAATATCTCTCTCATGCATTTGTAAAGATTTTGTGCAAGTAATGTTGCATATATATTATATCTCTGACTGTTAGAAAACTCAAATGGTTTTGGTGATTCATAGCACTATTACTAGTTTAGTTGAGGTTGTTTTCTTTTGATAATATATTCATACATTTATTTTTGGGCATGCATGTTATGGATTTTGATAAAATGTTATTAACTTCAAATGTATGTGGTTTTGAGTGAAAAGAGTCAGATTGTTGTGTTTTGAATGACTTTACAGTGAAATATTGTTGCATGGTAGGTATAAAGTAATAGGTTGTGCTCTTTATTGGGTTACCCCTACATATTTAAGATGATAGTTTATTTTGTTATATATGGTCTTTCTAGGTTGTATCTGAAGAGGTTTGATAGAATTATTTTCTAAGTATTGAAATACTTTCATTTGAGCTTGAAAGTATAAGTAAATTGCTTAAGATTTTGAACTAGTGAGGAAAATATGTTGTTAATTTTTCATAAATGTTGAGGATTATGAAATGAATTTACTTATACTTGATATAAAAAGATGTAGTCCACTAGTTTAATATGATGAAGTAGGTATTTCGAATTCAAAGACATAATTACATAGATTTTGAAGTTATTGTAAGATGAATATTTTTTATGCATTTTGTGTTACAACCCCTCATGTTGTACTTAAGAAAATGTAGTAATTTTTTTTAAACTATTACTTAACATCATTCCAATTAAACATGATAACATATAATCAAACTACTCAAAATAGAAATACTTATAAAACCAATACCGAGAACAATATATATCTTATACAACTCCAAGGAAAGTAAATACAATAGGACACAACTACGGCTAGTCTATTAATACAAAAACTATGGTTAAAATATTATCAAACATAAATATTAAATTTACATCTCTTTTAAACAAATATTCTAATACAATAAAAAGATACTAATCCCTTCGGAGCTTGAGTCAAACCATCTCGATTAACTTTGAATCTCCAGTGTAGTCTCTGGGTAAATAATACTATAGTGGGGAGGGAAAGCATCATCTGAGTGCTTTTTTACACCAACCATGGACCAATAATCTCCTACACAATTACCTATTTTGGAATGTTTCTCCCTTCATGGATAGGAAGATAGAATGGTGCGAGAATCTAGAGAACAAGCTAGTACCCAAGTGTGTATGATAAAATTAAACATGCAGTGTATCATAGAAAACCTATTCTATTACAAGATATTACATAACATGTAAATCAAACATACCAAAAGATAATGTCTCACTAAAAATTATTTATCCACAAGACTCATGATAATTACATCCTCATAGCAATCATTATCACAAGCTAAACATGGAAGCAAGCAAAAAATATTTTTATTACAAATATGCATGAATGAATCATACATTTTATTTAACTCATATAGGAAATAAAGCTTATAGTTCATACCACTTGAGTATGTTTCATATTCATATTAAACTATAATTTTCCAACTACTATGATAATATCCAAATAACTAAATCTCATGATATCCCATATTATCATAGTCTAGTGTTCTAAGGTACAACTACTAGTTTTCCCACATTTAGTCATACTAAGTAGTCATAGGTACATGGAAGCATGTGCTTTTAATCTAGAAAAAAAAGTCACACAAATACTTATAATTATATATTAATATTCATTTACACTTTCAAGATTGTATGTCTGCATAAATGATATCCTACTAAATGTTACAACACATACTATTTAAATAGAAATCAACATGTATATATTCATGTAAGTGTGGATCTAGATACAATGAATATAGTATGTACCATCCAAGTACCTTTCATTATTTAAAACTCTATGACATCCCATACTCTCATAGCTCATCGTGCATGAGTTCTCTACTCAAACATGAACATACAATCTTACACTTTAATTATTTAACAAGTATAGGACTATACCATCTAGGTATATCTAGATTTTTCTACTAATAAAGCAATTATAACTTATAGGCACACAACTCAAAACTATATATATATATATATATATATATATATATATATATATATATATATATATATATATATCTATTTTGATTAAGTACCATTCACTAGTAAAGCAATTATAACTTATAGGCACACAACTCAAAACTATATATATATATATATATATATATATATATATATATATATATATATTAATCTATTTTGATTAAGTACCATTCACTAGTTTTTATTACCATAAGCATATATGTAACAAAAATCTATCATGTTATTTATAAAGCATTAAATAATAAATAACCAATTTATTTCAAAATCTATTACTCTAAAAATTTAATATAATTCACCTCATTCCTCTATGTGAGGTGTACTTTCATTTTAAATATTATAACCATATTAACTCCATTGAAAGACTATTTAAAAATCTTATGTTCAACTGTACTATTCACAACTCAACTTGTTTTCATTTGATGCATGATGTCATGTAAGATTTTTATTATCATATATTTTAAGTAATAACATATATACAAACACATATATAGCTCACTATCAAATACTTTAAAGGAAAGTGATCATTTTATTGATTTACTCACAATCACGCTCTTTAAAAATAAATCATCCTTTGATTTAATTACTCAACCAGCTTTCCATTTTGATATTATAAGTATTACATGATAATCTCTCTCATTATTTAAAAATACAACTCTAGCTGGTAATGTAATTTTTTTTAAATCTGTGATACAAAAATCTGAGGCAAAAATAAAGTTCAACCCAGCATTTGATCTTGCATTAAATAAGTAACATAGTTTCATTTTCTTATTTCACACACACACATATATATAAAGACACCATTTAATATTTCAAATATAAATATAATCACTTTTTACATAGTGTTCTACCTATTAATTCTTATCTTGCATGAACACTAAAACAACACATATACCATTTGCATAATTTGTTGCAGTTGACATTAAAACTCAACTTTACTCAGCTTTTAAACTCATGCTTAAATTATTGACTCAATGTTTTAACTTTTATCGAGTAAGGCTTAACGCTCCATTTAAAGAACTCAATGCTTTTATGAAATGACTGGTATTTCATAAATACAAACTCAATTTTTTTACTATATATAAATTAGTGTTTAAATTTATTTTTTACATTAAAAATTAGATGACTCAGCTTTCATGCTAAAGATTTAATGCTTTACCTAAGGTAACTAGGCATTATAAAAAGTGATTCTAGTGACTTCCATCTATTTAACAACTTCATTTGAGATAGCACTTTTATTTATTTATGTAAACTCAGTGCTATACATTTTATACCCATGCAATTAGATAATATGACTCAACATTTAAAAATAATTGACTGGGCATTTTAAAAAGGAGGTTGGGAAATAAAGATTTATATTATTAAATCGATTGTTAATATTAACTCAACTATTTATTTATTCACTTCAGTGATTTTATATTGAGACTCAACCAATGTTATTAAAATATATTCAACTTTTCATATTATATGCCCAATAACTTCAATCAAAATGACCTTCCAAAAAAAAGGACTTATGCGATTTAAAAAAAATAGAATTCAATTTATAATATATAAGCAGTGATGATATCCATTAATGACTTCAACAAAAATGGTCTGGCATCTCAATAAAGGACTCAACATAGACTTCTGTAATTAATTCATCATACACAGCCATATTAAGCTCATGACATTTGAACTCTTAATTTTTAGTTGGGTGTCTTAAATATGAATATGGACGTTCCATAACTTGGCTCTTCATTTTGATAAATGCAGCTAGTTTATTTCAAAGTAAGATTCAGCTAACATTTTAAATTGACTAGGCATTGTAAACAATAACTCAATGTTTTTTTTAAATTTTGACTTAGCATTTAAAAAGCTCAGCGCCCTGATATAAATATATTAGCAATTTTTTCAATAGAAACTCAACTTGACATTTTATAATTATTCTTAGCTTTAGATTTAATACATGATGATATAAAATATATGAATAGAATTATCAAATATTCAAACATTTACCCCGTTATTCAATACTTCTAACATGACCTTTTAATATATTTACACATAGAAATTTAAATACAGAACCTACCTCTTAAACCCTTTCAAATTTGAGCAACTAAATCTGGTATCTTTTCTCTCCTTTCTTTTTCATCTTTCCTTCTTTTTGTGTCTCGCTTGTGTGTTCTTTTTAATTTACAAGAGACTTTCTTTATAAAACTAAATCTCTCTCTAAATAGTGCACCCTATCTCCTTACATGTTATAATTCTTTTTGTTTTCCCCTCCATGCATGGCATCTTCTCCTTTTTAACTTCCATGCATATTATCCTTATTTTTTTACTTTTTATTAATATAAAGTATCAATTAATATTAAACCTCTTAATTTGTTGAATAATAAACATTATGCCACTTAACTTGAGTTGCCTATTATTCAAGTTGACCAATATTTAAAAAGATATCTACATTTATCTTTCAATGCAATCTCATGCAAGACTAAGCTTAGTTTATTTTTACTTATGGTTAGAACTTTAGGATAACTCAAGCTTCTTGAAAGTAATAAAGGTAATTTTTTATTTATTTAATAGATATATAAGCTCATAATTATTTTTAATTGCAAGATAATTGTATCTTTAAAATTTTCAATTAAAATATCTATTTTTTATTTGTTCTCAAAAATCAAAACAATTAATTTAAAAGAATCTAATGAATCAAAAACTAAATCCACAAACAATCATAGTCATAACATATTTTCTTAACTACGTACCAGTACTAAAAACATGTTATTCATATAATATAAATCTAATTTGCATTTGTGTAGGGTCACTAATAATTTCTCTGGATTCATCTATTCATCCCATCTAGCCCATCCTCTCTGATGATACTCTCTCTCATCAAGCTTTGAGGGTAGGATCTATCCTGCATCCACCTCACAACAAGTAGGTTGTTAGTTTGAGTCATCATAAATATCAATCAATAACACAAAACTAACAAATATATATATTCAATGTATATAATCATTAAAATACAATTGTCACATTATATATATTAATGAACAATATCACTATCCCATACTAGTATATGTCATAAAGCTCAAGTCAAAGCAATGATAATTAGATAATAACCATATTAATCAATGGATTAAAAATTTATAAGTCATAAGGTGAAATCAGGATGTGACATCTTCCCCTCCTAAAATTGATCATCACTATGATAACTCTTATTCAAACAAAATTTTGATTATCAAACAAAGTTTAATAACATAAAAACATAATATCAAGTGTCATATCATGCATATAAATGTGAAATTTACTTGAAGAACTCATCATATTTCTCTCATTTAACACTAATCTTAGAGCATTAGTCTCACAAGACCCTACTCAATGACATTTCTAAATATTCAAACAAGTTTTGTGAATGTCACTTATACTGATTAGTTCTATCATGACTACTCTGGGGTCTAGAACCATAAGACAAATCCATGAAAACTAGATAAAAGTCTTACTATCTTTTTGAAAACACATGAGATATCACAAAAGTAAAAAAATTGATCAAAAAAAGTTCCACAAAACCTTCCATCCCCTACACACATATCTGTATCCTAGAGAAAGTATTTCTCATACCTAAGAAAAATATATAAGGAACTTCACAAGAATGATGTGGATATGCTAATATTATCACTACATTGTGTAGCTTCAGATAAGTATAACATGTTAATATTTTCATTACTCAATCATAGCTCCTAATAATCATGATGATGAATATGAATGATAAATATAGTATATACAAAAATCATAGAATACTCACTCACATGGAGCACTCATCCACAGTATACATGTGTATGGCTATATGACTGAATTTGATATGTTTCATTTATAAAATCCTAAATTCAACAAATCTATTTGTCAGATCCAACTCAGTACCAACAATATGAGTCAATGAAAGGTTAACTATTATACCATCTTATCACTTACAACTCATGTTCTCAAATTCACCACTCTACCTTCAAGTCTTCATGACCTAACAATCTTTAAAAAGTGCACATGGTTTTATAAAACACAAATCTATACTAACAGATCATAAAAAGTAATATTATATGCTAAATAATTTTAGATGTAATCACATACATATAATAAAAATGATACAATCATCCTGAGATTGTATTATATTACTACTAATCTGATCCAAAATTTAGAAGTTGTGGTTGATGAATATTTCAATAGCACAGAAATAACACAATAGTAATGAATTCTTTGAGAAGAGACGTCGTATTACTTAAAAATTGTAGATACAAAACATACTTTTATATCTAAGAAGAGATGTCTGCCTTCCCTTTTTGGGTTATAATGCATTTATACATATTTTGAAAACATTAGGGGATTGAGTGGATCAAGGAATTAACGGGTGACGATTTAAGACTGAGTGGCTCAAGAGAAATAATTGTCACCGATAATGTGACTTCCAAGACTGAAAATAATACAAAATTTGAAGAATTAACTATCACTCGATAATTTGACATCTAAGATTTAAAACAATACAAAGCTACACGCAGCCCTACCTGATCTACTAACTGCCCACTATGGGGCCTTACAACAACCACTTCGATAGCTGTAGTCCATTATACCACCACATCTTAGTGCTCGTTATACCACCCAAATTATTCCCTGAATCATTCTTCCCTCCTTGAAAATCAATGGTCCCCATTGCATCACTGTTCCCCATCAGGTGTGGTAATTGTGTCTTGATTTGATTCTCAATGCACAATTGGAAGGGACTGTGGTTTATGGAACTGTGCGGGGCCTGATTATTCACCATTTCTATCTAACCATTAGTCTATGGATGGAAGGCCATTAGCTTATTTATCGTAGTATCTATTTGCTTCTATTATTGTGTTGTTAGGGCTGTAACGTCAGCCCTTTTGGATTCTTGTGGCTTGACCACCATGAAAACAAATTTCTTGGCACTAAGCAGAGAGACAGATGTGGAAGGTGGTACTTTTGGTACCCTGTAACACTGTATTCCAAGAGTGAGAGTGATTCATCTAGTTCTTGATTCATATATACCATGTCAATCATACATGAATGACTGACCAAAGAGTACATCACAAACATCTAGATTGACCACATCACATAAGACCTCATCTTGGAAAGGTTGTATTACATATGAGAGAAGACATTAGTGGGTGACATAGAGGTTTCCCCCTGGACTCAACCATCTAATACTATATGGTTTTGGGTGAGGCTTCATGGATAGATTTAGGCTTTTCACAACATTAGTAGAGATTAAATTCTTTTGACTTCTGCTATTAAGAATGAAATGTAGAGGCTTACCTTTCACCCATAACTTAAAGCGAAACAACCTTTCCTTGTCATCTAGCATCTTGTTGTGTGTCTGTGATGAAGCTACAATGGCTTCAAAATCAACATCTATAATTTATTCTTCAACCTCTTTGACTGTAGGGTCTATATGAGGTAGAGCAGTAGATGTTGAGGATGGTGACTCAGAAAGTAGTGATTTGATAGCTCGACATTCTTCTTTAGAGTGAGTTTCAGATTTGTGATAACCACACCACTTCCTAGTCTTTCCTTCCTTTTGCTTCAAATTTTGGCCTCTTGTTTGACCTTCTTTATCACTTTTCCATTTTGAAGACTGATTCTTTATATCCATTCTTCCATGCTTCTACTCAATCTTTACTGTGAACTTGTATGCCTCACTGATGGTTTCCAAATTGAAGAGTTCCATTTCTCCCCGTATGTACCATTGTAATCCACCACGATATTTGAGAACCTTGTGTTTCTCACTTTCTTGGATGCCCAATCTCATAGATAGAGAATGAAAAATGTCAGTGTAATCTTGGACAAATTGTTCCTTACCTTGGCAAATTTGCTACCACTATATGTATAGATCATCATATGCTCCGATGGGATAGTATTCTTCTTTTATTGCTTCCATAAAATCATCCTAGGTAAGTTCCACCCCAAGGCCAATGATATTCATACTGAACCTCTTTTTTTACACTTACCACCAGTTTTTCACAGGCAATGATGATTTCAAAAGAGCAAAAGTGATCTTTTCTCCATCGGTGAACTTATTTATAGAGAAGTAGGAAGACAGTTGATCCAACCAATTTTCCACTACATCAACATTGATTTTGCCTTCAAATGTGGGAATATCAAAATTTACCTAAACCTTGAAGGGTGTTGGGGCACTGAAAGGAAGTTCCCTCAATGAGGAGCCAGGATGTGTAGTCGCAGAGCCAAAATTTTCCATTAAAAGTGTTTGAAGAATTTGAGCAAATTATTGGAGCATCTGCGCTTATTGCCATTAGAGGGATTCATTCACCATTTCCTTGAAAGGATTAGATGTCTCAGTGTCATTTGCCATTTGAAGTTGATTAGGGCACATAGGTGGAATGTTTGGAAGCTCTATTGCTTCCCACCCAAGTTTCCTGTATCCTGACCTCATCCTTAGGATCATACACTCTCAAGACAAACCACTCTGATACCATTGATCCATAACTCAGAAGTTCTAGTTGACAAATATTTTAATAGCACAAAAATAACCCAATAATAATGAATTCTCTAAGAAGAGACGTCGTATTACTTAAAAATTATAGATACAAAACATACGCTTATCTTTGAGAAGAGATGTCTACCTTCCCTTTTTAGGTTACAATGCATTTATACATATTTTTAAAACATCAGGGGATTGAGTGGCTCAAGGAATTAATGGGTGATGATTTAAGACTGAGTGGCTTGAGAGAAATAACTGTCATCAACAATGTGACTTTCAAGAATGAAAATAATACAAAATTCAAGGAATTAACTGTCACCCAAAAATTTAACATCCAAGATTTAAAACAATACAAAGCTATGCACAACCCTACCCAGTCTACCAACTGCCTGCTCTGGGGCCTTACAACAATCACTTCGGCAGCCATGGTCCATTGTACCGTCACATCTTGGCACTCATTATACCACCCAAATTGTCGCTCAGATCATAATCAAACATGACTAGTATCATATTCTATAACTTAACCTATAATGTTATAATCATAGTAAAAAAGAAATAATACCATAATAAATATAACATATAAAGGCTAAGGATCATACCATCCTTACAACCTTATATGTGAGACAATATTTCATTGATTTCATGACTAGCATATAATAAGTTAAAAAAATTATCTCGATTCTTTTAGACTACCAAGATGTCATGTACATCTTATACCTTACTTGCTCCTAAAGAAAGGTACATATATTACTCTTCAAAACAACATGCTTCAAAAGATAATAATATCATTCTAAACAAAGGTATATAATATTTATAATAATCACTAGATTGAATATAAATTCAAGGTTTATAATTCCTTGAGGTCTAGTTAACAAGTTTAGATAAAATAGTAATTTTAAAAATTCATAAAGTGGATAGTAGAGAACTAAAATCTCAAAAATAAATCTCCTTCATACCCTCATATGATAGAAGGAAACATCACAACCCATGTTGCCAATCACAATTCACTTACCAAACTTGTAAGTGTAGTATTATATCCTACCTCCACAATCGAAAGGAAAATACTAACCTCAAGGATGCATCAATCTATCCAATCCTACAACTTCTCTCAATGAGAATTAGTAAACACTATCCCATGAACTCAAGGGAATAAAATAATAATTTAGAAACAAGTCTCTGTGTAAGGAACTCTAAATCATCATCTTGTAAATATGAATCTTCTCAATAGCTTAAAATGATGTATGAAAAGAGTGAGGGAATAATAACTCATCTATAAACTAATTAAGAGAGATAACACTTATTCTTAAGTTTACATAAATACAGGGATGTTAATCCACATAACAAACTCTTAACACAAAGGAATTTACAATCAAGATATCTACATTCAACTACAATAAAATTCCCATCGCACTTGGTGGTGCCACTCTAGAATGATCTTATAGGATTCCCATTCTTAAGATCTGTATATATAGGACATAAAACTAAAGCATAATTACTTAAGTAAGAAGCACTCCATGCTTTTAAAACATTTACCACATAAAATACAAATGGTGAAGGTGATTCAAGAAAGACATAATCACACTAGAGGTATTCAATCTAAGATCAAAAATATGCTAGGAAACTCTTATTCACAACTCAAGATCTAATATTTGTACTCTCCTACTTAAAACACCGTAAATAACCATCACCAATGAGACACTATATAAGCCACCTATTTAATAACTCTAAGGGGGTACAAATGCTCTAAAGTACACACTCAATGTACTATACATACTTTTTCATTCCTCTTTTTTGGTAAACAAAAAGGTATAAAAATACTAATGGACTCATTAGATCCTAGAGTTTGAATCATATCTCTAATACCACATGTTACAGCCCCTCATATTGTACTTAAAAAAATATAGTAATTTTAAAAAAAACTAGTACTTAACATCATTCTACTTAAATATATTAACAAATAACCAAACTACTCAGAACATAAATACTTTTAAAAACAAATACAAAAAATAATATATATCTTATACAACTCTAAGGAAAGTAAATACAATAAGACACATCTAAAGCTAGTTTGTCAATATAAAAATTATTATTCAAATATAATAAAACATACAAATTATTGTATTTGGCCTAATACAATAAATAAATACTAAGCCCTCTATAACTTGAGTCAAACAATCTCAAGTAACTCTGAATCTTCAGTGTAGTCTTCAGGGAAATAGTACTATTGTGGAGAGGGAAAGCATCATCTAATCACTTTTTTACACAAACCATATACCTATAATCCCATGCACAATTCCTTATTTGGGAATGGCCCTCCCTTCACGGACAGGTAGATAGAATGGTGCGAGAATCTAGAGAACAAGTTAGTACCCAAGTGTCTATGATAAAATTAAACATGCAATATATCATAAAAAATATGTTCTATTGAAAGATATCACACTGACATGTAAATCAAACATACTAAAAGACAATGTCTCAATAAACATTATTTATCCACAAGTCTCATGCTAATTACATCTTCTCAGCAATCATTATCACAAGCTAAACATAAGAGCAAACAAAATATACTCTTATTCCAACTATGTATGAATGAATCATATATTTTTTATTTAACTCATATAAAAAATAAAGCATATAGTTCATAAAACCTGAGTATGTTCCATATTCATAATACGCTGTAGTTTTCAAACTACTACAATAAGATCTAAACAACTAAATCTCATGATATCCCATATTATCATAGTCTAGTGTTTTAAGGTACAACTACTAATTTTTTTACATTTAGTATACTAAGTAGTCATAGGTATGTGAAATCATACACTTTTAATCAAGAAAATATATAACAATGTAAGTCATACAAATGCATATAATTATATCTTAACATTTTTTTACACTTTCATGATTGTATGTACGCATATATGATATTCTACCAAATGTTACAACATATATTATTTAAGTAATAACCAACACCTATATATTTATGTAAGTGTATGTTTAGATATAAAAAATATAATATGTACCATCTAGGTACCTTTTATATTGTAAAACTCTATGACATCCTATACTCTTATAATTCATCATGCATGAAGTTCCTACTCAAACATGAACACATAAAGCAATTATTTAACAAGCAAGAACAAGACTATATCATCTGGATATATCTTAGTTTTTTCTACTAATAAAGCAATTATAACTTCTAAGCACACCAATCAAGGCTCCATTATATATATGTATTAAAATGTAATAATATATTGGCATATATATATATATATATATATATATATATATATATATATATATTATTACATTTTAATATACTCTTATTAAGTACCATTCACTAGTTTCCATTACTGTAAGCGTATATGTAACAAAAATCTATCATGTTATTTTTGAAATGTTAAATAACAAATGATCAAGTTATTCCAAAATATTTCACTCTAACAACTTAATATAATTCACCTCATTCCTCTATGTGAGGTCTACTTTAATTTTAGATATTATAACCATACTAACTCCATTGAAAGACTATTTAAAAATCTCATGTTCAACATGTAATATTCATAATTCAACTTATTTTTATTTGATGCATGATGTCATGTAATACATTCATTATCATATCCATTAATTTATAATATATATACATATATGTATATGTATATGCATATATATTTGACTAACTCATACATATAACTCATTATCAAACACTTTAAAGGAAAGTGATCAATTTTTTGATTTACTCACAACAACACTCTTTAAAAATAACTCAGCCTTTGATTTAATTACTCAATTAGTGTTCCATTTTAATATTATAAAAATCTCATGATAATCTCATTCATTATTTAAAAATGCAACTCTGGATGGTAATGCGATTCTGCTCAATCTGTAATACAAAAATTTGAGGCAAAACTAAATTTCAACCCAACATTCGATCTTGTATTAAGGAAGTAACATAGTTTCCTTTGCTTATTTCACACACACACACACACACACACACACACACACACACACACACACACACACACACACAAAGACCCCATTTAATATTTTAAATATAAATATAATCACTTTTTACATAGTGTTTTACCTATTAATTATTATCTTGAATGAACAATAAATTTGCACATATACCATTTGCATAATTCATTGTAGTTGACATTAAAACTCAACTTTACTCAGTGTTAACTAAGCTTTATTTCAACTTTTAAACTCATGCTTAAATCATTGACTTAACATTTTAAATTTTACCGAGTAAGGCTCAACGATTTATTTAAAGAACTCAATACTTTTATGAAATGACAAGCATTTCATAAATATAAACTCAAATCTTTTATTATATATAACTCAGTGTTTAAACTTCATTTTATGCATTGAAAATTAGATGACTCAGCTTTCATGCTAAAGGTTTAGCACTTTACCTAAGGTAACTAGGCGTTATAAAAAGTGATTCTAGTGACTTCCATCTATTCAACAACTTCATTTGAGATAGCATGTTTATTTATTTATTTAAACTCAGCGATATACATTTTATACCCAACCAATTAGATAAAATGACTCAGCATATTTAGCATGACTCAACGTTTAAAAATAATTGATTGGACATTTTAAAAAGGAGGCTGGGCAATAAAGATTTCTATTAATAAATCAACTATTAATATTAACTCAACTATTTATTTATTAACTTCAAAATTTTCATATTGAGACTTAGTGAATGTTATTAAAATATATTCAACCTTTTATATTATATGCCCAGTGACTTCAATTAAAATGACCTAGTAAAAAAAAGACTTCTACAATTTAAAAAAAATAGAATTCAATTTCTAATATATGAGCAGTGATTTAATATCCATTAATGACTTCAACAAAAATGTCTTGGCATCTCAATAAAGGACTCAGTATAGACTTTTATAATTATTTCATTATACATAGTCGTATTAAGCTTTTGCTTAATTTTCAGCTAGGCATCTTAAATATGAAGATGGACGTTCCATAAATTGGCTCTTCATTTTAATAAATGTAGCTAGTTTATTTCAAAGTAAGATTTAGCTAACATTTTAAATTGGCTAGGTGTTGTAAAAAATAACTCAACATTTTTTATAATTTTGACATAGCATTTAAAAAGCTCAGTGACCTGATATAAATTTATCTTTCAATGCAATCTCATAAAAAAATAAGCCTAGTTTGATTTTACTTATGGTTATAACTTTAGGATAACTCAAGCTTATTGAAAGTAATAAGAGTAATTCTTTATTTATTTAATAGATATATAAGCTCATGATTACTTTTAATTGTAAGATAACCATATCTTTAAAACTAGCAATTACAATATCTATTTTCTTGATTTCTTCTCAAAAATAAAGATAATTAATTTAAAAGAATATAATGAAATAAAAAACTAAATTCACAAACAATCATAATCACAACATGTTTCATTAAATGCACACCAGTATCAAAAACATGACACATGTGATTCATATAACATTATAAATCTAATGTGTGTATGCATGGTCACTAGTAATTTTTATGTCTTCATCCAATCATCTCATCTAGCCTATCCTCTTCAATGATGCTCTCCCTTGTCAAAATTTGAGAGTAAGATCTATCCTACATCGATATCATAACAAGTAGGTAGTTAGTTTGATACATCATAAATATCAACCAATGACATAAAACTAACACATATAAATCTTCAATGTACAAAATCATTAAAATACAACTGTCACATTATGTATATTAATCAACAATATCACTGTCCCATATTAGTATATGTCATAAAGCTCAAATCAAAGTAATTATAATCAGATAATAACCATATTAATCAATGGATTAAAAGTTTATAAGTCATATGATGAAATCAAGATGTGACATTTTGAAATACAAACTTGTAACCATTTGGTATCATGAGTCTTTAATGAGTTTTCTTTGTGCAAATAGTTTTTTGGTTTCTACTTTTGTGTTGATTTTAAAATTAGTCATATTAAAAAAATTATCAAGTTTTGTAAAGGAAGTTTCCATTCACGTAGGGGTTATAAACATTAGTTTTAAAAGATATGACATAATGGTTTCCTTAACTTGTATATAAGTGGTTTTTTAGTGCATTTAATTATTATATATTTGCACAACTTTAGCATTTTGCATATTTCATTTCAAATGTTCCATATACAAAATTTTTGCAAGTAATTTCATTTAAATACATGTAAAATTCACTTGTTATATATTTGGCATAGTTAATTAGGATGCATACAAAAATATGTATTAAGTATTATGCAGTTCTTAGTTGTTTCATGATTCAATGATTAAATATTACTTGTTTTGGTGATCAATCTCAGAACCTATTGAATATCACACAAATAATTGCATGATATTATAAAATATAAGTACAATTTGATTTTTGATATTAGCATTTTGAAAAGGATAGTTGATTATGACTTGAATTTCATTCATATTACATTTAGATTAAAGTTATACAAATTTGATTATTGGAATTTGAAAATTTAGTGGCAATATTTAGAATTGTTGTGATATGGTGAAACATATGTTGACATTTGAGTTTTTAGAATTATTGATTGAATTATTATTGAATTCTTATTTTCATTTATTTTAAAATAGTACTCTCATGCTTTAGGGAGGAATGTGTGGGGAAGAGATAGTGAAAAACAAGATGAGGATACTCCTTCATAGGGTAGTTCTCGTAGCAGATATTTTATAGTTATAGGGATGCTAACACATTTTCTAGGCCTTTTCACCATGGGAATCGTGTTTCAATTTATTTTGATGTATCTGACCCTATATTCTGAAATTTACTTGATAAAATTCTATCTTATTTCATGAATTTTTGTGGTTCATCCCATAGAGGCATGAGGAGATCCCCTTGGAGATATCATCCTTACAAATGAGGTACTCCAAATGAATCTTCTCAACAAATGCATGATACCATTAAATCAATTCTAAATGATACTCGTGTGTTCAATCATCTTAAGTTCATTCTTAGATTGAATCCTAATCATTTTGATTTGAACCCTTCCTTGTCATTGATTGTTAGACATTCTTTGCTTGAGTATGATAAACTTGCTTCTTCCAAGAAACATGTTAGTAGCCCTATGAATCAACCCATGATGACAAGTGTACTAAAGAAAGTAAAGCTAGAGATTGATGATGACTATGGAGGCACTAGTTTGATTGAGTTGTCATTTGCTTTGATGGAGTATATAAAAGATCAAATAGATAAAAGGGCCCCACTCATTGACCTTGTTTCTCATAGTGAATATAATTGACATGGTTATGATTTTATTTGACTTGTGTTTCTTTTTTGTTGGTATATTGGTACATTATTATTGTGGATACTTTATAGTTTTGAGTTATGGATAGATGCATTTTAGAGGTGATATGTTTTATTTGAATGACAAAATTGAAACTTTTTAAAAAAAATAGTAAAATCAATATTCTATAGTCTATTTATGCTTCTTTTGATTATTTATGATTGAATAATGTTATTTATAAATTATTAATGTTAAAATAGATTTAGATCATTTAATGTTAACATTCATGGATAATTTATTGTATGAAAGTTTAGATGATTGTCTAAATGAATGTCAAAGCAAGTAAAAGGGCTCCCACCCACTATAATTTGTAATTTGGTCTATATTTATTATTTAATCTTTTGGATTATTATTAAATTTTAAATTATTAAGTTATAGGCTTTATAACTTATAAAGTAACTAATTGACTTTCAAAATTTAATTAACCTTTAACTATAACTAACTATAGTTAGTTGTAACTTAATTTATAATTATCTCAAGGAGAGTTACATTATAAAAAGATTGAACACACATAAAAAGGAGAAACACGTGTGTATCAAGAGTTATTCTAAGTTAGTTTTCAATCTATCTTCTTCTCCTATGAAATCATCTCTAAGATTGAATAGCTATTTATAGATAGACCAATCAATGCATTCTCTGATGAAGTAATATGTTTGAATAATGTAGAGATATCCATGTCTCTTGATTTATTCATAACTAATTATCTGAAGATTATCAAGCATTATTATCATTTGATGATTGAAAACATGCAATCATACGAGCATAACTCCATGTACTTGACCTGAATAATGATGAGTACCTTGCAGTTTGTGATAAATTTTTGATGTAATGATTTTAATTTGATTTTATTTTAAGGATCATGCTGGTAATCAAACTCATTTTCTATTTCTCAATAAAGTTATATTTTATTTATTCAATGTTGATTCTTGTTCCAAGTCTCACAAATTTATGTTATTTCTTGTTCTAGTTACAATTTGATTTATTTTTTAAATAGTTTATTTCCATTATGTTTTCATCAATTCTTTAATTTGCTATTTTAGATAGTTTTGTTTTCTAATTAGACATTTTATTTTTAGTATAAGTTATTTCCTTTCTATTTTTTATTTAATTATTTACTTTTATGTTTTAAATGGATTTTCTGTTTAGGTTATATTTTTAACTCTATTTTATGTTCATATTTCTTACTCGATTGCATTTTTTTATCTTTTTGTTTACTAGTTTTTACTTTGTGTTACTTAATTAGCTGATTAGATTATCTTATTTGTTGTTTTGTTTATTGTTTCTAATATAGTTTTCATTACTTAGTTAAGTAGTTTAGAAGTTGAGTTAATTATATGTATTACTTTAATTGATTGTTATGTTCTATTTTATGTTAATTTAATATAATTTATTTGATTCTTACAACGTTTTTCTATATGTATTTACGTTATTGATTATTTTTTGGTTAGTATTTGGTCTTTAGTTGATAAATATGATAGTTTTAATTTCCATTTCTTTGTTCGATTTTTGTTTTTATTTTTTTACTTGTCTTTGGGTTTATTTAATTCTTATCATATAATGATGCATAATTAAATATTTGATTAGCTGACTCATTTCTAAAATTATTAAAAAACCCTATACACATCTTAAAATCAATGTTTTTTGCATAGATCCCTTACTATTAAACTGATATGATTTCATCTTTACCTTCATAATAGGTGAAAGGGTTGATTTATTGATGTAAATTTTTTTATCATCAACAAACCCATTTGTTAATAATCATTGTGTATATATCCAATTCTTTAAGGAGGGCTTTAGACTTATGTAGTTATCCCCTAGGTGTTAGTTAGTATGTGCACAAGGGTATAAAATACTATATGCAAAGGTATGGAATGATCTAACTTGTAACTTGAAGTATACTACTCATGAGATATTATTTAAGTGTTTCAGACATGTGATATGAATGATATGAATATAGGGAAAAATAGGGTAATAGAACTTAGTTATGTGATTGATTTATCGAGCTTGAATAGATGTTTACTTGGTATTTACTAGATGATTAATGAAAAGGATTAGATTTGTATTTATATCACATGTTTTGAAATATCTCATGGTATGGTTCAATAAGAAAAATGTGCCAACCCATAATATTTTAAAGATTTGTAAATTAAATGACTTTTCATGACTAAACACTTAATAATAATATAGACACTTGCATTGATGCAAGCTTCCATGTGTGGGAAGTAATTATTTGATAGGATAAGAAGTTGTCAAGGATTTGAGATTGATAAATAATGATATATATCAAGTTTTAAACTTTTTATGTAGTGTAGGAAATCTAGGTCATCATTAGTGATTGGTTTGGATCATTAGAGAAGCAATTAGACATAATGAGCTGGCTAATACGAGCCTTTTAGTATTAAAAATGTTTAGAATGGAAGGATAGAGACATGATAGGTATATGTCAAGTATATAAGACTTATATGTTGTATAAATTAGAATATAGAAATGCATAAAGATGAATTTACTAGGAAAATGGAAATAATTGTGTACCTAGATGTGTATGACACATCTTGCCTTTGTTTGAATCCACTTTGAGTGTTGTGTTGGTGTATAACTTATAATCAAGAACATGTTATAGTATAATTCAATGTATATAATCTAAAATTTGATATAATTGAAATGATTTTAAATAAAGAGAGAAAGGAAGGAGTACACCTATGTGTTGATGCAACCATGTTGCCCTTTTATATTTTGACTTGGTAAAGATGATTCATTATGAAGCATTGAAGTTGCAATAGGTTCAAAATTGAACCTTGGAGATTTGAATATGGATATTGAAAGGAAATTTTTTCCACCAATGTCATGCAAGGGTGAGTTATGACATGACAATTGATATCATTGCATCTCAATCACACAACTCAAGTGATAGTATAATAAAATCTAGGTTAAGTGGTATAATGAACTCAACCTACAAAATAGAAGTTGTGTTAAGCCATTGAGGGTTTTGAATCCCAACCACACTAATTAAGGGAACCAACTATTGTAGATAAATAAAAGATCAAAACTATGCTTCATGGTGAAAATAATGATTTTTGGTAAAGTATCAACACTTAATAAATAAGTTTTGATATGTCTTTACAAATTTTAGTGCACTTGCATGGAGTATGCACCTCTAATGTGTCTCAAGTTGAATTATTTTTCAAAATGTAACCTATAATCTATAATTATGTATAATTTTTATCACAAATATGAGAAATTTTGTTCTAAATCTATAAAAATTAATGCAATGTGTGGGATTCTAACCCAAGTGCATATCATAATCATGTAAATTATAATGAAATTATGGAAATTATTAAGAATGTGTTCTAAGGTATGAATTAAGTTGTCATTGATTTCATGAAAGTGTCACTGATGTCATTTGGAGTTATACTTATTGTTATTGATGTTGAGTTCATAATCCATGTACTTGAGAGACCTAGTGAGAAGGCATAGGCCTGGTAACATGATGAGATGGCAAAATGAGACTTATTTGAAGAAGAGTAGAAGTGTGTGAGCAAGGTATGAGTTCATTTGACATGAGAATGATTTTTTAAGAATATTACAATAATTTTCAAGGTGTGATCAAGGTCTAAGTATGACTGACAATTCAAGGCCTAGTATGCAAAGAGACCTAGTGTGACCTAATGAATGGTCAAGTACATAGAAATTGTAGTTGAGGTTTTCTATGTGCACAAAATGGGGTGTTGTAGACCTGAGAAGGATTTTATTATGATCATTATTATGTGTAACATTTGAATGATATCTTAATAAGTTTATGAAATTTGGGTAAGGTTCCTATCTTGAATTTACTGTAATTAATTTTCTATTTGAGGGGCAATCTTTATAAACAATTGCTAAGAAGGAAAACTAGACAAAACCCTCTTAAAATCTTGATAATGAAATAATAGGAAATATCTTATTGGTTATGGCTTAGAATGGTTTTTTTAACCTATTTTTATGTTTTTAACATGTAAAATATTCTTCCATTTTTCTCTACGTGGTTTTGGCTTGTCAAAAGAGTGAGTAGAAGCTACGAGAAAACCCTTATTTCTCAAAATTTTGATGTAGCAGGTAAGGTTGACCAAGTCAAAACATGAAAATGGATGAATTATGGTGTGTGAGAGATTTATTTTTTGTCCATGTAAGTTTATGACCAATTTTATGACCTAAAATGTGCTAAACTAGTCGTGGAAGTTGACATATCGTTAAAAGGGCCTAATGAGCAAGATAGTGAGAAAACTAGGTAGTAGTGAGAAAGAGATTAGAGATTGGTTGTAGAAGATTAGCGATGTATAAAAATACATAGGGTAATTATTCATTACATATACCTCATATCCCCTTTATTTATAATTTTTGGTGATGCACACAAAAATTCTAAAAGTTGTTCTCAAAGTGATCTGTCTAACACAGTGAAGTTTGTGTAGGGTGAAGATGTGAGATTAGTCTGTAAGACCAATATTTATATTTAATATTATAATATATATATATATATATATATATATATTATAATATGTTATAATTTTTATTAAGGATCTGTAAAACTCATTTTAATTTCATAAAAATTTTCACATAGGTGTTTTAAATCTTGATCTTTATGAATATGTTTTTGGAGCTATAGATAGTTTTTTGTGTATGAGTGAGAATGTTGTTATTAAGTATATTTGCATATATTTGATGAAAAAAATTCACATAAAGTTATTATTTAGGTCTCATAAGTTCATTTTAACACATTTTTATGTATTATAAACTCCCATGAATGTGTGAAAAAATAAAGGCTTTTAACTGGGTTCTTAAGGTCTGAGTGCAGTTTTGAGTGAGCATATGAAGTTGATGAGTTTGAGATATTTTTACTTATTTGGTGAATTATAATGGAATTTATGTTGAACCTAAAGTCATTAAGGTTTCATCCATGTGATTTTTTGTTATTTGAGTGTATGTTATATATTTTTAAGACAGACTTTTTGGCAATAAGAAGGCCTAATGGCCAGTAGACCTAATTATGTGGTTCAAGGAGCAAAATGAGATAAATGGTGATGGAGACATAATATGAGATTATAAATGGTATAATTGAAGCGTGTATGATTTTTTTCATTCATTTTTTGAGTCTCAAAGTGTTCCAAGGATGCCAAAGTGAAATGTGTACTTAGAGAAGTGTAGACACTCAGAAATTGCATGATAATAGTTTTCGATGATGTCTTAACCTATTGGCCATTAATCGACTCTATGGACCACTTCATCCACTATAAATTATTTATGAACTCATTATGTAAAAAACCCTCCAAATGTATCACATAATTTAAAACCTTTTCACCTATTTACTCGTGACCCCTTAACCATCGCCGATTAGGGTAATCATTGATGGTTGGCCTTACCATTGATGATTGGGGTCATAAAACTTGCCTTAAGATTTAAAAACATTTTCCATATTTATTTTAGAATAGAATTATCCAAAATGGAAACTTTATTTATTACCATATTTTAAAGACTAGACAAAAACATGCAACTTCATCTCCTCCCAACTTAGTAAGTTTGTGTTATAAATGCAAGGCTCTTGGAAGAGATGAGGATCCAAAAATGTTCATCTAGGTTATATTGTTTTCTTTATGCATGCATCCAAGAATATGAAGCTCTATCAATATTAATTTCAAAGGATAGAGTATTTTTATGCTACACAACTCCCTTCAAGTTTCTATTATCAACAACTCAGCATCATACAAGTATCTTTTCTTTGTTTTTAGTGCCTTCTTTTTTTATCAATCTTTTCTAGTTTCATCAGTTCACCTGCATATCCTTCTTAACCTTTAGAACCCCTAGTATGACCCTTGCCTATCAATCACCTTCCATTAACCACATTTCCATACCTTGCCTATCTTTCCATAGACAACTATCACCAGTTGTAAAAACTATCACTGATTACCCCAACCATCCCCAGTTTAGTAATCATCGCCAATCAGACCCAATCATCACTAGTCATACCCAACTGCCAATAGTTATCATCAAAAAAATATCAAATTTTTATTTTATCCTTCCCCACACCCTACCAAACATACCTTTGGATTTTGACCTATTTTCAAACCCTATAAAGATCCTCTAGACTTGACTTTGACATACTTGTGTATGGTATTGACTTGTCGTGCTATATCTTCTATCGAATGGGTATATTATTTACTTTCTTGCATATTTAATTTCTTATCATTTTAATGAAATTATATTTATTATATCATTATCAACTTAATTATTTTAAAAGTGGATTAAAAACCTCCTAGAAAGCTTTGTGCTTCTTAGATCTAGCATATTCTAGGTAGTCCACTCCACCTACCATCTAACAAATCCTCTTCTAGTTTTCTTGTGATCTACAAGTAGTCTTTCCTAACCAAAAAGGAGTCCTCACATTTATTTGGATCAATGCACAAATTATACTAGGTATTTATCCACATACCCTCATATTCACTTTCTTTTATCTAATTTCAAGACTAAAAAATGAAGGAAATAAATTGAAACATTTTGGCATGCCCGCTGGGACCCAGTTTCCTTTTTTCCCTAATTGTTTGTTCATCAAATGAAATCATTCTTTTGGGGATTAAAAATCAACCATTTGCATTCATTGATTACTTGTTGGTTTTATTTCATCTAGTAACTTAGGAGGCAAATTAATCTTATCGTAGCATTGACACTTGTCATCACACACAAAATTAAACCATAAAATAATTTACACATCAAAACAATACTTGGGACAAGGACCGACTAGGATTTTATCACCTAGAAGCAACCTTACCCCTTCCTGACTATCCCACTTGGATTTCACCACCAAGGAGAGAACTAACTCAACTCAGTTGCATATATACTCTAGACTCAGTATATCTTGGCTAAACACCCAACACCCTTATCGTTACAAAATTGTGAAGTGAGGGGGTAGACCCCAACACCAAGACACGTACTAAAGTTCAACATAGGTCTTCCTTCTAAGTACCTAAAAAATATAAAACCATCCATATACTTCCTCTTTAATACCCATTTTACAAGCCCACATCCCTTATCACACTCTTTAAGTCATAAGCCAAAAGTGATTTAAAATTAATCCTAAGGTTAAAACCCATTTCTTAGTGAATGTACTGATTACATTGTAATTATTTTGGATTTTTTTTTATCTATTTGAGGTGTGAGTATCACAATAACATTCCCTATTTTCTCATATGGTTTAAACTAGACAATAAGTGAAAAATCAAAATAAGAAACCACCACCTTCTTCTTCATCCATGGATTATACTATAGATGTTGATAAGTCTCCTCATGCTTTACCTCACCATTCTCCTCCACCACCTTCTCTTTTTAGAATCCCAATCATATCTGAAAGAGATCCAAACTTTACTACCTTTCTTGACAATACTCCAGTGGCTTTACAAAACTAGCTCAATACCTTGGCTTACTATGCCCCTTCTACTTCAATTCCTTCTTCTAATCCTTATCTTGGCATGTCATCCCACCTTATGGTAGGTACCACTTCAACCCAACCAATGACTCATGCCTCTTCCAATACCCCATCCACCCAAACTCAAACCAACCTTCCACATCCCAACCAAACACCTCTTGTCACACCCTATGTGGGTTCAACTTTACCATTAGTCACCTATGCCTCATCTACCATGGCATTATCATCCACTCTAGATTTTTATCTTCCCTTCAATTATAACCAATCCCTTGGCCATAGTTCCACTTCAAAACCTAGTGCTCTCCATACCTCAAAACCTTCCCCCAATCAACACTAGGGTCACTACCCAACCTCAACTTACCCAACTTCCTTTTACCTCCACCATACCAACCAAATCAATTTCTCAACAAGTTCCTATGACAACTTACCAGTATGTCCCTAACCCATAAGGGTACATACCACCCTCCACCCAACCTTTTATACCAATTGGTTCTTATGTGGCACCATCTTAGCCCCTTACCACCACCTATCAATACATGGCTTCTTTAGCACCATATGTCACCTATTCATATATGGTTACAACCTAACCTCAATAGAATTTGCCCCTCAATTATGAAGCTTCTCAACCTTAACCTAATCTAATCAAAATCTTAAAGGATAAAATGACTAGTTTGGAGTCATCCATGTCCACCTCAACCAATCTTTTATCCTACGACCAAATTTTTAACGATCCTATCCACCCCTCCGTGCCTATTCATGCTTACCCTTCTCAATGGGAATTTCCCAAATTTTCCAAATTCTAAGGTAAGAAGGATCCTTAACATCACCTGAGAGCATTATATCATGCTTTCTACTTTATCACTTATGATGATTCCCTCCTCCTCTAAACCTTTCCCATGTAATTATCTAGGGCTGCCCTTGATTGGTATAGTACCCTTCCCACTCATTTTTGTTAGGTTGTGGAGTTAAAAGCTTCACCTTAATGCAAACATGGAGGTTTCTGAGTATGATAGTCACTGACATCGACAGCCATAACCAACGTCGGTTAAGGATCAGTGCAAGGGAAACTGACATCGGTAGGGATCAGTCGACGTTGGTCAACTCCAGTCAGACAGGGACCAACGTCGGTCGCCTGTGCAGTTCCAAAACTGATGTTGACGAACAGTCAGTTAAGTGAATGGGTTTTTTGCATGATAAAGACTAGTTCGAGTCTTGAGCCGCAAGTCTAATCATTGTATGCATGAGATCTATATAATAGACTCATGGGCTGTATTGTTAAGTGTAAAACTCAAGTGTAGAACTTGGAGAGTTCTTCCCATGGTAGAATCAAGTAGGATTCTTCGTGTATGTAAGATCAGGTTGGTTTATAGGGTGTTTCAAGATCATGGAGGAGATCTACATGTGATAAGTAAGATCAAATTAGTCTACAGGGATGTGTGTATGTGAGGGTCAGAAAAGAGATCTATGGGGGAGCAAGATCCAAGGTGATAACAATACATCAAGGAGCAGGATCATGGTGAGATCTATTTGGAGTACCGATTCATACTCGATTGTACTGGCATACAATGAGGTGAACAACAACTTGTGTTCACTGTGTGTTGTGACCTATTGAGAGAAGATTACTCTTGAGGGAAGATTACTGTAAGCCCACGAAGTGGAAGAAAGAGTGTGATCTCTTTGTTGTAATTTCCTTCTATAATGAGTTGAATACGATTGTGTGTTGCCTCTCATATTCTGTGCTATTTCTCATTGATAGTTACTTTTACTTCTATGTAATTTTGCATGTTTAATTGCTTATACATTGGTAATCAAATGTGCTCTTAAATCTGACAAGTTGTGTTAGAGCTTTGGAGAACTTCGGTCCTGTCAATTGGTATCAGAGCGAGGTTGGATGTTCTCAGAGCTAGTTTGACTAACAGATGGCCCAGATCTGGTTAGTGTTATTTTAATTACAGGTTACTCATAGGGGTTTCTATTTGAGTGGGAGTATAGCAATGTCAAAAGAAGGTAAGCTAAGAATGAAGAAATTCAGGCACAGGATTAACACCACAAGGAGTGTGGTGGGTAGTCTTCAAGATTAAGCTTGAAGAGGAATACAAGCCAGGATGCAGATTAGATAATGTACTGGTATAGGTACAGGTGCAACTATTCATCTCCAAGTGGGAGATTGTTAGGTTGTGGAGCTAAAAGCTTCACCTTAATGCAAACATGGCAGTTTTTGAGTATGATAGTCACTGACGTCGGTAGCCATAACCAACGTCGGTCAGGGATTAGTGCAAGGGAAACCGACATCAACAGGGATCAGCTGATGTTGGTCAACTCTAGTCAGACAGGGACTGACATCAGTCGCCTGTGTGGTTCCAGAACTGCTGTTGATGAACAGTCAGTTAAGTGAACAGGTTGTTTGCATGATAAAGACTAGTTTAAGTCTTGAGCTGCAAGTCTAATCATTATATGCATGAGATCTATATAATAGACTCATGGGCTGTATTATTAAGTGTAGAACTTGGAGAGTTCTTCCCATGGTAGAATCAAGTAGGATTCTTCATGTATGTAAGATCAGGTTGGTCTGCAGGGTGTTGTAAGATCATGGAGGAGATCTACATGTGATAAGTAAGATTAGGTTGGTCTACAGGGATGTGTGTATGTGAGGGTCAGAAAGGAGATCTGTGGGGGAGCAAGATCCAAGGTGATAGCAATACATCAGGGAGCAAGATCATGGTGAGATCTACTTGGAGTACTAATTCGTACTCGATTGTACTGGTGTATAATGAGGTGAATAACAGCTTGTGTTAGCTATGTGTTGTGACCTATTGAGAGAAGATTACTCTTGAGGGAAGATTACTATAAGCCCATGAAGTGGAAGAGAGAGTGTGATCTCGTTGTTGTAATTTCCTTCTATTATGAGTTGAATACAATTGTGTGTTGCCTCTCATATTCTGTGATGTTTTTCATTGATAGTTACTTGTACTTCTGTGTAATTCCACATGTTTAATTACTTATACATTGGTAATCAAATGTGCTCTTAAATCTGACAAGTTGTGTTAGAGCTTTGGAGAACTTCGGTCCTGTCAATTTTATCTTTTCTTTCTCTCAATTGGCATAAACCTTTTTGGGCACTTTTATGTAAACATATCTAAAAAGGTTTCCATTACCGACCTATACTCCATCAAATAATTTGAAGATGAATCCATTGTTGATTTCATTTCTAGATGGAGGGGCTTCATTAATCAACTCACCTTTCCACTACCCCAACTTGAATTAATTGAAATATTCTCTCATGGGTGTGCTAAACACATTTCTATGACTCTCCAAGTCTAAACTTTTAGGACCTTTGATAAATCAATCACTATGGTACACAAATTAGAAAATTGGGCTATTGATGAAGGGAAGTTAAAGCTTCAGAATAATAATTCTAGTTTCAAATCCACTAAATCATCCTCTACCAAGGCCATGAACCCAACCAATTCTAAAGCAAATGCATCATCACACTCATTTTTTCTCAAAATCACACTGCCTCCAATCACTAAACAAGAACCTCTAACCAACAATCCTTCCAATCACTAAAACCATACCCAAAATTGGGCTTTCAAAACCATTTACCCTAATTGGGGAATCTTATGCATCGGTTTTGGATAAACTACTTAAAGCCAATCTAATTCAATTTCCACCCATCAAGCCTCCTCAACAATTTGATACTTCTTATCCCCTTCCTAGGTGGTACAATGAGAATGATCATTGCGATTATCATTAGGTCCTTGGACATGATATTGATAGATGTTATACCTTTAAAAGCATTTTCCAAGACTTTATTGATAAAGGGGAGTTTGTGTTTGATAACCCAAATGCTCCTTTCAACCAATCTCTTGATATTTTTGAAAAACCTTTCCCAAATCATTCACCTTCAGCCCAACATCATGAAACCCAAATTGAATCCTCCAATTCACATGAGGCACATGTAATTAATGTCATTAATAATGTTCCCACTACTAAAGAAGTCATCACCTCTATCACCCAAATAAAGGAAGCCAACCCACCATTCATTCCTTTAAAAAATACAATGGAGGAATTAACTACCCCTGCCTCTTTTGTAGATAAAAACATAACTCCATCTACCCCTCCTAAGGGAGAAATATACAAGAAGATAACCATTCCATCAACCATTTCACCCACTCCTCCAATCCAAAAAGAAGAGTCACCTACTTCTTTAGACAACCAAAACAAGGAGGAAAATACACCTACCCTTTCATTTGAAATGTTACCCTTACCACTTTTATTATAGAACCATCTGTACCTCCCTTGGAAACTAGTTTTAGAGAGACCATACCCTCATCTACCCAATCATCACATTTTTAACCTTCCACCAAAGATAACAACATTAAAACCACTCCTTATTCTTCCCTAAAGGGCTTGCACTTTGAAACTGATGATCAGGGACCAAAACCCATTTATAAACCCTTTTCCCAAATAGTTTAAAGTTTGGAATTTACCTCCCAACCTAACTTTGATAGAGCCACCTTTTGGCATTGACTTAGACTCCCATATCAAAACAAAACTAAACCTTTTACTTCACTTGAGTCTACTCTTGAGCCTGTTGTTATGATCCACCAATTACCCATCCTAAAGTCATCAAGGAACCATCTCAATTACTCCCACATGAATTTTTTAAGTCACCATATGCCTCTTTTATCAAGCCAATCAAAACCTTAGGGGTCCTTCCCATGCCTAATCCTAATCACCTTCCTATGAGATTAAACTTAACCACATCAACCCAACCAAAGTCAAATCTAATTTAGTCCATTAAGAAGGTAGGATTGCCTAGACCACAACCTTGAGGAAGGACCATACCAAATATTTTACCTTTACCCTCTACTTTTTGACCACATCCTTCCACCTTTCCCATTACCTACTCTTCTTCCAAGAAACCATCTCCCCTTTCTCCACCTATAACAACCCAATCCTCTAGTTCATTATCATTCCTTACCAACCTTTCTCCATCTACTTTACCATGTATTAAACCCTCATCATCTATACCTCCAATCTCTAAACCAATTGTAACTAAGCTAATTCTTTCTAAACCACCAAAAAAACTCACTCCATGAGCCACACGTCCTGTCAAGAAATCTTTGTCCCATAAGATCCTTACACCCAAAGTCTGAATTCCACAACCTCCAAGATCTTTATCAAAATATTATACAACCCTTTTCTAAATAATATTGCAATATTCTTCCATTAACTTACCATGAATCAAGCCTTTTAACCCTATTAACCAAAATCCAACTTGGTTAAATGATAATTTGATTTATCTTTACCATAGGACCCTTAGACATGATACAGAGAACTATAAAGGTCTCTAGTCAGTTGTTCATGTCCTTTTGGAAGAAGATAATCTATTAGATGAAACTTATTTAATCCCCTTACCCCTTTTACCACCTATCCAATCTACATACCAATCATCTACTTCTCTACTCCTACCAAGGAGTGAAGTAGAGGAATTGAAGCAAGCAACTGGTCCCCTTGTCCATACCATTCATATGGTGACCTGGTCTCAAGACCAACAAAATGATAAGGGTAAAGTCATCTAATAGAATGAAAAAGGAAAGGCCAAGGCAACCATTCCATGGTCTTACCCTTCAACTCCTCAACTAACCAACCAAACCCAAACAACTATAGCTTCACCCTCATAACCATCCAAGCCAATAGTCTCCAATTTAAGAGCTCCTTCTTCCAATGCATCTCCATTCATCCAATGCTTAGTGTTAAAATAACTTCACCAAACACCAATCAAAATGATTCTTTATGACTTAATTAGCACCTCACCCTAACACCATCAAGATTTAATTAAAGCACTACATTCTATAGAGGTTCAACTAGATGATCCCCAACCTCTTACATAGTTAATTAGAGCCATCCAACCTAATACCATGGTCACCTTTCAAGAATCATAAATCTCACCATATCATAATGAAGACCCTAATCCCCCTCTTTCCATCACCACATCCATCAATTAGACATGTGTTAAATGAGTCATGATTGGTGGGGGAGTAAGTATCAATATCATTTCCTCCTACACCTACGATCAACTTCAACTATCTAAAAACATCATGTTAGTAAGCTCAATAGTTCTCTAATCATTCAATGATACCTTAGCTACCACTTTAACAATAGTTGTTCTCCACATCCATTTGGGACCTTGCACTATACTTGAGATATTTTATGTCATAGAGGGTGAGTTTCAATATAATGTGTTACTTGGTCACCCTTGGATCTATGTTATGGGTTGTATCCCTTTTACCCTTCACCAATGTGTCAAGTTTGAGCATGAAGGACAAATCATTACAATCAAAGTTGATATGAGTCCCTTTGCTTCTTGTAATGACATATCAGCCCAATGATGTTCTCATTCCACCTTTACCCTCTTCACAACCAACCTATAGCTAAACCACTAGATCAACCCAACCCACCAACACTTATATCTTCAATAATGATGAAGCATATACTAGTTCAACCATCCCTTCATCTCAAATCCTAGTTGAACACCCCTTGCAATCCACATTATAGCATCTTACGCTAGGGGAATATCAATTTTTAGCTTTTGATGCTTTCTCTTCTCCACATGAATTTGGGAACCTTCAAAATGATCCATCTTATGATCCCAATATTGGTACCCTTGTACCCTTTAGCCTTTCCAAAATAGAACATATTTTGTCTATGGGAGACTTGATAAACCACTCCTTACTCCCACCATCATGTCATACATCTGCCCATTCACTTATAATTTTTATTATCTTAGCAACTTGACCTTTGCACAAACATGCCTTCATTAGTAGATTTGGAAGGGGTTTGGTTTCATCCTCTATGAAGAAGGACCTCATGAACTTCCCATCATCAAAACTTGAAAAACTCATGAGTTCTTTGGCTTGGGGTATGATCCCACAAAATATCCCACATCACCAAAACCAATTCTCACCACTACTAAATAACCTCTATCCTCACCAACCCCACTTTTCCAATGTTATGAACCTCTACTCTCACCAACCCCACTTTTCTATTTTGATGAATCTCTATCTTCACCAACCCCACTTTTCCAATTTCAAGAACCTCTACCCTCACCAACCATATTTTTTCAATCTGAAGAACCTCTACCCTCGCCTACCCTATATTTCTAATTTTATGACATCAACATCATCCCACCTAACTTTTTTTATCAACACTATCAGTTCGGGTCCCCTAACTTATGAATAGAGGGGCCAAACCAAAACCATTCCTCTCATCCACCCCAAAATGATTACACATGACTCACCCACCATTAATACCATTCAACGATAGGGTGATAATTTTATTCTTGCCTGTTTGGGTATGGGGGACTCTTCTCTTCAAAATGCCCTCCCTCTTGAAAACCAAACAATTTTAAATAAATAAACTATAGATGTCAATTTGGGAACTCAAGAAGACCCTCATATCATCAAGATTGGCTAATCTTTGACCATTGAGGAATAATGAACATATCAATCTGTTCTCCATGACCATAGTGTAGCATTTACTTGGTCTTATCAATATATACCTGACATTGACCCTTCCATCGCTCTTCATAACATTATTACCCATCCTAAAGTTCAGCCAATTTAGCAAAAGCTTCATCATATGCACCCTCACATATCTCTTCTCATCAAATAAGAACTTTAATGCCTTTTATTTATTAACTTCATTCAACCCATTGACTACCCACAATGGGTCTCCAACATTGTTCCTATTACCAAACCCACTGGGCCACTCTACCTTTGTGTGGATTTTTGTGACCTTAACCTTGCATGCTTCAAATATGACTTTCCCCTACCTAACATAGACCAACTTGTTGACCTCACCACTTGCCATGAAATGTTATCCCTTATGGATAGTTTTTCAAGATATAACCAAATCTTGATCAGCCCTCAAGATCAACATAAGACATCCTTCATCACCCCATGGGGAACTTTCTACTATCATGTCATGCCTTTTGTCCTAAAGAACATAGGGGAAAACTATCAATGGTCTATGACCTATATCTTTCACAACCTCATTCATAAAATAGTTGAGGAATATGTTGATGATTTTCTTGGTCAATCTAATCACCGTCAAGATCACCTCATTGTTCTCGCTATCATATTTAAAAAAGACTTATCCATTATCATGTCAGGTTTAACCTAAAGAAATGTATCTTCAAGGTCTTAATAGGAAAACTTCTAGGCTTTATTTTTTCCCTCCATGGAATAGAAATATACCTCATAAAATTCTAAGCCATTATAAAAATTCCCCCTACTAACCTAAAATAACTTCGTAGCCTATAAGGCAAACTTTAGTCAATCTATTACTTTATTTCTCAATTGTCTGATCATTGTTAGCCTTTCCACCACCTCCTCAATAAAGATACCTCCTTTATATAGACTAAATAATGTTAACAAACCTTTGATGCAATTAAGGAGTATCTTCTCTCTCCACCAGTCCTTATTCCCCCAAAGGAGGATCATCCCTTCTATTTTTACATATCTATCACTGATCATTCCTTGGGAGCATGCTCACTCATCATGATGACCAACATAATTAAAAGGCCATTTATTACATCATTTGTATCCTCATTGACTATGAAACTTGATACACACATCCTGAAAAACTTTGTCTTGCCTTAGTTTTTGTTTCCTTTAAACTTTGTCACTACCTTCTCAACCATAAAACATATGTCATTACTAACATTGACCCCCTCAAATACATGCGCTCCAAGCCATATCACAACCAATGTATGGCTAAGTGTCTCATGATTTTAGCTAAGTTTGATCTTGAGTTTCTTCCCTAAAAGACCATTAAGGGACAAGTCATTGTAGACTAACTAGTTGAAGCTCCACTCCCTGATAATCAAACTCCCTATCTTACCTTTCCAGATGAGTCTATAGCTACCCTTTCCTTGAAAGACCCCACCTAACAAATGTATTTTTATGGCTCTAAATGTCAAAATGGTTGAGGTGTTAGCATATTCCTCATTCCCCTTAATGGGGAACCTAAAATTGATTTTGAATGTACCAATAATATAGCCCAATATGAAGCCTTGGTCATAGGTCTCCAAACTACTCTAGCTTTGGGAATCAAAACCATTAGCATATTTGGAGACTCTCAAATCATTATCAACCAAATCATAGGAACTTATCAATGTAAAAATGATGTCCTTATAAAGTATAAACAACTTATTGATATACGTTTAGCATCATTTGACCATTACATTATCCAATAGGTCCTTTGCTCTACCAAAAAATATGTAGACACAATAGCTTCCCTTGGATCCCAAATTCCATCTCAACCTGTTGACTCTAAACTATTTGTTACCATCCACTACTTTATCACACCATCTTACCTCAATCTTGATCTTCCTACCATTTACCAAATAGAAACATCATCTTTAGACATTTGGTATGATCAAATCTTTGATTACCTTAACATCGATATCCTCCCTTTAGATCTTTCAAGAAATGATCGTAAATCTTTCCTACAAGGTACCTCTCACTACATCGTATTAGGGGGAATTCTTTACAAATGAGGATTTGATGGTCTCCTCCTTCATTTGCTTTACGACCATGAGGATTTTCACTCCATTAAAGAAGCCCATGATGGCATCTATGGTGGGCACTTTAGTGGTCTAGCTATTTCCAAATGCATTCTTTGTCTAGGCTACTACTGGCCCATGCTCAATCAAGATTATTATGACTATGTCAATAAATTAATTAAATATCAACAACATACTAACCTTCATCATGCACCTCTTCATGGTCTTTAGGTATCAATTAACTATTAGCCTTTCTCACAATGGGGTCTTGATCTTATCAGAGAAATCAATCTACATTCCTCACAATGACATCAATATATCATTACTACCATGGAATATTTCACCAAATGGGTGGAATCCATCCTTTTAATCTCAATCAAATCTAAAAAATCATTGATTTCATCAACCACCACATCATCTTTTGCTTTGGTGTTCCTCACAAAATCATCACTGATAATAAAAAATCCTTTAAAAATAAAAAATTCCAAGAAATTTGTGATGCTTTTGGTATCAACCTAATATTTTCCTCACCTTACCATCCACAAGCTAATGACCAAGCCAAGGCTTCCAAAAAAAACCCTCATCAAAATTCTCACTAAGGTAGTCAGTGCTTTGGGCACGGATTGGCACCTCCATATCCAATTTGATTTATGGGCTTACCACACTAGTATCCAAACTGCTATGCATGATACACCTTTCTCTCTTGTCTTTAAAGCTAAGGCAGTTCTACCTTTTGAAGTCCAAATTCCATCTCTCTACATATCCTTGCATGAGATTCTTTTTTAAAGTGACTATCATCAAGAACGCTTATCATGCTTAGAACTTCTTGATGAACATCACCTTGTTGTCCTCAACCATCTTCACATTTATCAATAACATATCAATTGAGCATATAAAAAACATCTGAAAGCATGAGAGTTCAACATCAAAGACCTCATCCTCAAGTAAAATCAACACGTCACTAACATGGAAAAGACCAAGAAGGGCAAGTTTACTTTTAACTAGTTAGGACTTTAAATTATAACCCATAAGTATGGATTAGGTGTTGATCACTTATCCTCTCTTGAAGGTGAGCCAAAACCTAAACCCATCAATGTTTCACATTTTCATCTCTTTCATTATTAAAACAAGGTTCTTAAACCCACTTTTGTATCTAACTTAAGCTCATCCCATTGGTTCATTAACCTTCTTCCCCCTTATTTCCTTTCCCTCCATTTTAGGATTGACTGATTATATAGAACGATGTGATTTATTTGTCATAGTAACAACCTCATCCTAAGTATGTGTACCCCAGATCTACCTAGAGCATGGTTCTCATGGATACTTTTCATCTCTTGACATATGGAATCTCATGGTCAATTATTTCTCAAAAACCCCTTCCTCTAACAACCCATTATGTCTAGGATTTTACTTCTACATGGGTAGGCCTTTTAGACCTGAATAGACTTGTCCAGGCCTAATCTTAAAATGTATCTATATGGTAGACTGCTCCCTCAAAGGATAGTTGCCTCATCAAATCAAAAGTTGCTTAAAATATAGATTGCTCCCTCAAAAGATAGTTGTGAAAAATAAATCTTAGACCACTCCCTCAAAGGATGGATAAATAATATTCCTTAGAAGCTTCTCACATCGATTAGATTTGGTACCTCAAAAATAAAGAAAAATCAATAATAAGTAAGCCATAATTGGCTCTTATATATCTACCACAAGTAGACTTCATGTATCGATCAGTCTAACTAATTATCCAATTAAGCCATAATCAAATATATTACATGGCACAAGTAGACTTCCCACATTAATTAGTTTTCCCATTATAATCAAGCATACAAAAGGCCTAGACTTGTTTCTTAGGGTTCTTTGGTCACCTATGGAACAACCAGTGACTCCACTCTAAGTTCTATTTTCCTCTACCCCATAATTCACATCCCTACCTATCACCCACACCCTACTTGAACCTACAGGACTATGAGCTCACTTGACATAAAGTGGTCAAGATACTAATTTTCTCAATAAAACATGCTCCTTCAATACATTCTATGGGTTTTGTGTTCACTAATTCATTCCACCTATGGAAGAATTACTATTAGGTTCTTGTTAGTGAAGGCACCATGTTCCTTGTCTTATATGAACATGTGGATGTAAATTTTGCCCTTACCTATGCCAAACCCATATCCTTGTATCCATTAACCAAACATCACATTTTATTTAAATTTTTTCCCCTAACATATGTTAACAACATTCACCTCAGCAAAATTAACATCATGTGTAAACAACATAGCTAATAATATCATATCATATAATAACTTGATCATCTATATAATCCCTAAACCATAACATCAAAATGAACATACAAAATCACATCATGATTAAAACATCATCATAATCTATAACTAATAACATCATACCCAATATAATCAATGAAATAATATCATAATCAAGACTTCAACATGAATAAACATCAAATCATAATCAACTTATTGCATCATCATATAAGCATCATCATCATAACCAAAATAAATATACATATAGATGTCATCGTATATAATGGTACATATACATCACTCACATATACATCTCACATCTCAACGTGTAAAATGGTATAAAAAATATCAAAATACATATACATCATCATGACCCAAGAGCACCTATACCACTACTACTGTCCCCATGCACACCTATCCATGTGCCTGTACCTATCCTTGGTGAAGGCCCTATCATTAAACCCACTACCATAGCCCACTAACCTAGGGTCACAATCATTGTACCACCTACCAAACCCACCTAATACACTCCCTACCTTGATTCATTAGTACACTATGCTAACATAATTCCATCATAATAATACAACTCCTATATGGTCATTAAATACCTACCCTGTGTCAAAAAACTTGGTGGTGCCATTGCTGCCCCACCTAACCACCATAGAGAGTCTCTCTCCTATGTCACCAAACTAAGTGAGGCCCTCACTTAATCCTACTCTCCTATCATTGACATAATTTATCGCTATAAATTGGCCACTTGACCCTATAAAATGGTGACTTATGCCTGACCCTGGTCTCTCTATACTATCACTCCTCCTAGCTAGACCTAAAGAGTGGTGATCTTCCCTTATAACACAATAATTTGGGCCTATGTTGCCACTAGTGCCACCACCACCTATAGATCTCCCTGAGCTAGTCCTTATCTAGGTTGCCTTACTGGGTCAACATCCATAGGCCCCTAGCCTCCATCACCTAAACCAAAATACATAGTTATGTATCTCCCTTGAAACTAGGCAAGATAGTTAGTTGAACAACTTGCATCATCCCCATTACTTAGAGGAAACTCCTCATGATCTAGCTCCTCCTCATGTGGTTATGGCTTAGGTAAATAAAACTTTGCATCCTCCCTCTTGTATTGCATAGAATCCTAAGGGATGTCTTACACAAGCCAAAACTAACATCATACTTGCTCAAAGGGGATGTGCTCTATCTCCCCATCCCACCTCCCATAGGCCCATCTCCATCTTTGTAAGGATAGGTTGTGGTACCTATACCTAACCCATACTGGTCAAGTTTGATATGGCCTCCAAACTATGTCATCAGTGACTAAACTCTCTAAGGCTCCTCTAAACCACTCAGTATCCCTATAACCACCACCATCACCTATCATAGCCCTATCTCTCCTCCATTGGTAAAAGCTAACTACATAATTCATTAGCTAGTAGCCCTCTATTGGAAGGCCCAAGGGTCTTAATACCCATATGTGCTCATAGGATCAATAGTGAAGAATGAATCCCATATTGATGCCATAATGCTTTTGTGCCCTAAACCCCCACAACTCTCTATATATCTATACTAGTGGAACCTATGCCCATCTAAAAATAGTACCACCCAAGACCAATTCTACCAACACCCCTAATATCACATAAGGAACCTCCCTTCCATAGAATCTAGAAGTGTATAATAAGTAACCACTAGATGTAACATTATTAACAAATGCCTATCTCTAGGTACCCTCTAATATAGAGCTCTAATGTTAAAGCCTCCTAAGTGAAACTATGCATCAATTCCATCATCTCTATATAGGATCTTTATACACTCATCAATCACATCCCCCTCTATGTGGTAGATAGTATCTCCATGGATGGGTATATTTGTAACCCAATACATATCTTCTAAAAGGATGCTCATCTCCCCTATTGGCAACCAAAAAGTGTTAGTCACCAGGTTCCATCTCTCGATGAGGGTGGCTATCATTATGGCACCTCTAAGCAAGCATTGATAGTGGTGCATTTCTCTAAAACTCACTACCTCCATGTATCTCTAGTCCTCCACAGACATGCCATCCCTCACCTCTATGAGAATATCAAGAATTTGATCCTGTAGTTGGATCTGATCATATGCCTACAATAATAAGCATATCACAAATCAGGTAATCAACTTATCTCCAACACTTTCTATATGTCTACCCAAAGTATTATCCATCTTGATTCTATATCAAATATAGGTTCAACTATCAACTTTCCCTTTAAACACTTATTATGTCTTTAAACCCCTATAAATTATTCCTATGAAACCTTCACCCTTTATATCCTAGCAAACCCACATTTCCCTAAAACTCCTACCCCAACCCATCTCCTACCCCAACCCAACCAATGAAACTCCTACCCTATCCCAACTCCTCCCCCACCCATCTCCAACCCAACTCCTATCAACCCACCTCTAATCCATCCCAACCTAACTCCTCCTAACCCACCACTTATCCCAACCTAACTCACTACCCCTACCTCCATCGATCATTGATGGATCTCCCTAACCATCGATGGTTCCTTTGGGGTTATTTTCCCCTAAGGTCAATCATTATTGGTTAGCTCAAACCACCAATGGTCATTGTTAGGTCACTATCAGTGGTGAATCTCAACCCTTGACCTCTTCCTACAAACATGAATCCCTCTAAACCCTTTTTCTACTCTCTAAACCGTTAAAACATTCATCCCTACGTCTTTTCTAATCATTCCCCCTAATAACTTATCCTCTTATCCCTATAAAAACCCACATCTATTAAAAACCCTAGCCTAAATCATACCTCAAAATTCTTAATTTAACATCCATATTTATGTTTTTCAACCTTAATTCACAAATTTCACTTAACTTCCAAAATTAAGACATCACCTACCTTGTTTCATGACTAGTGACACCACCTCAATCCATACCTAGCCACTTATTCACCAATACCTCCTGCATCCATTTTGACTCCACTCAATTACAATCTCACTCACTAATACTATCAAGACACCTTAATAACTCACCCCACTTCTCCACAATTCCTCATCTTATTCGTTCAAACAACTCAAATCACCAAATGCCAAGTTGTATATGAGGATAAATGTTTGTCCTTTTGACTTTTATCATGTTTTTAGGGTTTTTACCCCAATTTTAAATTGTTATCCAACTATCAATGGTTGACCCCAACCATCACCAGTTGCATCCTACCCCAATCATTGACAGTCACCTAACCATCACTAGTTGGCCCTAACCATCACTGGTTAGGGTTCACCTCATTTTTTGCCCACTTTTTCCTCCTTTTTTACCTAGCCACTTATTTACCAATACCTCTTGCATCCACTAAATCATAATCTCACTCACCAATACCCTTAAGATACCTCAACAACTCACCCCACTTCTCCACAATCCCTCATCTTATTCGCTTAGACAACTCAAATCACAAAATGCCAAGTTGTATATGAGGATAAATGTTTATACTTTTGAATTTTTATCATGGTTTTAAGGTTTTTACCTCAATTGTCAATGGTTAGCCAATTATTGATGGTTGACCCCAACCATCACTAGTTGCATCCTACCCCAATCATTGATAGCCAGCTAACCATCACTGGTTGGCCCTAACCATCACCGATTAGGGTTCACCTCATTTTTATGCACTTTTTCCTCCTTTACCTAAATTGCATCCTAGCACCACATCCACCTAGGTCAATCCATTCCTTATCCCCATTAATTTATTTAAGAGTGACCTTCTCCCCCATAACCTAGAACTATAATTGGCCTAAAGTCCATGATTGGATCTACTATCTATCAAACTATGTAGGCAACATCCTCTTGCCTAGCACATTAGGAGTTCACTCAGCCACCCCCTACCCACCTGACCCATTTACCCATGTCCACCTCAACATTAGCATATTTTAGAACCCACCTATTCACATATATTGTGATAACCCCACTTTGGTCTTTTTGATTGCACAGACCAACTTATCCATGTTTCACATTTGAATTTGCCCCACCCTATGCATGACCCACCCATTTCAGGTTTTTCTTAAGAATTTACTACTCTATATACCTAAGTAAACACCAACTATATCTAGGAAATTTTATATGACTAACCCAATTAGCTATGACCAACACTGGGGACTAATTACCTTATCACTTATCATAAATGTTGAACTTATTTTTTATGAATAATGGCAACTTTCATCTATATGTGACCTTGATTATTACACTTCATTGAATTTTATGCACATTTTTGTGTTTCACATTACTACCCCTTCATCACCCATCTCATGACTCATCATCTACCATTTATCAAATCTCAACATAATTTGACCTTACCTCATTGACTCTTTGTTTGAGGGGGAACACCTCCTCCCTCCCATACTTAGGGAAAATAGACCTAGACCTAGACCTAGACCTTGACCAACCACCTATTTTTATTCTACATCTTTTTTAAAGCTACACAATAAAAAGGGGTAAAATTTAGACACTTGAAAACTGCATGACAATAATTTTTAACGTCATCTTGACCTATTAGCCCTTAATCGACTCTATGGACCACCTCATCTACTAGTACTTATATATGACTTCATTATATCAAACACCTTCTAAACACATCATGTAATTAAAAAACTTTTCACCCATTTACTTGTGACCCCTTGATCATCACCAGTTAGGGTAACTATCAATGGTTGGGGTCATAAAACTTGCCTTAAGCTTTAAAATCATTTGCTAGATTTCTTCGAGAATAACATCCTCTAAAATGGCAACTTGCTTTAGCACTAGCTTTTAAATATTAGATGAAAATAGGCAACTTCATCTCCTCCCAACTTAGCAACTTTCCCTCAAGCTTCCCTCCTCACTTAGCATGTTTGTGTTATAAATGCAAGGCTCTTAGAAGAGATGATGATCTATAAATTTGCATCTAGGTTCTTTTATTTTCTTTGTGTAGGCATCTAAGACCACAAATATATATCTTTCTGACTTTCAGAGGCTAGAGTATTATTATACTACCCAACTCCCTTCAATTTTCCATTATCACCAACTTAGCATCATACAAGTATCTTTTCTTTATTTTTAGTGCCTTGTCTTTTTATCAATCTTTTTTGGTTTCATCAATTCACTTGCATGTCCTTCTTAACCTTAAGAACCTTTATTATACCCCTTTCCTATCAACCACCTTCCCTTAACCACATTTCCATACCTTACCTATCATTCCATAGACAACCATCATCAGTTGTATAAACTATCACCGATTACCCCAACCATCATCGGTTACCTGATCATCTCTAGTCAGACCCAACCATCGCCAGTCACACCCAACCACTGATGGTTACTATAAAAAAATAGATTGTTATTTTAGCCTTCCCTGCACCCTAACGGAACTTCCTTTGGATTTTGACCTATCTACAAACCTTATTCTAATCCTCTAGACCTGACCTTGACATACTTGTGCATGGTATTGACCCACCATATTACATCTTCTATCAAATAGGTACATTATTTACTTTCTTGTATATTTACTTTATTATCATTTAAATGCAAGTATATTTCTTATATCATTATTGACTTAATTATCTTAAAAGTGGATTGACAACCTCATAGAAGTCTTTGTGCTTCTTAGATCTAGCATACGCTAGGCATTCGACTCCACCTACCATCTAACAAATCCTCTTCTAGTTTTTTTGTGATATATAGGTAGTCCTTCCTAGCCAAAAATGAGTCCTCACATTTGTCTAGATCAACATGTACATTATACTAGGTATTCATCCACATACCCTCATATTCATTTTCTTTTATCTACTTTTAAAACTAAGAAATGAAGGAAATAAATTGAAACAAGAAGGCCTAATTACATTAGGTCTCTATTAGGCCCAATGGTGGTTTTGGCCCTTAAGGGTGATGACCAACCTATGTGGTGATTTTTTCACCTAGTAACATTTTTTTAAATCTATTCTAAGGGTGATCTACTTTTTTAGAGGTTCTTGGCTGACCAAGATGGGTGAGAGAAAGAGTCAAGTATAAAGATAAGGTCTAATAGGCCTAATTTGATTAGTTAGTATATTGAGCATATGATTGAATGATATAGAGTTTTTAAAACTAGGTAACGGGATTGAATATCATCATAGCGGTGTGATGAATATTATATTAATATCTAACTATGTTTTTATAGGTGATAAGCAAGGTCATATGTCCTAATTCTGCGAAGGAAAGGGTTAGTTGAGTGAAAAGGCCTAATAGGTTGTTTGAGAGAGATAAAAGAGTGAGAAGAGAAAAAGGTGGTCATCTTCAATTAAGTGAAAAAATGGTGTCCAAGGGTGATTAAATATTTAAGGTAGCTGAGTTGGTGTTGAGTTACCTAGGGGGTTGGTGCCTCCTTACAAGTCGGTGCTTGTTAAAGGACTAGTTGAGTTGGTGCTTGACTAATGAGGGGGTGGTACTCATGGGGTTGGTGTTTCACTAAAATTTTGATCCATTACTTATAGGACTATAGTCCAAGTAGTGTATTAGTGGGTTTTATTTCCTATGAGGTTTTTCCACATATATCTTGTGTTCATGTGCTATGTTTCCACTTCTTGCTTATACGAATGATTATTTATGCATTTTTATATCTCTAAATCTATTTAACTAATTAATGGATGATTTATGGAATTTAAATAAGAGTTTTTAGAATTAATTCACCCCTTGATGGTTATACCTCCAATAATTAGTATCAAATCCTAGTCCTTTATGAAGACCTAACAACATAAGGAAGATGTTTGGAGCACATGTATGGATTTTGATAATGAAAGTGTTTTTTATGATTAAAATTAGGATATGTCCACAATCATTGAAATAAATTTTGAATGTTTTTTAAAAGAGAATAATCATATGGAATAATGCACCTATATTGGAATGAAAGTAAAGACTTAAGAGGCACAAGTAAAGCAAGATGTAATCAAGATAAAGACTTATCAAAAGTTTGAGGAGAGTATTGAATAGTTTAATAATATTTTGGATAGTCAAAGATATTTTTATGATATGACTAGTCTTTAATTTAGAGAAGAACAAAAGGATTTCAGGTAGATTCAATTTCCAAAAGACATTGATCAGTCAAGGAGTGATGAAGCTGGTAGAATCAAGACCTATGTATAAGTAGTCAAGTTTGAAGTCAATCATCAATAAGTCAAGAAGGGTTTTGCTCTATCAAATGATATAAAAGGAAATGATATATCATCCTATGATCGTCAAAATATAAATAAGGTTAAATAATCATAATATGTGGATTCCTTCATTAGTTATTATTTCTCTTATGGTAAATTTGGGCATAGAGTTGTTAATTGTAGATGGAGAAATAAAATCATGTGTTATAACTACAACCAAATAAGACACATTACAAGAGAGTGTAAGATAATATATATAAAGAAAACCAATCATGTTGAGAAGATATAGATTCATGACACTAAATAATGGATCAATAAAGCAGACCATATGGGTAAATTTAAAGAGAATTAAGAATCTAGAGGAGAAGAATATATGATAGCGAAACTACTTTTCATACTCAGAATAAAGATTTGAAGTGGTACATAGAGAGTGGTTGTTCAAGTCACATGATAGGAGATAAAATAAAATTTGTCACTTTGAATAAGAATGCAATGGTTTATTAAGGTTTTGAGATAGCACATGCTAATATAGTTAGCAAAGGTGCTTTGAGCTTGGACAATGGGAAGACGAAGATAGAGAATGTTTTATATGTAGATGGATTGAAACATAACTTGTTAAGTGTAATTCAAATTTTCAATCATGGACATATCTTAATGTTTCATGATAAAGGATGTGAGATAAGGAGAGAAAAATTAGGAAGATTGATTACCAAAGCCAAAAGAACTGAGAACAATCTTTATGTACTAAATGAGATCACAAAAGAGAAGTGATTCATGATCAAGATAGATGAAATTTGGATATGGGATAGGAGGTTAGGTCATATGAACTTTGACAATATATATCTCTAAGGAATCTATGAAGAATATTCCCAAATTTTATAAACCTGTAGATGTTATTTGAAAGGCATGTCAACATGGTAAGTAGATTAAGAGGAGATTCAAGTATAAAGAACATTCTACTACTAGAAATTTAAAACTAATTCATACTAATATAGGTGGTCCTACAAGGATTCAAAGTGTTTAAGGTGATAACTACTTCATATTGTTTACACATGACTTCAAAAGAATGACTTGGGTAGCATTCTTGAAAGAGAATTTAGAAGCTCTAGGTAAGTATAAAACTTTCAAATCTTTGGTTTAAAATGAGATGAATGTGAATATCAAGTGTCTTAGGTCTAACAAAGGAGGAGAGTTCTGTGTAAATGAGTTTTATGAGGTCAATGGAATAAGAATACAATTCTCAACTACTAGAACACCTCAATGGAATGGGGTGGTTGAAATAAAGAATAAAATAATTTAAGAAATGGTAAGGACCATGTTGAATGAATAAAAATTGTTTGATGACTACTGGATAGAAGCTATGAGTATTATAGTTTACACTTTGAATAGAGGTTAGATTAAGATCAATGGTGATAAGAATTCATATGAATTATGGTGGCAGACCTATAAGTGTTGAAAATTTTAAGGTTTTTGGGAGTAAATCCTATATCAAGAGAGATGATGAGGACTTAGGCAAGTTTTATTCAAGGTCTAATGAAGGTATTTTCTTAATATATTCATCAATAAGTGTTGCTTACAGATTTTAGAATAAGAGGTTACAAAAGATAGTAGAGAGAACAAATGTGAAGGTTGATAAGTCAAAGAAATCATATTCTCAATCAAAGAATGATGAAGGAGCAATAGAGATGGATGAGGATGAAGAAGAAATTAATGAGAGAAAGGACTCAAAATGTCTTAGGTAGATTCAAAAGGATCATCTTGAATATTAGATGATTAGAAACAAAAATGCAGGTATTCAAATAAGGAAAAGAATGGAAACTGATGCTAATCAAGAAAATACTACCTTAATTTCAAAATTTTAACCTAAAATCTATGTAGAAGCAAGTGAAAATAAGTTTTGGTTAGATGTAATTAATGAGGAGTTAAATCAAATTGATAAGAATGAAACTTGGGAGTTAGTACCTAGGCCTAAAGACAAAAACATCATTGGTATAAAATGAATTTTCAGAAAAAAGTTGGATGAGAATGGAAAGGGCACTAGAAACAAGGCTAGATGTATATGTAAAGGATATGCTAAAGAAAGGAGTGAACTTTGAGGAAACCTTTGATCCTGTAGAATGGTTAAAGGCCATTAGGATGTTCATTACCTATGTAGGTTTCAAAGGTTTCAAGATATACCAAATGGATGTCAATTTAGCTTTCCTAAATAAGAACTTAGAAGAAGAGGTATACATTAAACAACCAGAGGGTTTCATATTGACTGATAACATAAAATATGTATATAGGTTGAAGAAGGACCTCTATGGTCTAAAAAAATCTCCTAAAGCTTGGTATATTAGACTAGACAAGTACCTTTTGGACCAAGGTTTCAAAAGAGGAGTTGCAGATAGTAACCTAAATATCAAGACTAAAAATTATAATTAGTTGATAGTGGTAATCTATGTGGATGATATCATGTTTGGTGGAACTAATGAGAACATGATCAAGGCCTTTGCAAAAGTGATGAAGTCAGAATTTGAAATGTCTATGCTTGAAGAATTGTCCTTCTTTCTTAGACTTTAAATCAATAAATCTAAAAAAAGGTATGTCCATTTCACAAGTTAAGTATATAAAAGAGATGTTAAATAAGTTTTAAATGGAAGATTCCAAGGTTTTAAGTACACCTATGGTTATAGGATGCAAGCTACGCAAGGAGGATGAATCCTCAAGGGTTAATAAAAAAATATAGATCCATGATTAGGAGTTTGTTGTAAATTACTACCTCTAGACATGACATCATGTAAGCATTAGGTTTTGTGGGAAGATTTAAAGCAGATCCTAAGGAAATTCATCTACAAGAAGTTAAGAGGATACTTAGGTATCTCAAGATAACTATGGAATATGGACTATGGTACCTAAAGAGCAAGAAGTTTGATCTATTAGCCTATACAGATGTAGATTGGTTTGGGAGTCTAGATGACAAAAAGAGCACTAGTGGAGGAGCCTTCTTCTTAGGTAAGTGCCTAGTCTCATGGATAAGCAAGAAACAACCATCAATGGCTTTATCTACTTGTGAGGTTGATTACATTGCAACAACTTCATGTTGTACTTAGGTGTTGTGGATGAGACAAATCTTATGAGACTACAAGGTGGAGTTTGATCCATAGTCCTATTTTTTTATGATAATACTAGTGTCATAAGTGTTTCAAATAACCCTATCATGCATTAAAGGACCAATCACATTCCTATCAAGTATCATTTCTTAAGAGAATAAGTGAGTTAACAAAGTATTAAGCTTGAATTTGTGTCTACCAAGGATCAAATTGTAGATATCTTGACTAAGCCTCTTCTAAAGGCTAATTTTGAACATATAAGACATGAATTAGTTGTGATTATTAATCATACAGGTCATTAATCAATTCAAACTACTTAAGGGGATCTGATGAAGAGGTGTTTTAGCTCCAAGAGTAGGAAATAAGTGCACAAGTTATGAGGTTAAAAGGGGAGTCATATCAATTTGTCAAAAAGAAGATATCTAAAATACGCAATGAGATAGGGGGTATTGTTGATATGATCTTTAATTTTTATATATTTAAAGTTTTTTTCAGGTATTTATTTGTCATTAATGTCAAAGGGGGAGATTGATCTCTATGGTGGAGATGTATCCCAGTAAGAGAAGCTTCTTTGAATGATTGCCATCAATGACAAAGGGGGAGATTGTTAAGAGTGTGTTATAATATATGAATTAAGTTTTAATTGATATAATTAAAGTGTAATTTATGTCATTTTGAGTTGTCTTTGTTTTTATTGATGTTGAGTTCATAAGCCATGTACTTGAGAGACCTAGTGAGAAGGCATATGCCTAGTAGCAAGATGAGATGAGCAGTATGAGACTTGTGTGAATAAGGGTGGTAGTGTGTGATTAGGGTATGAGGTTATTAAAATTATAATGAGGTTTTTATAATATTATAGGAATTTTCAAGTTGTGATCAAGGTTTGAGTATGACTAGAAATTTAAGGCCTAGTATGCAAAGAGACCTAGTGTGACCTAATGAGGGGTCAAGTTCATTTCCCAAGGTGAAAAAGTTATTAAGAGTAATGATAGAGGTATGATAGATTTTTTTAAGTTTTTTCACCAAGTTTTAGGTCATATCCTAAAGGATAAATCATGAAAATTATAGTTGAAGTCTTATGTGTGCATAGAATGGGGTGCTGCAGACCCGAGAAGGATTTTGTTATGCTCGTTGGCACATGAAACCTTTGCTTGAGATATAATTAGTTCATTTAAGTTGGTTAATTTTCCTACCTTGAATTTCTTGGCATTAGTTTTGGATTTGAGGGGCAATCCTTTATGAATGATTGCTAAGAAGGGAATCTAATCAAAACCCTCATAATGACCTAATAGGAAAGATCTTATTGATTATGGATTAGAATATATATTTTAAACCTATTTTTATGTTTAAAACATGTAAATTACTCTTCCAAGTTTCTCAAGGTGGTTTTTTTGTCAAAAGAGTGAGTAGAAGCTATAGGAAAACTCTTATTTCTTAAAATTTTGATGTAATAGATAGGATTGACCAAGTCAAATCATGAAAATGGATGAAATATGATGTGTGAGACTTTTATTTTGTGCCCATTTAATTTTATAAGTATTTTTCATACCTAAATTTTATAAATTTATCATGGAAGCTGGACTGTCTCTAAAAGGGCCTAATGAGCAAGATAATGAGAAAACTAGGTCGTAGTGAGAAAGAGATTAGGGATTGGTTATAGAGGATTAGGGAAGGATAAAGATGAATGGGGTAATTTTTAAATACCTATACCTCATATCTACTTGTTTATAAGTTGTGTTTATGTACACAAACATGCTAAAATTTAATCTCAAAGTGATCTGTCTAACACAGTGAAGTTTGTGTAGGGTGAAGATGTGAGATTGGTTTGTAAGACTAATATTAATATTGAATATTGTAATATATATATTCAAAGATTTTATAAGTATGATTAAGGATCCTAAAAAACCATCTAAATTTCATAAAATTTTCCACATAGGTGTTCTAAATCTTGATCTTCATGACTATGTTTTTGGAGCTACATATAGTTTTTTGAGAATGAGTGAGAATGTTGGTCCTAAAAAACATTTCATAGAGTTAATGAATTCAATGCATAGTAAGTTATTATTTATTTATCATATTTTAATTTTAACATATTTTTATTCATGATAAAATCTCATGAAGGTGTGAAAATTCAAAGGTTTTTGATTGTGTTCTTAAGGCTTGTATGCAGTTTTGAGTGACAATATGAAGTTGATCAGTTTGAGGTCTTTTGCCCTATTTGGTGAATTATAATGGAATTGGTGTTAAAATTGAAGTAATTAAGGTTTTATTCATGTGATTTTTTAGTATTTTTATGTGGAAAATTTTATTGTATGTTTTATATTTACAAGATAGACTTTTTGGCAGTAAGAAGGCCTAATGGTGAGTAGACCTAATTATGTGATTCAAGGAGTGAAATGAACTAACTGGTGTTGAGGACATAAGGTGATATTATAAATGGTATAAATTATGTTTTTATTAAGTGTTTAATTCATTTTTTTAGGATCAAGGAGTTCTAAGGTGTCCTAAGTGAAACATGTCCTTAGAGAAGACCTAATTGCATTAGGTCTCTATTAGTCCTAATGGTGGTTTTGGCCCTTAAGGGTAATGACAGACCTATGTGGTGGTTTTTTAACTTGTGAAACATGTTTTTTTATCTATTAAAATTGTGATACATTTTTAGATAGTTTCTTGTCTGACCAAGATGGGTGAGAGCAAGAGTCAAATATAAAGAGAAGGTATAATAGGCCTAATTTGACTAGTTAGTATATTAAGCATATGAGAGAATGATATAGAGTTTTTAAAACTAGGTAAATGGATTGAATATCATCATATAGGTGTGATGAATATTAAAATAATATATAACTATGTTTCTAGAGGTGATAATCAAGGTCATATGACCTAATTATGCCAAGGAAAGGGCTAGTTGAGCGAGAAGGCCTAATAGGTTGTTTGAGAGAGATAGAAGAGTGAGAAGAGAAAAATAAGGTGCTCATATTTAGTTTAATGATAAATATGTGTCCAAGTATGATCTAATATTCAAGGTAGATGTGTTAGTTTTGACTTACCTAGGGGTTGGTGCCTCTTTGCAAGTTGGTGTTTGCTAAAGGACTAGTTGAGTTGGTGCTTGACTAGTGAGGGGTTGGTGCTCCTTATGGGGTTGGTACCTCACTAAAATTTTGATAAATTTCTTATAGGACTATATTAAAATTAGTGTATCAATTATTTTTATTCCGCATGAAGGTTTTTTACATAGATCTTGTGTTCATGTGTTATGTTTCCACTTTTTGCTCATATGAATGATTGTTTATGCATTGATATATCTCTAGATATATTTGATTGATTAATGGATGATTTATTGAAATGAAATAATATTTTTCACATTGATTCACACACCCCCCCCCCCCCCCCCCCCCCCCCCCATCTTATTTTTTATACCTCCAACAAAAAATTTGAGAATTAGTATAAGCGTGGAGGGCATATATCTATGACATGCCCTCACTAATATTCCCCCCATTTTGAGGTGAGGGAAATGGAATATGGTAGTTAACTTACCTAAAAAGGATAAAATAATAATATAATATGTGTATGAATCATGTAACATATATTATTAGAATGTCCAAGTAGATATATCAATGAATTTCATAGTATGTGATCACAATAAACCCCAAGATGCATGATAGAGATCATGGAAATGTTTAGAAATTAATAGTACAAGCTCTAAACATTATCAAGAACAAACACAAGAGCACTTAATGTCATAAAAAAGGGTCTAATGAGACCATAAATTTTAGAATATTTATTTATAATAACATAAATAACATTTAAATATAATCCACTTTAAGGTGGAAACCTCCAATAATCAGAATAAATGAGGAAATGAATTCAATAATGAAACTTATGATGATTATGGAGAGCCATGCTCCTCAATATATATACCCATAATTGGGAAGAGTCACACACATAATAGGGAAATGTCACACCTATTCATTCTAATTATGTCAACCTAACTATTAAAAATTAATAAATGAAAGATAAAGGTTATGATATCCATTCCATAACCCTAGTACTCATAATGTTAGGGGTTTAACATGCCCTTTCCCTTCAGAAAATCATTGCCCTCAATGCTTAACAACTCAAGATGTTTTTTCATGAATTTTTCATCCTACCACATTGCATCTTTAGTGGGTAGATTCTTCCATTTAATGATAAATTCAAAAATGGATTGGTTACATAATTTCTTTAGTCATGTCTTTATAACACTCTTAGGTACCATAATGAACTTCCCTTCTTCATCTAACTCAGGCAACTCAGATTAGACTAGAAGCTTAGAAATAATTACTTTATTCAAGCATGAAACATGAAAGATAAGATGAATTTTGGAATAAGGTGGAAGTTATAACTTATAAGCAACACTTTCGATCCAGTGTAGAACCTTGTAGGGCCCATGAAATTTTGGTGTGCTCTTGATGTTCTTATGTTATTTAAGTGACTATTTTTTATAGGGTTATAAGTGAAGGAACAACCAATATCATTCCAAAAAAAGCATCTCATTTCAATGTTGATCAGCTTATTGTTTCATCCTATTTTGAGTCATGATCAAGTTCTCCTTAAGGACTTAAAGCACTTCTTATTGGTATTGAATGTGATCTTCGATCACACAGGATTTGGAATGACCCTATAAATAAGATGTAGTAGAAGGTAGGGCTAGCCATAGAGAGCCTTAAATGGTTTCATATTTGTCATTATGTGAAATGACATGTTACACCACCATTCTACCTATGAAAACCTCTTAGACCATTGTGTTTGTGTTTTTGATGCAAAACAACATAGGTATCCTTTAAGACATTTATTCATAATTTCAGTTTATCCATTTGATTGTGGATTATAAGATGAACTATGGGCAATTTTTTTGCCCCATATGGAATATATTTTATTCAAAAATATATTAGTGAAGATAGGTTATGATCACTCACAATTATTTTGAGAATGCCATAGAGTTTTTGTACCTTTTCCATGAATACTTCTACCATGGTACTAACTAGAAATGGATGAGAAATCCCACAAAAATGTGCATACTTGGTGAGTTGATCCACAACCACTACTATCACATCCATGTTATTTCATATAGTAGGCTTGTAATGAATTCCATTGATATTTCTTCCCAAATTTGTGTTGGAGTGGCTAATGGTTGTAAGAGACCTGGGGTCTTAATCATTTCTCCTTTATTTTATTGACATTTCAAACATTCTATCACAAATTTATGTACATCCCCCTCAAGGCCTTCCCAAACAAAATCATTCTTTATACGGTGATAATTATTTAAGAACCCATAATGTCCTTTGATGGGTGAGTTATGTATTTGAGATAAGATACTAGATTTCAATTCTAAATTTTTACACAAAAAGAGTTTGTATGTATACCATAATGAGTCTTCTTTCCAAACATACTTATCTATAGAAGATGGGTTCTCTTGTAATTATTGTATGAGTTTCCTAGTTGGAATGTCTTGTTACCACTCTACCCATATTGCTTCTACCCATTTAGGTTGTAATAAAGAAATAACATAAAATTTTGCTTCTTCTACTTCCTATTGAGAAAGTGCATTAGCTATAATATTCTCCTTTCCTTTTTTGTAAATAATTTTAAAGTCATATTATAACATCTTTGTGACCCATTTTTATTGCTCCTCTAAAGATATTCATTGCTCTAAAAAATAATTTAGACTCTCATGATCTATCTTAACTTTGAAATTCCTTCCCATAAGATATTGGTGCCACTATTTAACTACGTGAATGATTGCTAACATTTATTTCTCATAAGTGGGCCTTACGAAGTTCTTTCCTTTTAATTGTAGACTCTAAAATGCTAAGGGATGCCCTTCATGTATTAGTATTACCCTAATGTCATGGCTAGAAGGATAATATTCTACCACAAATGTCTTAGATAAGTTTGGGGTGCTAGCATAAGAATGGAAGTAAGAGCTTATTTTACTTGTTGGAATGCTTGGGTGGCTAAGTTTGACCATGAAAATGAATCCTTATTTAATAATGTTATTAAGGGTGTTGCTATGAAAGCATAGTTATGAACAAATATTTTGTAGTAGCCTTTTAGACCCAATAATCCTCTTAAACCTTTGATATTTTTAGGTTTTGGCCAATATTTGATGGTTACAATCTTCTTAGGGTCCACTTTAACACTTTCATTTGATACCACATGTCCTAAGTAGTCTACTTCCTTCACTCCAAAATCACATTTTGTTGATTGTCTTCTAATTCCTTTAATATCCTTTTTACATGTTGAAAATGTTCTTCCCATGTTTTAAAATAGATTAATATCTCATCAAAGACCACCAATACAATTTTACAAATAAATGGATAGAAAATTGAATTCACAAGGCTCTAAAAATTAGTTGGAGCATTAGTGAGACCAAATGGCATAACTAAGAATTATTAGTGACCGTCATATGTCCTAAATGAAGTCTTACATACATCCTACTCCTTTACCCAAATTTGATGATACCCCAAATGCAAATCTAACTTAGTAAATAAAATAACACCATTTAATTCATCCAATAATTCATCAATGACAAGAATATGAAACTTATCTTTCAAAGGGATCTTATTGAGTTCCCTTTAATCTGGGCACATCCTCCATGACTCATCCTTTTTTAACCATAACCACTAGAGATAAAAAATCACTTTTATTGGGATGAACAATATCTGAGTCTAGCATTTCTTTCACCAATTTTTTAATTTCTAACTTTTGTTCATAGGTGTAGCGGTAAGGTCTAATATTAGGAGGGATACTGCCTAGACTCAATTTAATTGCACGATCATGATATATAATTTGATGTAGGCCCTTTGGTTCCTAAAATAATTTTTGATTTTGTTGAATAATCATTTGAAGATTTGGTGGTTCTTGATTTTATACATCATGTGCTTCCAAGAAATGTAGTTGTGCCACTATGCCATAAGATCCTTTCTTAAGTAACTTATCCATCCTATGAGAGCTAATTATTTGGCTTGGTGGGGATTTCAACCCATTAAGTGTCTATTTTTTTCCATGTATACTAACCACCATGAATAAGTCTTGAAAATTGAAAGACACTATTCCTAGTTGTTTAAGCCATTGCACTCCCAAAACTACATTTGCTCCCCCAATCAGTATGGCAAAAATTTATAAATCTAGATGATAGTCCCCCATTAAGATCTTGATATGATGACATTTCCCCCAAAAAGAGAGTTATTTCCTATTGCCAATCATGACTTTAAAATTGGAGATTGGATACATAAATTAATTGAGTTCATTAGCTAATGTTTTATCAATGAAGTTATAGGTACTCCATGTATCAACTAAAACTATCACTTTATTCTTCTTAATATAACCCACCACTTTGAGTGTTTATGGTGCACTTATCCCATTTAATTCATGTAGAGAGATATTAGGGATTTATTCCTCCTCAAAATTTGTATGATCCTACTCTAATGTTGGTTCTTCTATAGATAATTCATCATCCTCTGAAACCACATTCTCAATAATCATTAGTCTTTTCTCACCATTGGCACACTTATGTCCTCTAGACCATTTTCTATCACAATTCCAACATAGGCCCTTTTCTCTTTTTTTAGCCTCCTATTGAGGAGAGATCTTAGTAATTTGTCTTGGGTTAAAATAGTTGACCATGTTTATATCAATAATATTAGTCTCATTTTTATATCATCATCCTAAAGATTGACCTTGTGTGAGTCACTTGGTAGCATAGTTTCATTGCTCAATGTGTAGTGCCTTTTGCATTGCTTTCCTGATTGTACATGGTTATAATGAATATCATGCTTAATTTTTTCATTTATTCCATTTATGTAAAATTTTAGTCTCTGATAAGGTGTTGCTTCTAGAGTTTAGATTGTCAATCTCATATACTTTGCATTATATTCCACTACGGATCCTACTTATTTCAAATTTGTTAGTTGGGTGAAATAACTTCCCTTTCATGGCTACTCATAGTGGTTTAATAATTCCTTAATAAATTCATCCCAACTAATCTATTTCCATTTCTTGTCACTCATCATCCACTAGTACCATTGATAAGGTTCAAATTTTAGATGTAATGAGGCTATGTCAACCTTTGCATTCTTTGGTATATTATGAATCTTAAAATATTATTCCATGAGTCTTATCCAAGAGGTTACATCCATACCATCAAAATTTTATATGTCCATCTTTGGTAGGTGTAATTTTGGCCCTTGGAACTATTGTCCTATGTTTTCTTTAATAAGACATTTAGGATGGTTTAGTTATGTATGAGTGATTGTAGGATTTGTATTAATTATGGAATTCAATGCAGACATTAGATCCTCTTTAAACCTATCTAAACCCTAATTTAATGATGTTTTAAATGGGGAAAACAAATTATCCTTGATAAAAGTGACCACTATTTCACATCCTTCAAGTATGTTTCCTTCAATTTTAAGTGGTGGATAATAAAGGGAATCATTGGGATCAGTGGTTGAAGAAAAGACATCTATTCCAAAATGCATGGATATATATTTAGTTTTTTTATAGCTCTATATTTGTTCTCGATTCTTGGAGGAAAGCATCCATAGCAAGTGGTAATCATAAACAATTAAAACATGTGTTGTATTAGAAGCATATGTTCCACTATTGACCAACTTTGACCAGTCAATTATAGAATGTAAAATGCCTAAAATTTCAAAATAAAAATAAAGGACCTAGACTAAGATTTTATGAGATTTATAAAAACATAAAAAAATTATAAATATTCCTAAACTTTTAAACTATAGAACAATTTTATGAAAAATAGTAAAAATGTAATAAATTATTCAAAATGGGTCTTCAAATCTCCAAATTTTTATTGTGTATTCCTTATATGATTATCCAACTTTGGTAAAAAAATTATAGAAAATATTGCATGGTTTGTGAGATACAATGGAAACAAAATGTTATGCTAAAATCGATGCTTTGATACCACTTGTTAGGATATTTATTTATAATAATAGAAATAACATTCAAATATAATCCACTTTGAGGTGGAAACCTCCAATAACCATAATAAATGAGGAAATGAATTAAATAATGAAACTTATGATGAGGACACTTGTTTTGACACATGTGTCCAACAGGTTATGAAGTTGTTAAGGATTTGAAACTGACAATGAAGGATATATATAAGGTATTTAATCTTTATATACAATGCAAGAGATTTGGGTCATCAAAAATTATTGGTTTGGACCATAAGATAATAATTTAAGCATAATGAGATGATGAATGTGAGCCTTTTGGTAATAAGAAGGTATTAGAACTGAAGGGTAGATCCCTGATAGGTATTTGTCAAGTATACAAGACTGAGATACTATATAAATCATATTTTAGTATCTACACTTTTATATTAAAACAATATGATATAAATATTTACTCAACACACCTATCTAATAAAAGGATATGTCAATAGGACATGCCTCATCTCCATACAATCATTTGTGAGGTGTCAAAAAATGATGTCCATTGTCACACAATATAGATGTGAAGATACTCTATTATGCCTATTTATCATCACCTATAATGTTTTAATACATATGAACCTTTGTGGTATGTTTGATTACTCATATGATTATAATGAATAATCTTTCCAACAAGGATCTCATACACCAAATTATTCTCTCACTTGATGATGACCTAACAAACTACCTTTATCTTTACCCTTTACCTTGAACTAGGTTAATCCCACACTTGTAATAACTATGAGATAAAGGTGACTTATAGGACACTACATACTCCCAAAAAAAATCAAAGGGGAAAGATGAATTGAGGAAACATGTTATTAGGGTGATTATTACTCATGGAGGTCATCTTGAGATGACTTAAACACATGCAAATAAATTTCATAAAACTTGATAATCTAATCATGATTTTGTTTTTATCAACATTTACCATCAACCCATACTCATTATAATTTTTTTTAAAGAACACTTGATTATGTCGAGAGGTGTGGCCTAAAATGGTAGACCAGGGGATTGGGAGAAACTAAGTGTAATGTTGTGAGATGTGAATAAAATGGCTAAGATTTAATTAGATATATGTTTGACATTTCAAATGTTAATTTTTCTTCTTGATTGGAGAAAGTGATCAAGAAATTGCCATATATCTTGGGCATATGGTGGATTTTTAAGCCTATTTTTTTTGTAAATATAGTTTTAACCCTGACGTATAGGTAAAACTAAATGAATGAATGTAAAACCCTTAAATGAAGGAAAAGATGTAACAAATCTATGATATATTCCTCAAGATTTATATATATATATATATATATATATATATATATATATATATATATATATATATATATATATATATATATATATATATATATATATATATCTGTGTGTGTGTGTGTGTGTGTTTTAGATATGTGTATTTAATATATCTAAACTAGTTAATTTTATAGGTCAAGAAGGTATTTGGCATTGAGGAAAATATCATTAACATATAATATTTTTTGAAATGATCAATTTAAATTTTGAAGAAAGCAGAGATAAAGGATAAGTATATTTAACTTCATTGTTGTAAGATAAAAAATAATAAACCTATTAAAAATTTGGGTTTTTGTTTCCATATAAATTTGTAATCATGCCTCTCCCAGGTCTTACATAGCTTCCCTTATGCTACACAACCACAAACAAAGGCACTAATGATACATCACTACAGTATTTGGATACCTATTTATTTGTGTTTATATTCATGTCCATAATTCCATAATTCATCTATCCAACACTTTTCTTTCATAGTTAGGATTTATGCCTCCTCATCCAAAAAACTAATAATTCTTAGTGTGAAACTCATCTATCCAACACTTTTCTTTCATAGTTGGGATTTATGCCTCCTCACCCACAAAACTAATAATTCTTAGTGTCTATATCTTCTGTACTGTAAGTTAAATTTAGGTAATAAAATCAACCAAATGAAGCAATGTTAAAAGTTACACATAATTTTAAAGTGGGTATTTAAAGATAATTTTTTTAGTAAGGTTTGATTCTACCCAAGTTTATCATTCCTTGTATTCTTTCTAGTTATCATTTACAACAACATGACCCTTTGTAGTTGCCCATCCACCAACTCTATACTCTAAATTAAGCAAAATTTAGACATGGTATAATTTCATACTTAAAGGGGAAGTAAAGAGTGGAAATTATATATGAAATAAATAGTCAGTGTAATGTATCCCATTGATCCTTTTATATTTAGAGTATAAATACTTCCTGATTCCATGGAGTTTAATCGATAAATCTTATTGTCTATGTCAAAATATGCTACATGGCTTGTCATATCTTCATCTAGAAGTATGTTGACCGACTTAATAACAAAGTGTATATCTTTTAAAAAATTGTTATGGTGAATATATTATAGTCCATAGATTAATATATTGTTATGTTAAACATGTCCTTGAATCTCAATGGTTCATTACCCTCCAAATAATATTTAAATAATTTATGTAAATTTACATTAAACATAAAATACCTAACAATAAGATTGAAATTGGTCCCTAAAATTAGGCTATGATACCAATACCTAACATGATTTTCTCACATAATCCTTTTGTTTCCTTAATGAATTCTTCATATGAAATTCATGTGTCATCTATTTCTTTTGGGGCCAATATTTGAGACTGTTTATTATGTCTCCATTAAATTAAACCTAATAAATTATTGAAAAACAAAAAAGGAAGGGAACAAATGAAAATACTAGAAATGTTATAGCTTTTTACTTATCATTGTGGAGCTCTATTCAGCACTTTGGTTAAAACCAAAAATCTATGTGATATCAATTGAAAACACAAAACACCTTAATCTTCCCCAAATTTAAAAATTGCTACTAATTAAATCTTGATCATTCCACAAAATCCTCTAATTAATTTTCTTTCACTACTATAAACTTGGATCGATGATATAAACATCAAATAAATAGTTTCCCATACATGTTTACTTCTTTAAGTTGGGTCATCAAGAGAGTGGCATAAAATTTGAATAGTGTTTAATTTTTTATGATGGCCTTAGATGAAATAACAACTCATACATGCCTCTTGATAATTATCTTAGGATTTAGTAATAGCCAATGAACAAAGTAATGGGAAAGTGACATAAAACAAAATAATTCTCAATAGTTGACAAAAGTTAGGATTAAATCATGTTTAATTTATTTTAAACAAGTTCAAAATAAAATATGGGAACCTTCTCCCCTTGAAGATGACTTTGATGTAATTACTATGCTACCATAATAAAAAAATAAAAATCCATTAAGATTCCCATATCAATTTTGATGTCTTAAACGATCTTCCTCAGGGATAGATTAGATATATATTTCAATCTTATGACAAATTTATTTGTAAATTTTTGATTGAAAAGTGCACTTCTATTAATTTTAAAAAAAAATTATAGTATAATTCTAATCATACAAAAAATGGGTGGAAAAGTCACACCCCTGAATGTCAAACTAAGATAAGAGGGCCTTGGGAGAAACCAAAGTCCAAAATAACAAGCCATAACTCAATCAATAACCACATTTAAATTAGCTCAAGTGTGCATAAATAAAAAAAATGATAATGAACTAGGACAAATAATAAGGAAAACATTAAGAAATAGTTGCTAACATGATAGTTTATGGAGTAGGCAAAGGCAAAGGGCCCTAAGGCTCACCCCCAGCCATCCTGGTCTAGGGAATCTTCATCCACAAGGAGGGGGTCCCCACCATCAACTTTATAGTTAGTTTCATAATCATGTTACATCTATAAATCCTAATAGAGAGGAGAGATGGAAAGCTCCAACTATGGGAAGTTGTCTTATGGATGGGGCCTCCACCCCCCATTACCACTATCTCTACCTCTGTCATATCCTCTTGAAGGAGATGGCCAACAAGAGTGAGGAGAGTAACTCCTCCAAATTCAAGACCTATGACTGTGAGAGTGGTGGCACCTCCCCCTATGCCCATGAACCTCAAGAGGAAAGATGTGAGGTAGGGGATCAGGTAGCTCATGACTGAATACACAAAAACATTTTCCAAATAGTTTAGGAATATCTAAAAATGATGAAGCTTGATCTAGATCTTATTTGTTTGCATCTAAATTTGAAGGGTAACACTAAGAATCATTGTAACTCTATTAGTTACAAAAAATATTTTTTCCATAATATCATTATTTAAACATGCTTGATTTATAGATTTTTGAATTTGAAAAAAAATATCAATATGGAAAATCTACTAGAATCTATTATAACTTGTAAGTAATAGGTCAAAGTCCCCTAGAGAGACATTTTCCAAGTAAACATTTTAGGCTTAAAGGGTTTGAAAAGGGTATGAATTTATCTCCAAGTTGAATGGTCATGAGTGAAAAACTAAAAGATATGCTTGATGGTTTCTACGTGATGACATACCAAGCAAGTGGGATTTAACACTCCCATGTGCTTGAGCCAATTTCCCATGGGAAATCCTAGGTAAAGGGTAGACCAAAGGAAGTGTGTTATTTTGAGCTGAATAAAAGCCACCTAAATGCTATCAAATCTTTGAGCCCAAACCTAATGGAGGGATTAGAGATACCATCAGTGGTTAAGAGCCTTTATGTTAATAAACTAAGGTGATAAAAAATTATAACTCAACCAAGGATAATATCAACAAAATGGCATGGTAGTAGTCTAGGATCGGTCCTTCCACCATGATGTGAGAGAGGAAACTCAAATCTTGTGCAAGTATTCATCGAGTATGGAACTCTGTAATTCATAAATGGATTTTGCATATTGCTTATTAAGATGGAATTTGTACTTAACCATATTTCAAGGATGCTAATCCCTAGAGGCCTTAAAAAAATGATCAACAATCATGATAATACCTTTCTTAAAGAACCTCAAGATTTTGATCTAGGGGAGCATGGAAAAAGGGACATTGTATAAGGCAAGTTGAGGAGTGTTGGAACACAACTATCTAATGAGAGGGGGGTAAATCATTAGATTGATTTAAAATTAGTCCTTTAATACTTTTAATGTAAATTAAAAGGTATATATAGATATCACAAACACACACACACACAAATAGACACAACACTTAGCATACATGGAAAACCCAGTATGGAAAAAACCATGGTGAGAATAACTACTAGAATCTACTATTCTAATCTAGCCTTACAATTAAAACCTCACTGGTTACAATGTTTAAGGGCACTAACCCTAAGTAGACACCAGTTCCCTAATTTAAGAGCACCTACTCTAAGGAAGCACTTACTCCCTAACTGAGCACCAACTCAGCTCTTCTGATGGCACATACCAATCAGATCTATTATGGAGCTACCACTCTTGATTACAAAATTGATTCAAAAATGAATCCACTTCTATGTTACAGACCTACTTTGTAATTGCTCATACTCTACACTTCATCTCTCTTCCTTTTTCCCTCTCTATCTCTCAATTTGACTTTATATCCTATCGAGTGCATATTTTTATGATCCTATATGATGAATATATATATATATATATATATATATATATATATATATATATATATATATATATATATATATATATATATATATATATATATATATATATGCATTAGATCTAGGTCTCACTTCTTCTCTATGTTCACACTTGCTCATTAACACATCACACTACAATTCTGGACTCAATTCATCTTTATTTAATGACAAGTTTCTCGCTTCTTAAATTCACACACCACCACCATCATTATCTATCTTTTACTATTTTAAGCATATATTAGGCTCTATTTTTGATACACATGTCATTTTATTCAAGTTTTATGCCATGATCTGATGATCATCATTCAATTGACTTAACTTTAAAATTTAACCATTAGATCAAATTCTAATAAACTCATGCACTCCATTAGATCCTTACAAGCTTTCAAACTTTAACAATTTAAATTTAAAATGCAATCATTGATCTTTGACTATCTCCTAAGATTAAGACACTTGGCACTCTTGCATGCCTGCTGAGTACTTTACTATCATTCCCCATGCTTGTGATACTTGGTACCCTCGTATGCCTTCTATGCATTACTGTCAGTTCCTAATATTAAGACACTCAGAGCCTCAATGTTGATCTTTGACTATTTTATTTTGAACCACTCTATATATCTACTACTCAAGCTCTCTGATTATGACAAAGCATTCATTCTCAAGTGATTTGACTTATTAATTTTTTTGTGCATCATTGGATCTTCAATATCCACTTAAACGCTCACTATTGATCAAACTTAGAAAAATATCAAGATGAGGACTTAGGAAATATTAAAGTCTTTGATCACTGCTCTAAACTATTAATTACTAGGTTGAAGGGGCTGATTGCACAATGACGAGGAAGGCTTAGGTTATGACTTAAGCTATTAGTTCCTACCTATATATAGTCAACATAAAAATAGAAATGCCTATGAATGCCATGACCAAAACCCATAGGGTTTTATTGATAAACCCTAGTAATGGCCAAGAGAAAAGATAAATCATTTTTGAGATAATTTCTCTTCATCTGAACTTGCAAACCATACATAGGATATGCACTTGAAAAAACCATAATGAATATTCTATCAATTTATCTACAAACATCTAGAAATAGTCTTTGTAAAAGTATGACAATATTTCACCTTTTTAGGACCTTGCACTTTGCAATTATAAAACATGCTCTTCTCCATCAATCTTATCTATGACTAATATTCTAACCTATAATGCCAATAATATCCCTTTTGACATCAATGACAATCATATTTCCAACAATCTTCTCGTTTGTCATTGATGACAAAATAAATGTTCTAATCTTGTAATGCATGTTCTGCTCTTTTTTTGGTATTGACTTTACGTGTATTGCTTGGATTGGCTTTTGATAAACATGCACTAAAGCTACTCATACAAATTTTTTTCCCCCTTAGGCAATGGAACATTTTCCAAAACACAACTTGGACACTACATGCTTTGATCCTTCTTTAATAAACATAATTCATTTGGAAAAATTTTATAGAGAGCATTTGCACTTTTTCTCCCCCTTTGACATCAGTGGTAAAGGGACTCCAACTTTCTCCCTTTTTGTCCAAAATTTTATCCACTTTATTAGATAAATGAGTTTGTCCAAGAATCTGCAACCATCAACTCATTAGAAATCTACAAAAACATGCATACCCAATTTGCCTTTTCTCTCTTCTTCTAGGGATTAAAAAAGCTTCGGTGATCCTCCCCCTTTGACTCGTGCCCTATTACAGGGATCTAGTGGTGTGATGTAGGAGAAACCACTCCCAATTTTTATCTCAAATAATCAAATTGTTCCTTGTGAAGAGGTTTGGTGAATATTTCTACAACTTGATTTTGTGTTGGCACATATTCTATTGTGACCTCTTGATCTACAACCTTTTCACTTAAGAAGTGATGATTGATATGTGCTTAGTTTTGGAATGCATCACTGGATTCTTTGACATGTTAATAGTAATTGAATTGTCAAAAAAAATAGAGATAGGTGATTTGTATTCTACCTTGATGTATTTTAGTATTTACTTCATCCACAAGACTTTAGTGAAACATGCCAATATTTCCACATACTCTTCTTCTATTGTAGAAAGATTAACTAACTCTTGCTTTTTGCTTAGCCATGAAACAAGTTTGTTGCTAAGGAAAAATACACCACCACTAGTGCTTCATTTATCATCCACACCTTATGCCCAATCCACATCTGTATATGATGTCAAAGTGAAGTATTCATCTTTAGGATACCATAGACCATAGCCAATTTTACTCTTGATATATCTAAATATCCCTTTCACTGCATTAACATGTGATTCTTTAGGAGCATATTGAAATCTTTCAACCATGGATACTACTTGCATGATATCAAGTCTTGATGTAGTGAGGTAAAACAAGTTACCTATCATTGATCTATACATAGTCTAATTTGCATCAAGGGACTCATCCTTTTTGCTTAACTTGTATGTAGTTATCATGGGAGTACCTACTAGTTTGCTATCTTCCATTCCAAACTTCTTGAGTATTTCCTTATCATACTTGGTTTGAGATATAAATATCCCTTCATCACTTTATGGTATCTATAGACCAAGGAAAAAATAAAATTATCCAAGCATAGACATCTCAAATTGATTTTGCATTTGAGTCATAAATTCTTTGCACATTCTATTGTTTCTACCACCAAAATTGATATCATCTACATATACAACAATAATTAACATATGCTCACCTTCTGATTTGAAGTAAAAATTTATTTCTACATATCCTTTATTTAATCCTTGTTGTTATAGGTACTGGTCTAATCTTGAATACCATGCTCTAGGTGCCTATTTTAGACCATACAATGCTTTCTTCAATATGCACACATAATATTCTTCTTTTGATAGCTGGGAACCTTTAAGTTGTTTTGTGTAGACTTCATCTTCTAGGTGACCATTCAAGAAAGCATAATTAACATCTATTTGATATACTTTGAATTTCTTATAAAAAGAGTGCTCAAAACATTCTTATAGCCTCCAATCTAGCAACTAGAGAAATTTTTTCCTCAAAATCTATACCTTCAACTTGTGCATATCCTTTGCACACCAATTTGGCCTTATTCCTTATAATAGTTCCATCATCATTAAATTTTTTGATAAAGACTCACTTTATACCTATTAAATACTTATTTGAAGGTCTTAGAACAAATTCCCAAGTTTTATTCTTTTCAATTTAGCTTAGTTCTTCTTCCATGGATTTTAGCCAATTCTCATCTTTGTTACCTTCAACATAATTCTTAGGCTTAATTTCATATATTAGAGAAAACATTACTTACTCCTTATTCTTTTCAACTCTTTTCCTTATTTTAACTCCATCATTTTTATTGCCAATGATCTTCTCTATAGGAAGATCCTTTTGAATAAATATTGCAGGTGTCTTTTCATTTACTTCCTTAGGTTCTTCATTATCTACTTCCTCTTCAGACTCTGATTCTTCTTTGTAGATGTCTCTGTTAGGTTTAACATGTTTCAAGCCTTCATCAACCTTGACATTGATACTTTTTACAAATTTTGGTACCCTTTTGGTGTAGCATATGTAGGCTTTGCTTTGGGTGGAATAACCAAGAAAAATACCTTCATCACTTCTTGGTCAAAGCTTCTCAACTTATCTTCTTTTCTCCTAATGTAGCATTTGCTGACAAACACTCTAAAATACTTAAGAAAGGTAGGTTTTCCATACAATAGTTCATAGAGTGTTTTATAACTATTTTCCCTTAGTTGAACTCTATCCAATATATATACTATGATTTGTACTGCTTCTCTCTAGTATCCATCAGAGAACTTGAACTTTTTTTAGCATTATTCTAGCCATCTCCTTGACTATTCTATTCTTTCTTTCAACAACTCTATTTTTCTATGGAGTCCTTATTGTAGAGTAATGGATTTTGATTCCATGATTCTCATAATATTCTATGAACTCATTTGAGGTGATTTCTCCACCCCTATTAGATCTTAGGCATTTTATTTTCTATCCAATTTCATTCTCTACCATGACCCTAAGGATTTTGAATCTTTCAAATGCCTGAGACTTATCCTTTAAAAAGGTTACCCATGCCATTATTGATTAATCATCTATTAGTAACATGAAGCATCTTTATCCTTTAAAACATCTTGTCTTAGTAGGACCACAAAGATTAGTATGAACTAACTCTAAAGGTTTTGTAGTTTTATACTATTTTGTTTGAAATCTGACCCTTATTTGCTTGCCTTGTTGACATTCCTTGCAAGTATTGTCTGCACATTTGGTTATTTTAGGCATGTATCTAACACACTTATTTGAGCTCACTTTTACTAGGTTATCAAAGTTGACATGATACTTTCTTCTATACCACAACCAATTCTTATCAACTTTTCATATCAAATAGCTATTACCATTTACTTCACTAAGATTATAAACATTGTTTTTGGTTCTTTTCTTTTCTACAATTATTCTTCTAGATTTCCTTATATTACAACCTTATATATTTAATGTGACTTTATTTCCATTGTCACACATTTGGCTGACACTTATTAGATTATGTTTCAATCCTTCAACATAAAGGACATCACATATAGTAAATTTTCCATCTATGTTCAAGGTTACTTTACCATGGATTTTTATTGTAGTTTGTCTCCCAAGCTGATAGAATCTTCTTTACATCTACTCAATTTGATGAAGTTTTACTTGTCCCCATTCATGTGTTTTGAATAACCACTATCTATTACCCATAAATTTTGTTCACTGACATGGAGTGCAGTTTGAGAAATCATAGATTGTAGAACTTCCTGATCTTTCACTTTCTACATATCTTTAGGTTTATTATTTGGCTTATTTTTCCCCTTTTCAATGACTTATGAACCTTTGTTCACACTAAGAGACATACCTTTATTTTCACTTTGTATTTTTTGTCTTACAAAATTTATTCTACATTGTTTAGCTATGTGACCAAAGTTATTGCAGTTATAACATATTACATTTGTATCTAACAAGGGTGAAAATGAATTTTTGCTCACAAATTTTATTCTCCTTTTATAATTCTACAATCACAAGCCCTATAACCAAACTAATTATAGGTATAACAATAACCATAGAAAAGTGAGGAATACTTGGTCATATAATTTCTTTATGCAAGATGAGGAGGTCTTCTTAACTCTAGCTTCTTCAAGTCTTTCACCCTTATGCAACCATCTGCATTATCTACCTTTGTGTTCTACATCTTCCTTGAATTTGTAGAGATTGACTCATTTTTCTTCTTCTTTTCTTTAGGATTATTTTCTCCTTCAAATTTCTTCACATTAATGGTGATTATGTTTGTCTTTGTATCTTTGGAGGCATTCATGAAAGATTTTTCTTTATTTATTCCTGATTCTCTTTCTGCTTTGAAGTTATCATATAACTTTGAAGATGTACTGGTTATGAGACTTTTCCCTTTTTCAAAACCAAGACCAAATTTCTCATTTGATGGATTTTGAGAGTTGATCAATTCATCAAAAAAAAAATTATCCTCATTTTAGCTTTAGACCTTTATCTATTTGTTCTTTAGCTTTTTCAGGTTCTTTTCTCAAAGCAACTATTTATGCTTCTAACTTCATGCATTCATCAGATTTAGGTTGTAGTTCAATTTTGACTACATATTCTATTCTTTTAGCCTCTTCAACTTGTATCTTTATAATAACTACCATCTAATCAACATTTTCAAGACTTTTGGATAGTTTGTCAATCTCTTTTAGCACATGCTTCTTCTGATTTGATTTCTCTTTTCTTAGCCTTTCAATTTCATCTAGATCATAGATGAGTTTAGCCTCTAGATCCAATTCTTCTTCCTCATCTTCATCAGAGTCTTCAAATTTTTTTTTTATCCACAGAAGTTGATTCTAATGTCATGAATATGAATTCATTTCCCTTAGCTGCAAAGGCACAATCATGTTCATCATCTAAACTATTACTATCATCCAATGAATCACTATCTTCTCTTATATACAGGCCCTTTTTATTTTTGAAGTTCTTTTTCTTGGAATAGTGGGGTTTTATCTTTTTAGTATCCTCTTCTTGCTTAGATTTATCCTTTTTGTTATGAGGGCATTTGGCAACAAAATTTCCTACCTTACCATAGTTAAAGAATTTAAAGGGTAAATTAACTTTGTATTTTCTAGATCTTCTTCTTAATTTGTTAACAAAATTGGCTTCTTCTTCATTAGTCTCCTCAGATTTAGATGTAGGTGATTCTAGTTTTACTTGTTTAGCTGATTTAATTGCAACTTCTTTTTTTGAAGTATTTTCTTTTCCAATTCTCAGCTCATAGGCTATGAAGGTTCCATGCAACTCATCAATAATGATTTTATCCAGATCTCTTGATTCTTCTATTGCAGAGATTTTAGAGTCATATCTTGATGGCAGAGATCTTAGGACCTTTTTGATAATGACCAAATATTTCATCTCTTTGCTAAGGCCTCTGATTACATTGACTATTTCATCTACTTTGAGGAGGTAATATTCAATTTTCTCTTCATTCATTTAAGACTTTCAAACTTGCCTTTGTATGTTTTTAGCTTGGCTTGATTTACCTTATCATCACCTTCATAGATGCTCTTCATCTTTTCCCAGATATCATTTTTATTTTGAAAATGCATTACTTTGACAAACTCTCAGTTAGACAATCCACATAGAATAACATTTTTTGCCTTGGCATTACTCTCATATGCTTTATTTGTAACCTAATCTATAGGAGGTGTAGTAGAAGCTATATATCCATTTACAATAGACATCCATACATCAAACCCTAATGAAAAAAATAGGTTTCCATTATAATGATTTAAAATGCATAGTTTGATCCATCAAAGAGAGGTGATTTGCTTGAGAAAGAGCCTTCTTGAATAGCCATTTCTGTTCACTATCTAAGATCTACCTGAGCTGATTAAGCTTCTTCTAAGGAAGTAGGGATATGATACCAATTGTTGGAACACAACTATATATCAAGGCAGGGTGAATCAGTAGATTTATTTAAAATTAGTTTTTTAATATTTTTAATATAAATTAAAAAGGTAATGTAGAGTTCACACACACACAAATAGAAACAATACTCAGTGCACTTGGAAAATCTAGTATGAAAAAAACTATGATAAGAATAACTGGTAGAATCTAATATTCTAATCTAGCCTCACAATCAAAACCTCAATAGTTACAATGTTTAAGGGCACCAACTCTAAGGAGACACCAATCCCCTGATTTAAGAGCACCTACTCTAAAGAAGCACCTACTCCCTAGCTAAGCACCAACTTAGCTCTTCTGATGGAACCTACCAATCAAATCTATTATGGAGTTACAACTCTTGATTACAAAATTGATTCAAAAATGAATCCAAATCTATGTTATAGTTTTATTCTATAACTGCTCATACTTTGCACTTCATCTCTCTTCCTTTCTCCCTCTCTCCATCTCTCTATCTCTCAATTATACTCTATATCTTATTGAGTGCATATTTTTATGATCTCATATGACATATATATATATATATATGCATTAGAGCTAGGTCTCATTTCTTCTCTATGTTCATACTTTCTCATTAACACGCCACATTGCATTTTTGGACTCAATTCATCTTTCTTTAATGACAAGTTTCTTGCCTCTTGAATTCACACACCATCACCATCATTCTCTATCTTTTACTATTTTTAGCATATATCAGGCTCTAGTTTTGATACCCATGGCATTTTATTTAACTTAGATCAATTACATTAATCTATATCATTCTTTATGTTGTATAATGCATCTTACCTAAGTATTCCATCATCTGATTGTTAGGATGAACAAATCTTTAAATACTGACCATTGATGTTAAGTTTCATGCCATGATTTGATAATCATCATTCAATTGAATCAACTTTAAAACACAACCATTAGATCATATGTTGACAAGCTTATGCACTCCATTAGTTCATTGTAAGCTTCTGAACTTTAATGCTTCAACTTTAAAATACAATAGTCAATCTTTGACTCAGTATACCAAGATTAGGAAACTTGGCACTCTTGCATACCTTTTGAGCACTTTACTATCAGTCCCCACACTTATGACACTTGGCACCCTCACGTTATTTCTACACATTGGTGTCAGTTCCTTTTATTGAGATACTTGGCACCTCCACATTGATCCTTGACTATTTGAGTTTGAACTTCTCCATAGATCTATTGTTCAAGATCTGTAATTATGACACATGTCACCAACACATTCATTCTTAGGTTCTTTGACTTATTGACATTGTTGCACATCATTAGATCTTTAACATTTGCTTAAATGCTCACCGTTGATCAAGCTCAGATAAATTTCAAGTCAAGGACTTAGGAAATATTAAAGTATTTGATCATTACTCTAAGTTGGTAATCAATAGGTCAAAGGAGTTGGTTACACAATGATGAGGAAGGCTTAAAGTGATGACTTAAGCTATCAGTTCTTGCCTATATCTAGTCAACATAAAAATAGAAATTAACGTGAATGTCATGACCAAAACCTATAGGGTTTTACTAAGAAACCCTAGTAATGGCTGAGAGTAAAGATAAATCATTTCTAAGCTCATTTCTCTTCATCTGAACCTGTGGACCATACATAAGAGGTGCACTTTAAAAACCCATAATAGATCTTCTATTAATTTCTCTACAGACATCCAAAAATAGTCTCTGTAAAAGCATGACAACTTTATATGACAATATTGTACTTTTTTAGGACATTACACTATGCAATTATAAAAGATTCTCTTCTCTCTATCAATCTTGTCTGTGACTGATCTTTTGACATCAATGACATCTATAATGCCAACAATCTCCCTTTTGACATCAATGATAATCATATTACGAACAAGGAGACCACCATAATGACTGGGAGTTTAGAAAAAGATCACTTCTAAACCCATCCTCCACCCAAATAAGGTGAGGTTTGAGATTTTCTCCAAACTTACAAAAAAAATTCATGATAAACATGCCCCCTACTTTGAGAGACAATGGCGATATAAGCATGTTGTGAATGCCTATGCCTTGCCATGTTTTTCTATGAAATGGGCGACCTTGAGAAATGTATTTCCTCAACAATATACCATTAAGTTTTTATCTTACTATGTTTTTAATCCATCATAATTTTAAAAAAAAACATAGTTTAGTGAAATTATAAACCTGGTTAACAATTTTTCTCAAATGCTACAAAATTCAATGCAAAATTTTAACATTATTTTTAATAAATACAATTTCCACAAACAAATTCATTTTATATTGATAACTATATGTATGCAATAATTAAAATTTCTATCATGTTGCAACATATATTTTCCATTCTTTCTTTTTATCTTCATCTATTATTTGACCATACCCAATGGAAAGCCAAGAATAAGCCTGCAACCACATCTTTATAACTAGTAATGATGATTTGATATCAATCTATGGTAGGCTTTTAGACGAAGGGTCATGCATGAAGCTAAATTTAGATAAAGGGTTTTGTATAAATTAAATTTAGATAAAGGGTTTTGTATTAATTAAATTTAGATAAACGATTATGTATAGATTTATTTTCAATTTTATTTAAAATAAGAACACCTCTGCTAAGAAAGTGTCATTGGAGTAGTTTGTAAGAAAGGAGTCTTAGTAATTTTTATTATTAATTTATAAATATAAATAATTTAAATGTTTATTTAATAAATAAATGGATTTGAGTTTACTTTATTTTGTTTATAAATAAATAAATTTATATTTATATTTTTTTATTTGTTTGTTTGATAAATATATTATTTTTATTATTAATTTATAAATTTAGATAAATTTATGTATTTATTTATTTGATAAATAAATTTTAAAAAAATTAATTTTGTATTTTTATTACAAAATTAACATAATTGTTTTCACCTAATAAATAAATAAAATGTTTGAGATATACATAACAGGTCACAATGAAAATTTAAATCAAAATCTAGATAAGGATATAACTATATATCTAATGTTTTAGTCTATTAAGTAGCCAGAATGAAACTCAGAAATTTAGTTTATCAAATGAAGTTTTAATTTAGTTTTATTTGAAATCTATATTTTTTTTAATTTGTAAAATAATTTTATTATATTAATTAGAAATTTTATGAAACTTTTATATATAGATTTTAAATTTAAAATATATTTTTTAAATTTTAAATGTTTATATATATGTATAGTTTTATTAGATAATTTAGGTTTTAGTTTTATAAATAAAATAATTTGAATTTTTATTTTTTTATATTTATTATTTTAGTTTATTTATTTATTTTTTGATAAGTAAGTTAATTTTTATTATTAATTTATAAATTTAGATTTATTTCATAAATAAATTAATTCTGATTTTTATATATATATATATATATATATATATATAATTAATTATTATTAATTTTTTATTTAATAAATTAATTTAGATTTACAATATTGTTCGTTAAAAATTAATCTTTGATTAAAAAATAAAAAATTAAATGATTTAAAATAAAAATTATTTTTTAAATTAAAAGTAAAATTAAAATTAGTATGAAAGCCTTCTCCCCATGAAAATGGCAATGAATTAATTCTCCATGAAGTCTTACAAATTATTTTTTGAGAAATCCTAACAATTGGATACAAAGAAGGAATTTTTGATAAAAGTTGTGTTTGGAAGAGTTTATATTTTTTTATCTATTTTTTTAGTTTTCCATTGTAATAGACTTGTTGATGTTTAAAATTGCACTTGGTTTTAACACCAACAATGGGAAGTTTCAAGATGTGGGACTTGCGACCTGAAACAACCTCCAAATTTTTAAGAAGTTGGTCTCTTTTTTATATCATGTGTATACTGGGAAAAGGGATAGGAATTTTAATAGAAACACAAATGCAAGAAAGAAAATCTAACTATGGCGATGTGCTTGAATATAATTCAACCTTAATCCTAAGCACAGTGAGACTATATGTAAGATTTAATTACATTTAAGAGCAAACAAGTGCATGATCAATGTAAAAGATGAAAACAATAGAAACAGAGGCTCATAGCATAGACTGCTTTTGCAGTGATACAAAAAATATCAATAAAGGCACAGGGTTCAATATTCTTATTTGAATTCTCCAGTCACATAAGAGGCACCAAAACACGCACAGTTATATAAACTTTCCAACTCAAGAAAATGGAACAAAGACAAATGACATTCCTAATCACAGCTCTAGAAAGTCTAAAACTCTTGACAACACAGCCTAGACTACTTTTGCAATGACACAGAAAATATCGAAAAAGGCACAGGTTTCAATCTTCTTATTAATTCTCTAATCACATAAGAGGCACAGAAACATGCATATTTATATAAACTTTCCAACTTAAGAAAATAGAACAAAGGCAAATGATATTTTTGGTCACAACTCTAGAAAGTCTAAACCTTGACAATAATTCTCTCAAAAAATTCTCTCTGGTATCTGATCATGATTCTCTAGTGATCTTTGCACCCTTATTTATAGCCTTGGATTCACTCTGGATTATCTGCTTGTTCCCAATCTAATGGCCCAATTGAAATCTAACTGAACTAGAAGTGTCTAACAGAAGATATTTCTTAGATTCTAAAACGCTTTGTCTTCTGGTAGTTCATTAGCTGAAATAGATCATAGGAGCCTCCCTTCTCTTAAATGAAAGATAACACTTAGCCAATTCCTTGAAAACCTTCTTATTACTTTAGGAGACACCTGAGGATGACACTTGGTGGGTTCCACAACCTTACCAAGGACACATGGCGCTCTCCACTTTACCTATACTCTTACTATATCTTTGCTCAGGAACGTTCTGCCTATTGACACCTATCACAATTTGCTTCTTCAACACTTTAAAAACTTAATAAAAATAAGACCCATAGCATTTCTTGCCCAAGAAATTTTTAAAAAGACATGGGGACAGGTGGCAATCTCCACTTGCTTCAACAAAAGACACATGGCAATCTCTGCTTTACTTAACTGAGGATATGTGGCAATCTCTGCTACTTTTAGCCACCTTTTGAGGAACTTGCAGAAGGTGACACGTGCTGGTATCCACTTTAATCTATTTATATTATAGAAACAAATGGGCCTCATTTCATATTTACATGGATAATGACACTTGGTAGCTTTTGCTTGTTTTAGAAATAAAACCTGAGACCCACCACAGTCTTTGCTATATCAATGAAGCAAAATGAAGATAATTCAGACCTCAACATGTGGTGACTTCCACTCTCTTTAGCTGGGATACATGACATCTTCTATCACTTTTATAAAAGCAAATTGAGACCTTCCATGATTGCCACTTGACATTTTTTGCTTTACCTTGATACTTAGCTTGTTGAAACCTTCCGCTGAAAAGAGATTTGGAATGCGGGTGCCGATATGAATTGTAGATGCCGACACTTGTCACGTTCCACTAAGTTGCTATGAGATACCTGGCACATTCTATAGCCTTATTAAAATTATGAAAATTTCATCAAAAAATGACACTTGGCAGCTTCCACTTAACTTCGACAATTAGAAAAAAAAGAATTAAAAGAAAATAGAACCCATGCTCTGTTTCAAAACTTCACCATCTAGGATCAAAGTATGTGGGAATTTTTTTTTGCAGCGTGTGATTGAAAATTAGAATGAAACAGAGAGTAATTTTTACTCTATAATTATTAGTGACCCTAAGGACTTTTGAGCCTGCTCAAAAAGAAACCACAACTCCCGCTAGATCAAAATTTCAAAATTACAGCTTCAGTAATGTTATTTTGTAGGTGGACCACTCATTTTCAGATAACCCCTGCTTATTCTACAATTCATTAAAGGCTAAATCAAGGTTAATAATATATTTATGTGAAATTTTTTACAAAATCTAAATCGTAGCCTTAAATTTGAATTCGAGCTGGGAAACAGGAACCAAGACAACTTCTATTTTAGGGATTATTGAATCATCCCTTAGATTCTGAAAAACTATTTGATCATTCTATTTGGCCAATAGAAAATGTTCAATTTCATCAACCATTAGCACTGTGTTGTCATCAAGAAATGGAGAAGGAAGACCTAATTGCACTAGATCTTCAATATGCTATTTCATTTCACTGATGCCTTCATTACATCTGGGAGCTCTCTGCAACTGATGGCTATGAAATTGCAACTGAGAACCTCATTCACTCACTTAATAGTGACCATTCTATTCTCAATTCTTAATACTAACAACATTGCATCCATTACATCATAAAGATTTTGTAGTAACATTTCAGAGTCCATTACTCTCCTAGAGACTGTAGCTAGAGTGTTTGCAACTAAATTTTCCACCTTTTTACACAATTTTTGTGCATTTCGCAGGAAGTTGAGAGAAAGCTTGAGCTAAATAATCTTTGAGGAGATTCTTTTCCACATGGATTCATAGAGCTCCTTCACCAGACTTAACACTCTGATATTTTTGGCCTATTAGCTAGCTCTAGTGTCAATTGTGCTACTCTATGTTGCTCTACTTGAAATTGGGCTTGTATAACCGCAGTATTATTCTATTTAGCTAGCAATTTTTGTTGCAATTGGGTAACCTGTAGCAGGTGTTCCTCACATTTTTCTTGTAATGCTACTTTTTCCCACCTTAGGGTTGTTACAACATCTTTTACCTGCGTTAGCCCTACTTTTAAAGAATCATTTTGGGCCTGGACTGCCTGGTGAGTTTGAAAAGAAATAGTATCTTATAACTATTTATTTAGATTCTCTATCTCATTGTCTTTTCTATTGATCTCTATGGTCAAATTGTTACAGTTTGCCTTTTCCTTAGCTAAATCAACTTCCATCTTTTGTAGCCTCCTTGATGTCTTCAAGTAGTCTTCAGTAACTATAGAAATGGATTCAATTAGTAGATCAATTTTGTCCTATGGCCTGAAGAGGGACATGTCGATGGCCACTGCATTCTTCCTGTAGTCCTTTGGTTGCATATGCTTAATTGGATTTATTACATTTGGTGATAAATGAATCACCATAAATTACTACTAAATGGGGTCAAATTGTGATCATAGATGAGGTGTAGCAAATGCTTTATTTTCCTTGATCTTCTTTTTCTCTCTTCAAGCTTCCTTTGCCTTCCTAGCAGCATTCGCTTAGGTCTGGAAGGTAGAAGGAGAGACAATGTGCCCACCCACAAAAGGATGTCCATATGGTAAACCATATTGAATATCTAATTGTTGGCTATGGATAATCTAAGGGGGAAGTTTCTTGGGAATAGAGGGGGAAAAATGAGGTAATGTTAAAGCCTGAGGTGACACAGATGAGGCGAAGTGAGAAATGGGAATGACAGAAGTGGTAGGGGATATCATCTAGCTAGATGAAATCATCATGCCAATAGGAGAAGAAATAGACTAAGAAGGAGAAGGAGGAATAATAATTACCTAAGGAGCAATTACAGTACTCTATAATTGGCATTGTGGGGTGTCTATCTCCTCTTCTAAATCAAACTGAAACTGCACCCTCTTTCGCTTCTTGGGTGTCTCTTCTTTTGGCTACATTTCTTTTCCTTTCAATGATGCTTATAGAGAATTGGGAATATCTATAACTAATGCTAATGGGGAAGCTTGTGGTGGTGAAGGCACCACACTCTTTTGCTTTTCCATGATGCTGAGAGATTGGGGCCAAATTGATATAGTTACTACAGCTACAGTTTGCTCTGAGGCTTATGACTCTTGGCTTGACCTGGCCCTAGCTTTTTGCTCTACACCCAGTGTTGGAAAATTACTTGTCTCTGGGATAGATACAAGGGAGAAATTGCACTCATCTCATAGTTCTTCCCATCTCTCATCTATGTCTACATTTCTGAAAGAATGGGTTGTTTGACAAATTTCCTACCTATATTTCCAATAGGCTTTTATTTTCTCAGCATCCCAATCTTTATTTTTTAGTGTCCTTCTTAAGCTAGAAGTCATTCTGACTTTAGGATCATAATCCCTCTACTTAACATAGAATGTTTTCTAGGGTCTATTTTTTGGAAGGGGCAAGTCTGTTAACTCAACATAAAATCTAGGAGCATCTTCTCTAGGATTTTTCTTGGTTTCCAAAAAAGGGTGGCCCTCATGTGTAATTCTAGTTGCAACCCTATTAGTCCTTATCCAAGAAGCTATAAAACCATTTAGGTCATAAACCCATTTGTCTTCTATTTAAAGGAAACCCCAAAAGGCTAGTTTTCTAAGCAGCAGAATCTCAACATCTCTAGCTTCTAATACCATGTTGGTTGTCATCCATGGAAGGTCATACATTTTTCTCTTCCTCTTCCCAGAGCCATATTCATTGTCAACTGTAGATACCTGCTTGGTGACCTCTAAGAATGCTAACCTAAGAGTCAAAATCTTAGGTAGTAACATTGGTTTCCCACAAAAACCATGGACACTTATAATTATATGGTGAGACCCAAAATAGAAATTACAAGGAATTGGGCAATTGGCCAGTAGGTTTGAAACAATTGGAAACAATCTATTCATGACTAGTTCGGGGCTGAGGTGACAAAAAGTAGGGGTAATAAATAATTCCCAAAATTTCTATGGGTCACTAGTCTTTGACAAAATATGTGTCCATGCAGACACAAGAATGATCCTTTGGAGATCAAAACTTGGGTCATACATATCAAGATACATATGTTGGGTAAAGAGGTCAGAGCTCTAAAACAATATGAGGTGAAACAAATAAGAAGAGTACCTGAAAACCCCTTTCAATTTGAAATGGTCCAGTTGTTCCACCATTGAGAAAGCAATTTGTTAAAAAAAGTCAAGCCTATACTCGTAAGTTTTGTCAACAGTCTTCAGCCTGAAGAGGAAAGCCATTTATTCTCCATAAACTACCATATCATCATTCATGCTGAAGATGAAAGCCATCATAGACAGTGTGTCTTGGCTAGCTTGTGAAAATTGGGCTCTTGCTATAGGGAATGTAAGCACAGTAGTGTCATCATCACCCATTTGCAATTCAGATCTCAAGAACCTCAACTGGGTATTGATGTTTGCCCACATTCTTTGCATTTTAGCAACAGTAGGAAATGTAGCTGTCTTATCATGATATAGGGCTAACATATCTTTGATAGCCTGTAGTGTGATTTTCACCATGAATGGACTCTATTAAATGGTGCATGAGGGTGCATGGAACAAGTTTGCACATAATTCAACCAAGTTAGGGCATGGATGTATAGTTGGGACAAGGAATTGTGCCAGTTTTGAAGTCCATATCCTCATGACAAATGTCTCATATTGCCCTACTCTAGCCCTCTATAGACACCTTTGATGTGCCCCTTCTCTAAGAGTTTTGCTACTAGCTTTTTAAAGGATTGGGTCCATGACTCCATCTACATAATCTTTTATTTTCATTGGGTCACTTGCTTGACCAACTTCAAGAATTTTGGTCCTTAGATAGGTCTTTAATGGTTGCACGGGAGCTGAAGCATATGACTTACTCACAAGAAACTTATCAAGGGATTCATACATCCCAGTTCTTTGTTGCAAAGACTGTGCTCCCTCCATCTCTATATCTTTTATGTGATAACTAGTATGAACTTTTGCAAAATAGAAACACTTTCGCTAAAGCAAGTTTACTAGGCATTGAAAAATGCAAGTAGTAGGATATTTTCTTGCAGATGCAGGAATGTTTGAGAACTTGTAAGCTTTAAATCTTGCTAAGAGGTATTTATTGACCCATCAAGTCTCAAAATGGCATTAAACTCATATAACTATTAGCAAATCCTACTCAATCTTTATGGGATAGTGAGACAAACATGTTATGCAAGTGGCAGTGCAAGGTACCTTAGGGATTTCTAAAGATTTGGGAGACATTCAATGTATTGGAGAATTTTGAAAAAATTGAAATTTTTTGAACTACCGACTATGTGTTCAAAGAACACTTATTTAAAATAAAAGTGAGAAAAAATAAATGGGAAAATAAAGCAATACGGAAAGGGGAAACTATCTAACTACATTAACCAAGTATCTTTATCTCTCTCCTAAATCAAAAGAAGAATTTCTAAAGTCTCTTTCATGACAAGCCAGCTTATATTGCCAGACAAGTGGTTGAATTGGATATAGCTCTGGTGACTTGTTTTCTTTGTATGTCATATTGATTGGCCTGCATTTGAGTGAGTCTGAGTCAAACCTGCTTCCAACATATATAAATTCTTCTTGTTCTTAGAAGCTTAACAAATGCCATTTCTTGATACTGGCATGTCTTATCAAGAAATTAATGACTATTTGCTCATCAACAAAAGCTCTTTGATATAGATTATTTATTGACTCATATCCTTCTTCCTTTAACTCAGGTTTTATTGCATGATCATCATCTTTAATAACTTCAAAATTACCAACCTCTTGAAAGGATAATTCTAAAAGTTTGCAATAATTTTGCACATGTAATTGAGTCTCAATGCTATTTTGTTCATCTACAACTGACTCATAGCTTCCCTAAAAAATAGTATAACCTGACCCAATTATTTCAAGCAAATCATGATCAAGGAAATGTCCATACTCGTCCACATCATCTTGCAAAGTAAGAAGAAAATCAAAAATTATTTCTTCTTTATTAGAGATTAAGGCATACGCTTGTGACTTCTCACTCAGAATTTGGAATTCATGTTGAGAGACCCAAGGATTAATAGAAGAGGTATTTTTTGACTTTTCTTCCTCTAGAGCATTTGGGATTTTCTAATTTTCATCAAGTATAACGTAAGTGCCTAGACCAATAGAGTCATAATTTCCATATGGGTCACTTTGCATCATATCTAATAAATGATCATTTTCCTCTTCTTGATCATGTCTAGTCCATTCACCTAACTCAACAAAAACCCTTTTTTCTTTATTCATCATAGCATGAGCTACCTCTAACTTTGCAGTTGGTTCATTTGTGATGTGATCTTTATATAATGGCTCAGATAATATCTTCATCTGTGAACCATACTTGGTTCTTAAGATGAGGTGAGACCAATCAAGAGACATATATCCTCCTATCTTGGCTGTAAAGTCTCTGGATAATCATAGGCCAAATATAAGAGGTATGTCTATGACTACTACATCTTGATTTACAATTATATTAGGAAAAGCATATAATTCTAATGGGATTTATTTAATTCTCCCTATTATTTGTACTACTTTGCCATCTAGCTACATGACTCCTTTAGTGAGTGGTTCATACTTAATTTCTAAAACATCAGCTATCTGCTTAGGCATTACTATATTACTAGCCCCTGAATCGATCATTACATTATGCATCAGTTTCTTGCCAACTATTAAAGTTAAATAGAAGGGATTCGGTTCAGATTTCCTTACCTTTGGTGCATTATTCACTAGGGTTGTTGTCTGCATATGAACTGTGTCTTTGGGATTTTCTTTTCCAGCAGGTCCTTTGATAATAGTACCTTTGGGCATTGCTTGGCCTTGTAGAGCTTCTTGTAGTAGTGTCTTTTGTTCAATAATAGCCAATATATCCCATATTGATACTTGTGCTGGAGCCTTTTTTAATTGATCCACCACATTTATTGGTCCCAGAGTCTGAGTTCTTTGAAAATAAGGATATCTTGTTTTTTCTTGAATTTGTGTAGGAATTACTTGATTTTGCACTGATTGAGGCATTTCTTGTCTGATAGCTATGTTTCTTTGTCCTTGAAATGGAGGATTCTCCATGACTTTACTATTTACAACTTTAGGCTATTCCACCATCCTCCTCCTTAATCTAGTGTAATAATTAGATTGCACCACTGGTTTCTTAGAAGTGGAAGCTTTGTTCAAGAAAACTGATTCTTCATCTTCAACCCATGAGAACAAAGCATGTTCTAGGGCTATTTCTTCCTCTTGCTGCAAAGACATCCCTTGCATCTGAGGCATTAAGACTAAATTCTACATACCAAAGGAATGGTAGGCTTGATTGTCATTAGAACTTGAAAACTGACCATCTATTCTTCTTTACTCTGCCACCTTTTGTTGTAGATTACCCATGAGACAATCTCTAGGCATATGAGCATTATTGCAAGGGAAACACTAGGATTTAGTGTTATCCACATAATTATTTTGCCTTAGAACAATCTCCCTATTTGAATTAGGAGGAATAGTCTATGAGGGTGTAGGGATTACAACTAATTAGTTTGTTGGCTGAGGGTTATTTTGCCATGGAGGACCCTGGTATTGGTTTGGCTGAGATGAAAATATATTTCCTTGATAACCTTGGTATTGGGTTTTAGGGAAAGAATTTTGCTATCTCTTTATATTAATTTGCTCATTAGAAAATGTCCTCAAGATATTCTTGATATCATCTAGCTCAGATGATTGAGCAGGGACAATTTCTTTAGCAGGTGGTTGAGGATATGTGTACATAGACACATGTGGGGTTATGGATTTAGGGGATTCTTGAGGTAATGGCAAGGAGATCTCTGGGAACATGGGCATGGGAGGCCTTAGAGGTAATTTTCTAGCATCTATCAAATTATTTTTAGCTCTGATTGCATAGTCATAAGCCTCTGGTAGAGTATGACCTCCAAGTGACTAAATCATAATAGATATATGTGAATTCAAAGCCTTAAAATAAAACACTATAGCCATACCTAGTAATGGTCTAGCTATAGCAGAGATTCTTTTCCAAGTCTTTTGAAATCTAGAATTGAAGTTAGTCATCACTTCTTGTGGTGCCCTTTGAATGGTAATTAATTATTGTAACAAAGAAGACTTATCACCCTTTTCTTCAAATTTTTCGAAGAAAAGATCTCTGAGTTGATCCCATGTAGATATGGTATTTGGGGTCAAAGACCGATACCATTCTAGATCCTTCCCTTTAAAAGAAGCTACTAATAGTCTTATGGCCACATTTTGCTGTGTGACAACATGTATAACACAGACATCTGATACATCTTGTAGATGTTCTTCAAGTGTTTTAAAGTCTTTCCCACTGAATTTGGGTAGAGCTTTTAGGGCATTCCCTGGGATAGGGTCAAAAGCGGCTGGTGGTATTGGCAGAATCAATGGACTACCAGTGTTCCAACTTGCATAATTGCTTGGGGGTATAGGGGCTCCCATATTTTCTCTTGGTATTGGTATAAACTGGTTGACTCTTCTTCTTGGACTAGTTACCAAAGGTGGCAAAAGAATACCTAGATTTATAGTAGATTGTGATCTAGTTACTGGTCCATAGCTAAGACTCTTTGTAGCTCTCTGGCTCATATGATCTTGAAAGAAACTTCAAGATTTGTCCCACTAGGCATGCAAAAAACTATTGATGTTTAAAATTGTGCTTGTTTCTAACACCAACAATGGGAAGTTTCAAGATATGGGACTTGCAACTTGAAACAACCTCTAGATTTTTAAGAACCTAGTCTCTTCTTTATACAAAGTGTATACTAGGAAAAGGGATAGGAATTTTAACAGAAACACAAATGCAAGAAAGAAAATCTAACTATGGCAATGCACCTAAATGTAATTTAACCTTAATCCTAAGCATAATGAGACTATATGTAAGATTCAATTACATTTAAGAGCAAACAAGTGCATGATCAATGTAAAAGATGGAAATAATAGAAATAGAGGCTCACAACATAGACTACTTTTGTAATGATACAAAAAATATCAACAAAGGCATAGGGTTCAATCTTCTTATTTGAATTCTCCAGTCACATAAGAGGCAAAAAAACATGCATAGTTATATAAACTTTCCAACTCAAGAAAATGGAAAAAGGCAAATGACATTCCTCATCACAGCTCTAGAAAGTCTAAAACTCTTGATAACACAGCCTAGACTACTTTTGTAATGACACAAAAATATCAACAAAGGCACAGGATTCAATATTCTTATAATTCTCTAGTCACATAAGAAGCACAGAAACACGCACAATTATATAAACTTTCCAACTTAAGAAAATAGAACAAAGGCAAATGATATTCCTAGTCACAACTCTAGAAAGTCTAAACTCTTGACAATAATTCTCTTAGAAAATTCTCTCTGGTATTTGATCATGATTCTCTGGTGATCTCTACACCCTTATTTATAGCCTTAGATTCAATCTAGATTGTTTACTTGTTCGCAATCTAATGGCCCAACTGAAATCTAACTGAATTGGAAGTGTCTAATAGAAGATATTTCTTAGATTCTAAAATGCTTTGTCTTCTAGCAATTCATTGGTTGAAATAGATTTTAAGACACTCCCTTCTCTTAAATGAAAGATAACACATATCCAATTCCTTAAAAACCTTCTTATTACTTTAGGAGACACCAGAGGATGACACTTGGTGGGTTCCACAACCTTACCAAGGATACATGGCACTCTATGCTTTACCTATACTCTTACTATATCTTTGCTTAGGAATGTTTTGCCTATTGACACTTGTCACAATCTACTTCTTCGACACTTTAAAAACTTAATAGAAATAAGAACCATAAAATTTCTTGCCTGAGCAATTTTTAAAAAGACATGGGGATAGGTGGAAATCTCTGCTTGCTTCAACAAAGGACACGTGGCAATCTCTGCTTTACTTAACTAGAGATATGTGGCAATCTCCACTACTTTTAGCTACCTTTTGAGGAACCTGCGGAAGGTGACATGTGCTAGTCTCTGCTTTACTCTACTTATATTATAGAAAAAAATGGGCCTCATTTTATATTTACATAGACATCAACATTTGGTGGCTTCTGCTTGTTTTAGAAACAAAACTTGAGGCCCACCACAGTCTTTGCTATATTAGTGAAGCAAAATGAAGATAATTTAGACCTCAACACGTGGTGACTTTCGCTCTCTTCATCTGGGATACGTGGTGTCTTTTGTCACTTTTAGAAAATCAAATTAACACTTTTCATGATTTCCACTTGGCACTTTTCACTTTACCTTGATACGTAGCTTGTTAAAACCTTTTGCTGAAAAGAGATTTGGAACGCGGGTGCTGATATGAAATGCGGATGCTGACACTTGTCGCATTCCATTGAGTTACTATGAGACACATGGAACATTCTATAACCTTATTAAAATTATGAAAAGTACATCAAAAAATGACACTTGGTAGCTTCTGCCTGACTTCAACACTTAGAAAACAATGAAACAAATAAGAAGATTCTGTAGCCTTATTAAAATTATGAAAAGTGCATTGGAAAATGACACTTGGCAGCTTCCACCTAACTTCAACACTTAGAAAAAAATGAATCAAAATAAAATAGAACCCATGATCTATTTCAAAACTTCACCTTCTCAGATCAAAGTATGCGGGAACAAAGTTTTGCAATGCGCGACTGAAAATCAGAATGAAACGTAGAGTAATTTTTACTCTACAAGACTTATTAGGGAAATTAGCTCAGTTAGATGAGTTGCAAAGGTATGAATCAGAGAGTAGTTAGATGGTGGAAGAAACCTTGAGATATGTTTAAAATACTTGGTTTTCTTCTCACTTTTAAATGATATTTTCTTACAATTACTTATAGATTTGTGAGTTGTAAAGAATCTCTAATTATGAAAAAGTCTCCAGTTGACATTGGAGTTTGACAAATACAAGGAAAGATTTGAGGGACACAATAGTTAATTTTATTATATTTAGATCCCTTGATTATCCTTAGGTAATAGGTATTGTGCATTGGTCACCTTAGGTTAGAAAAATGTACTGCACATTTTCATACTATGCATATACGGCTAAGTCCCACTGTATTATGGGCAATGTTTGTATTTCAAACTTTTTTTACTCCCATGTATATTTTTCATATACATCATATACGAGTACTATTTAAGACCCATAAATGGGCAATGTTTGTAATGCAAGTATGTGTAGTTTTTTGTAAATTCTATAGGTGTATGAAGCATAATGTCATTTCCCTTGTGTGATAGCAAGGAAAATACCTTAACCTTCATGTAGTGTAGGTGTTGAGAGAAGCCACCATATATTATGGATATTTTGGGTAAATAGGTTAGTTTGATAGAATATAGAGCTTATTTCACTCTCCATATATACATGTTGTAATTGTTGTTGGATAGTTGAATTTTTGTAGGTTTTGGAATGTTGATATAGAGAATCATTTAGCAAATGTAGGGAGTATTTGGACTTTTAGAGACCAAAAGCCTCTTTATGGGGAGTTTTGATCCAGAGGTCAATTTTGATCTTGAAAAGTTCTTGAAACTGTATGAAAAATCATTCTAATAGTTATCTAATGCATATTAGAACTCATAATTTGGACATCATATGCTCCTAGTTCAGCTAGTTAAAATTTAGGTCAATAAGTAGTCAAATCTAGTCAAACTAGAAAAATGTATGGTTTTAGAATGTTTCCAAACTAGTTACATGTGGTATATCTCATCGAGAGATTTTTAATGCATTTTTTGGTTTGAAAAATGGAGTATGTATGTGCAAGTTATGGCTAGTTAAAATTATGGTCAAACCCGATAACAATGATGATGTGGCAATAAAATGACATGGAACAACAAGTACAAGCCTCTAAATGGAACTAATGTGGAAGGATGAAAATGTGGCCAAACAAAAATTAATTATTTATTTTATTTAAAATTAAACCACCCACTTTATATAATTCCACGTAGTATGTAATCATATCCATGGGAAAGTTGTCTTTTTAAAATATAAAGATAAATATGTGGAAAATGGGGATGAGTGCCATCCCAAAAACAAAGTTGTTGGAAGGGGTATAATTCCCTTACCTTTAGTTTAAGACTTTTTATAAAGCTACCCACTGCCAATGTGGGATAAAACAAAACAAACCTAATCAGTAGGCTACGCCAACTAAAAGGATTTGAACTTCAACCCATTTTAACAAAATGATAAGCCTTGACCACTAAATCATAGGAGGTGAAACACACACACACACACACACAACCAATGTGGGATAAAACAAAACAAACCTAATCAGTAGGCTATGCCAACTAAAATGATTTGAACTTCAACCCATTTTAGAAAACTGATAAGCCTTGACCACTACATCATATGAGGTTAAACATATATATATATATATATATATATATATATATATATATATATATATATATAAAGGCATGAACTATGTTTTATTATGCATTGGCAATTTGGCTGTGTTTTTATTGCACACATACTAGTTTGTAGAAAATGGCCAATTAAGCCAACTTAGGAGCATTTTCAAATCTTCAATTCTTCTAGAGATATGCTCAAAACTCAAAGACGTTCCTGATGGTGTAAATCATTTCTCATTTTGAGTTAACTTTCCATTATTTTTTAATCCATTTTAGTCACTTTTGATGGAGAACAGAGAGAGACAACCAAGCAAATGCTTCAGGAAGGTGGAGGATAGTTGCTGATCATCTTTAGATTCCTTCAAAAGTTGAGAGCACATTAATTGCATGTTTTTATATTTCCGTTAATTATTGTAAGATTTAATTGTTATACTTTCAATTTTTTGATTAGTGGAATGGTTTGAAAGAACCTAGAGATGTAGGCAATTTGTTGAACTCTGTAATCAACTTCTTTGCGTAGTGTGTTTATTATTTTACATTAACATTTCTAGTTGATTTCTTGGAGTTTTATTTCATCAATTTTAAAATTGCTTATAAGGATCCATCAATTTTTATCGTGAATGAAAGGATTATAAATTTCAATATTATTACAATATGCACTAAAGAAATAATATAAAAGAAGCACAATGAAGAATATTTGAAATTGAAAAGGGTTAAACATGTTGAAAAAGAGAGTGTAGAAGATTATAAATAGATTTAAATTGGGAAGTACATGGAGATTGTTGGTTAACATATTTGTCCTATTCTAAAAAAATTGTATTTTTCTGATTCTATATCCCTTTCTTTGAGAACAAATGAGTTAAACAACAAATGAGTGAACTATCAAGGATAATTCTTCTCTAAATTAAGGTACATCTCCATTTAATTTTTTTAATGAATTCAAACTACTTTAATCATTTGGACACACTTTTAACTAGAAAGTGTTTAAAGCAAACTAACATTCATACATCACCATGTTATGAATGTGGTATCTTTTCTCTATATAACATAATTTAGTGATATAACACAGATTCTATTCTCAATAATAATCAGACATATAAATATGTATATTACTAAAATAGCAAAAGATAAAACACATATGATGAGTTATCCAATGAAAGAATAATTACCACTTGAAAGGAGAGTTCACACAGAAACCTAATTTCAAATACTTAAATATAGATTTAAGTATACAACAATTATTTTTTATTTTCACTCATAAATGAAAATTCTTCAAATAATAATCACATATATTGTAAAACAAAGAAGTTCAACTTTAAAATTCTCTTGTCATCTTATTTTTCTATCTTTTGTCTTAGTTTTTTAACAACTCAAAACATATATATAGTTACCCTAAATAACTATTTTCTTAAACCCAGAGTTAAAAAAAACTCGGACCCACATGGGATTTAGTTTCATACAAGCTCATTAAAAGATAAAGTGTTTTTTTTAAACATAATTTCAACTAAATAATTGAATGAAGATATTGCATAAGCAAGATCAAGACTAGGGTAGCAGATTGGAATCTCTGGATTTGCTTTTTTCCACTCAAGAGACATGTTGCGCCTTCCATTCTTGATGTGTAGTAATAAATTCCTAGATTTTTGAGAAGTTGGGGATGCCAATTTATTTAACCCACACTTTCCAAACATCTTTCTCTCTCCAAAATTTTTCCACTTTTTCCACATGTTTTGAGAGTGAAACAACATAGAGGTGAAGAAGTGATTCTACTTTTGAAATTTGAGAGAAATCCTCAATTAATAGGTTGTCATTTTATTTAATGAAATTGATCTTCTCTCTAAAGGATTGAACCATAGTATTGATATCCTTTTCCATCTCCCCATCATATTTTATATATTTCACATTAATATATTGTAAGTCATGCTGTAAGGATTGAGTGAACTCAGTTGTTTCTTTGATCATTTTTGTAAATTCAATTCATCCTTGTCTGGATATTGAGTTTCTCCATTTGATATTTCTCTTGCTTAAATATAATATATTATCATTCAAACTCATCAAATTTTTCTCTGATAAACACTTTGTTACCCCATACTTTTGAACATCACCAATTTGATTTATCACATTCATCCATTTTCCTTCCTCCTTTTCCCATGAAGCATTTTACATTTTCAAATCTTTGATGACAGCCATAGTCCTATCATATATATTATTCAATTCCTTAATATATTTCATACCTTTCTAGATAATGCCATCCAACCAATCATTAAACACCTTAGTCACCATTTTATTTTTATGTATCTGATCTAACATTTTCTAGTTGACCAAATATTTTTGGTCAAAAGATAGAGGTACTTGGGAAATAAGTTATGGATTTGGATTATAAATGGCATCGATATACTCTACCATTGATCATAAGGTCTATTTCAACTCCCTCTTATCTTTTTAATCCTTCTAGGTACGGTTGACTATCCTTTTGGTAGATGCTTCAAGATGGTGAACATCCACAACACATGATGCAATCTCAAGATCTATTTTTTCATTGTGAAATCTTGAATTGTGGGATCTTGAACTTCCTTATCAAGTGTTGGCTAGGCTATTTCTGCACTCTAGTTCACTGTATTAGGGTCAATGTCCACCTTGGATGTTTTTTTTAGCTTCTCATATTTAGGAGTTTTGCCTAGACACTTGCTAACCATGTCTTCTAATGGCAATGAAAATGGAATTATTTTTATTTTATCACTTATTAAAATTTCTAACCATTTGGGTGTAAGGACTGGAACTTCCTTACTGGGATTCAATTGTTCAAAAGGCACATCTGATATCACCATTAGATCTGAGAAATTTGAAGCAACCTCTATTTATTGATTTGCACTAATCTCCTCTTCCATTAGTGGATCAAACCCTTTATCACTTGTTGCCTCTCCTGAATCCTCTTCAGAGTTTAAGTGCACAACTATTCTTTTAGAAATTTCCTTTTTCTTCTTACTTTTAGTCCTTAGTCTGGTAGTATGAGAAGGTATAATAATTGTAAGGGTTTTCTTAGACTTTTTGATAACAAAACCCTTTCCAATTTTTGGCTTGAGAGTACCTACATCACAAATAGTAATAATCCAATTAGAAGAGATTATTGGAGATGGTGATTCATCAATTACTTCACATGGTTGGGAATCTTCATTTTGAAATTCTTTTAGTCTACAACTCTTTAACCATTTCTTAGTTGTCCTTATCACTAGGAAAGTTTTGACTTCAATCCGATCCTCTTCATATTTTTTTCAATCAACTTCTAGAATATGTATTAGTTTTACTTGTTCAAAATGAGGATCAACCACTTATTCTTAATCATCAATTATTCTAGAGATATTCATACTCATATTGAGTGTAACTGTTTGCCCCAAGGAGAACTTACACCAAAGCTTTCTTCTAAATTAAAATTCATCTGAACAATCCTCCCAATAGTCTTTGATTTGGGGAATGTGCGAAAATCTCATTCTAAAATCCAAATTGTCCCTAGTAAAACCTTTGCTATCAAAATGGGGTCTAGCATTATAGTACTAAAAATTGAACTTTTTTAGGTCCACATCTAAATTTAAGGCATAAAAAATTCGCTGGCATGAATAGTGTCCCAATTCAATGGGAAAAGAAATACCATATTATTTATTTATTATAAATTTCTTATCTACATGAGCTAGCTACGTGTAAACTTATATCAATACAAAGTGGTCAAAAACATATCTGGGCAAATTCACTGGTTTGTCATCAAAACCACCAATTCTAATATAAGTAAATTAAAAAAATTGAATGAAAAAAATACCATAAATACTGATCATCTACATGGCTTCATCAAACATTCTCTTATTAACATTTTCTGCCAATTCATAAGTCATTCTAATAGTAAAAACATCATTAACCCTTACATAGTTTTCATAACAATTTTGCATCTACAAACGTGGGTAATAATCATAAATTTTGTTGTCTTCAACTAAATATGCATGAGGCAACCCTCTCCATTATCTTGTAGATGCTAATTAGTAAAAGAGATATGAAGACATATAAAAATCCTTATTCCTAAAATAATTACTCAGACCCAGATGCAAACATTCGGCTATGATTTCTGCCCAATCCAAATATTATTCTCCTTAGAGGATCACCTAAATGAAAAAGTACATCTAATCCTCCCAATAAAATTCTTGAGAATTGCCTTTCACCTTGTGTAATAATACCATGATTTATTTAATTTTTGGTATCATATGATCTCTGGTTAATGCTCTGGGCATTCTTAAACCTCTTTTTTGGAATTTTAGTAACCAATTTTTGGCAATTACACTCCTATAGATTATTTTATTTAATGAAAAATGAGCATACGAGGAAGTAATATTGAGGTCAGAGTATGGATCCTTGGGTGGAATTTTCATCACAACCATTAGGGTTTGTCTATTGACGTGTCTTAATACATTGTCATCCATAGTTTTGATACACCTATTTTGATGGTCATATCTATTCAAACATTTCAAAACTAATTTAGGACATTATACCACAATGGGGAAAGCTGTAGCTTTGACTAAACTACTTTCCACTATTTTATCCATCATAAGGGTTGACATAGGAATTTTAACCTTCTCTTTAAAATATTATAAATCATAACGAACTAAAGAAGTATCCCTAACTTTAGGAAGAGAACAAACAAGACCAGGGCCATGTTCATAACCAAGACAAATAGATTTCATGGCTACAGATTGGAGGATATAATGAAAAATGCTTTGAATTTATTAAATAATACTAGAAACTCAAAATGATTATCCTTTCCAACAAAATAATGAAATCAGATCATAGGAAAAGTCAAACTCACCTTCAATAGATAAAAATTTATTGTGAAACTGTGCAATAAAAATCTTATACCTCCAGTGTTGCTTTCCTTTACATGAACTTGTGTGTTTACTATTAAAAATTGTTTATCCTTTCTCGATAAAGACATGAAATCAGGTCAAATAATTACTAGATCAATTAACTTATGCTGAACTTACTTGATAAGATGCAAATTCTAATAGGTGCATTAATTGTAAGGAGTTTTCTCACATGATCTTAATGTGTAATGATTACTCATAACATTTGAAAATTATAACTTTCCATTTCATAAAAAATTCTAGATATATTTCCCTTTAAATGATTTACTTTTTTTTAAAAAAATCTCCCACAAATTTTAACTTTAAAAGGCTTCGGGAAAGATGGGACTAAAGTCATAGAATGTTGAATCTTTTAATTGTTAAACCTTTGAAATCTTCAAATGAGGTTCAATGCGAAGGTTCAAAGATACAAATTGAGTTACACAAAGGGACTAGTCATTCACGACTTTTGGAGAAACATTGAACCATTTAACTCTTGAACTTTGAGAAGGGTTCAAGTTTGAAAGTTCAATTCTTTAGTAATTTCACAAATATGAAGATAAGCAGATAAAATTTTAAAACAAAGATCTGACTTAAGAAATAAACATATGATCAATAAGGTAAGATGGTGGGTTGAATTTTGCTTAGGGAAGGTTCATGAAAAAAAAGAATAAGGGTGAATTAAAAGGTAACATAGATGAATCAAATGAATCTTGGATAAGGATTTAGATGTGCATATAAAGCTTAGTTAATAATTTTAGTTAACAAAAGATACATATTATTAAATGGTAATAAATGTTATCAATCTAGTTATATTAATGTGTCTTTCCATTAAAAAGGGAATCCAAATTTTATCATACGTTAAAGATATAATGATGTTTCATGGTTTAATATTACATTTCTTCTTCAATCTCAACTTTTTTTATGGATAATTGAGGGTTAATGGAGACCCTCACCTAAAATACAAAGCCTACAAAAAAATTCATAAGCCTCAGATGAACATACACAAGGAAATGAGAAAGAAAAAATGCCATACCCAAAAAATTACAAAAAACAAAAAAAAAATGATTTCATAGTCATTTAAAGACACAAGCAACTACTATGTATATGTCTACCAAAAAGAATAATTCATAAGTAGAGAACCAAATATGAACACACAAATTGAAAAAAAATAAAAATGCATGTCAAAGTAAACCATCTCAAGAGGAGCTTCCCAATTTCTATCATCCTCCATTATCCTAACCTGTTAGTCATTCCCCACATTGACCACCACATTGACCACCAAAACATCCTACTAATTTCCCCCTTGTACACACATGTGTAAGCCTTAAAAGCCAATTATGGAGTTGAGACCTCTCCAATCCCCTACTCATCTTCCATAGTCAAAATGACCTATGAAACTTCCTTAGAAATCATACTAGTATGGTGTCGCAAGACCTTATCACCCCCAAAAACACTTCTCAAAAGTCAAGACATGCATTGAACCCAAATAGAGGAACTAAAGGCCATCACCATTCTTGAGAAGGTGGAGATTAAATTGTAACCACATCCACTATTAAAATCTATTTTCTTTAGTGTATTAGATCCCTGACAACCTCATGAACATTTTCCAAAAAGGCCAAAGATGACACTAGTCGTGCTTCCAATTCCCTAAAAATCAAAAGAGGGACAAGTCCTACCATTTCTCTAACTAAAAATGGAAGCTCAATAGGGATCTTGAGAGGAAATATAGAAATTTCAGCCTCCAAACCTACATTGAATTTAGGTCTAATCATCCCTTTAATCACAACTTTCACTAACTCTTTATCTTCAACAACCAATAAGAAATCACCAAGGAAAAGGGAAGCCAAATCCAAGTTCACCTTAACCCTATGAGGCATCTAAAAGAAAGCAAAACCTAGCAGTGATTTGATAACATCTAAAATTTGGTATGATTACACTAAAAAGGCATGTTTGATCCTAACATCACTCACATAAGCTTCGAATAACATATCATGGTGCTCTACTTCTACCCTTACTAAAGGTTTGTTGAGGGCTAATTTCATGTACCTCTCCATTACACCACTTGTCCAAACTTGTAGTAAGTGATTAAATCTAACATATAAAATCACCCCAATGTGAAGCACATGGATAAATAATCTTGATGATCATAAGAATAATAAAATTAAAGTGACACGAGTTGCCACCTCAACCATCTCTCCCCATGAAAGTTGCAACCAAAGTAATGATTATGACTACCAAATTAAAAACTTCAAATAATTTTTTTGGGCCAACCCACATCCTCTAAGGAAAAATTAATTGTGTACAAAGGGTGGGGCCATGGGTCAAGTCTTCCATACATTGTCTCTAATAAAATCAACCTCTTACTCGGTCCCTTGGTTTGATAAGAAGTCTCTTTCCTTATTTGTATATTGAAAGTAATGAGATGCCTGCCACTGAAGATAAGAGTTCAAAATATCCTAGGATTGGCCCAAAAAAATTTCAATGTGCCAAGCACAAGAATTCCTATTTCTCAAATCCTGAGTCATAAACATGGAATCCCCTTCTAGAATCACCTTTTATATGCCATATTACTACACCAATTTGATTCCCAAAGATAGTGCTTGGGCCTCTGGTTCATTGTTAGTTCCATTGACCAACTTGAAGGATGTCACTCTTATTAGTGATCCTAAAAAATAATGAATGATACAACTGACCCCTAAATCTCTTGGATTACCTTGAACTATCCCATCAAAATTTAGTTTGAAAAATCCCAAAGGGGATGGATCCTAAACTATATTTTAAGCTCTACAAACCTTAATTCTAGATACCCCTAACCCATTAATGTGATGATATTTTAAAAGAGGATAATTTCTAAGGATCTGATTGTCCCAATTAGAAATAAATCCTTTACACCTTTCAACATGAGTAGAACCAACTTCAGACATCATAACCTTAGCCTTGCAAATCACTTTAGTAATATGACAAGCTTTGATTTCAAAAAATATTTTATTCCTTTTTTTCCATAAGGTACAAAATAAGATAGCAAATGCACTCTTTAGAGGTCACTAGATCCAAGAAAATAAATCCTCCAAGAGAGATATCAGACTTTCCCATCTCATCCCCAAACGAGCACATAGTTAATGCCAACATTTTGATGCAAAAGAACAAACATAAATAATATTATTAACATCTTCTTCAATTGAGAGGCATAAGTAACTTTGAGATGAAGCTTTTATTCTAATCTTTTAAAGCCTATCTTGAGTGAGAATTTATTTTGAGTAGCTAGCCACATAAATATGCCAGCATTAGGAAGACCACCTTTATTACAACATACCACTTTGGACTATGTAAATGAAGCATCCTCACATTCAGACATCTTTTACCCTAGATTTAATAAGTAGATCCCAAATTTAGAACTAATAAAATGAATGGAGTCTTCTTTAGTATTGATAAAGACTTTCATTTTTACTAAAATGTTTGCCAAAATTTCCTTTTGGTTACCTAGGATTGGGATTCTTTCAATATTTTTCCACTTCCATTTGATCATATCTACCAAAGTATGAGGATCTAGATAGTCACAAACCATATGTCCCAAATTATTATAAAGTAAGGCCTTAGCCTCTTCCAAGCCTAGGGTTTGATGAATAGGCTTGTGACCATTCTAAGAATCACGCCAAAAATCAGCTTTGCACCCATTGTTTATTAACTAGGAAACACTTTTTGCAATGAAAGGATGACATTTGATTATGAATTACAAAATGTATGATCCCTTAGGAGGATTTCACACTGAGATGATTTTGATGGGATCAAAATCACCTAAGTACTTATGTTGTAGAAGCCTATTCCATATAGTATGTGGTTGAGACACCATGCCCCACACTAGCTTCACTCCCAAGGTTAAGTCTTGAATAAAAATATTTTTGATTCTTGCTCCCCCACTAACTTGGGGTTGGCACACTTTATCCCATTTCAAAAGGCGCACTTTATTTTTATCTTCCACTCCTTTCCATAAGAAATTTTTCATGGTTCTATTGATTTCATTAAGCACTTTGATTGGTGGATAAAGAACTGACATCATATATATTGGGAGAGTATTGAGAACTAATTTTATAAAAGTGATTCTATCTATCATAGATAACCATCTACCCTCCCAATCTTCCAAATGAGCCTTGAATGATGTAAGGAGGTTATCCCATAATCTCACATTTCTAGACTCCCCAAAAAGAGGGACCCCTAGATACTTGGCTGGGAGGCTATCAATCTTGAAATTTAAGATGTTATAAATGTGAAATTGAGTCATCTTATCGACATTCATAAAAGATATTTTTGATTTGGTTTCATTGATCAATTTCCTCAAGGCATTTTCATAGCTAAGCAAAATTTGTTTCAACCTATCTACTTCTTAAAAAGTGGTTACACTAAAGAGCATCATATCATCAACAAAATGTTGACGGGTGAAATTTTCCACCCCATTAGCTACTTTAATGCCCTAAAAATGCCATCAATATGTGAGCCCAAAATAGATCTACCAAGATCTTCTATCATTATAATGAAAAAAAATGGATAGAGGGTCCCCTTGCCTTAAGCCTTTGGAAGATTCAAAGAAATCAGAGGGTTCTCCATTGATTAAAATAGAGAACCTAGGGCTAGAAATACAACTAAAGATATAATTAAACCATTGTTTATCAAAGCCAAACTTTTCCAACACCTTGATCAAAAATTTCCAATTTACTCTATCATAGGCCTTGTTAATATCTAATTTTAAAATCATACATTTTCATTAAGCTCCAAGAAGAGAGCAAACTACTTCATGAGTTATATGATTCGTTCCTTAATTTACCTACCTGAGATAAAACATCCTTTTTAACTAGAAATAATGGAGTCAAGAATGGGTTTGATTGTGAAAGTAATGGCCTTTGAAAGAATTTTATAAATGGTTTTACATAGTGATATCAGCCTAAAATCACTGAATGTGGATTGAAGATCCCATTTCAGGATCAGGGAGATGAAATTATTGTTGGTGATATCAACCTAAAATCACTAAAATTGGATTGAGGATCCCATTTCAAGATTAGGGAGATGAAATTATTGTTGATATCTGGAGCCACTCATTATTTTAAATGAGATTCATTCACCATACATAATGGATTTTATCTATGATTTTTAAGATGTTTTTTCATGGGGTTATGGCTCAATTTATAGAATCCTCATGGATGGGTGGAGGGATAAGATTGAGTCATGGACACTCTTGATTAATGGATAAGAATTAATGAGAGGATCTAGTAAGTGAATTAAGAACTAAAAATTCTTAGAGGATTCTAGAGAGGACATGGTGAGTGGCTCAATATAATTTAGTAAGTTCTCGAAGTAGATAGGATAATTAATGATGATTTAAGTGTAGATTAGAGATGTGCTTTTCTTGGATTGTTAGAAGGGATAGGACTCAAGGATGTTGGGAACCCATCCGATCTAGGGGAGTTACCTCTACCTATAGAGAACATGGCTATCCTAATCTCCTTATTGGTGAAAGGAGACATTAACTTCAAATTTTGAATAAAAATATTTTTGATTACTACTCCCCCACCATTTTGGGGTTGGTACACTTTATCCCATTTCAAAAGGGTCACTTTTTTTTATCTACCACTCCTTTCCATAAGAAAATTTTCATGGTTCTATTGATTTCATTATGCACTTTGATTGGTGGATAAAGAACTGACAACATATATATCAAGAGGGTGCTGAGAACTGATTTTATCAAAGTTTTTTTACCTTCCAGAGATAACCATCTACCCTTCCAAGCTTCCAAATGAGCCTTGAGTGGTGAAAGGAGGTTATCCCATAATGTTGCATTTCTAGATCCCCAAAAAAGAGGGACACCTAGATACTTGACTAGGAGGATATCAATCTTGAATTTGAAAATATAAAAAATGTGAAATTGAGTCATCTTATTAACGTTCAAAAAATAGATTTATTATTAAGTTTCACTCGTTAATTACCCTAAGGGTTTTTCATAGTTGAGAGAGTTTATTTTAACATATCTACTTCCTAAATAATGACTATCCTAAAGCATATTGTATCATCCACAAACTATTGACGGGTGAAATTTTCCACCCCATTAACCACTTTAATGCCCTACAAAATTCCTTCAAACCAATGCCCCCAATATAGATCTACCATGATTTTTTGTCAATATGATGAAAAAAAAGGGACAGAGGGACCCCTTGCCTTAAACCTCTAAAAGCTTCAAAGAAACTAGAGGGTTCTCCATTGACTAAAATAGATAACTTGGGGCTAGAAATACAAATAAAGATTTAATTACACCATTATTTATCAAAGCCAAACTTTTCCAACACCTTGATCAAAGACATCCAATTTAATCTATCATAGGCCTTGTTAATATCCAATTTTAAAGTCATACATTTTCATCAAGCAAAAGAAGAGAGTGGACTACTTCATGATTTATTATGGTTCCTTCCTTAATTTTCCTACGTGAGACAAAACCTCCTTGTTCATTGGAAATAATGGAGTCAAGAATGGGTTTGAACCTAAAATTAATGGCCTTTGAAATAATTTTATAAATGATATTACACAGTGATATCAATCTCAAATCACTAAAAGTGGATTGAAATCCCATTTTGAGATCAAGGAGATGAAATTATTATTGATATTTGGAAACACTCATTGTTTGAGATGGGATTCATTCACCATACTCACCACTTTATTACCAACTATGTCCCATAAAGACTAAAAAAATGTTGTTGGGAATCCATACAGTCTAGGGGACTTATCTCTAGGTATAGAGAACACCACTAATGTTGTGGAGTTATAAAAAAACTAAGTGTTCTTATCCAAATCCTTAATCCAAATGTCCCTCAATTTTCAAATAAACGTCTCTTAGATGAAGCTCAAAAAGTTTAAATAGAAGGGATTTTTTAGATGTATATAGATAAGCATTCATACCAAGTGTAAAACCAATTTGATGAATGACTTATAACTTAGATTACACTCTATTTATTTGAAGATATTTTTGAAACTCACATGATTATAAGATTTAAGACAAGCCTTGATATGGTTGAGTTTCTTGCTTATCACATACATCTTAGTGCCTACCAAGGGAGGATCTTTATCTCACCAATATTTAACTAAATCATAGAGTGCTAGATCCCAAATCCACATGAGCTCAAATTTGAAGGGGCATAGTGGGTGGGGAGGGGGCTTATCTTCAGCAATACATAGTTTAATTGGCACATGATACAAACCAAAAATTGGGAGAATATTGCTTTCAAGTAACCAATCCATATTCAGGAAATCAAGGGGAATTAAAAAGTGATCCAAACATTCCATAATGTTGCAAATGCCTTCCCACTGATTAGTTTAGGATAAAAAAACTATTTTTAGGAACCATATCCACAAGCTCAATTATTTCCATGAAATGGAAAAAATCATTCTGAGACTAAGTGCACTAACCCTAGCCTCCTCTCTTCTCCATACCATTCAATATGGAATTAAAATCACCAACAAGCATAAAATTTTCATTCTTTAATAATGCAAACTATCCTAACAATTATTTCCATTAATATTTGAGTGCCACTACATTGGGTCCATACACATTAAAAATAAAAAAGGAAAGCTATGAGGATAAATTTGAAACTTTGTAAAACTACCAATTTACCCCAGAATTACAATACTTAATCCTTAGTTTATGTGGGGCCCAAATGATTGCCAAACAACTAGAGGCCCCCATAAAATACCCAAAAAGATCCTTCCATCTATACCAAATTTTTCTCATAAGATCTTTTCCATCACCTACATTTAGTTTAGTTTATTGAATTGAAAAATATCAAACCCTGGCTTGAACAACTATCATTTTACCAAACATATTTTGTTAAGGACATTTAGGACTCTACTAGAGATTGAAAATGAATGCTTTTAGGAATATTGACCTCCATATCCAACATTACATATATTATATCATAAGAACTAAAAATCCTCCATTGGTTACTCGATCAACTCCCATAGAAACCCCAAATGTTTCACCTATTTGAGCTAGGTAATTACCCTTCTTGTATTCTATTGGTAACCAATACAACCAAATCCAAATAAGAAAACACCCTTGAATTATAGAAAATAGGTTAAAATTAGGCCACCATGGTTGGATCTAGATCCTAACATCTTCTAACATCCAAGGACCTCCATCCAAAATTTATTACTTCTTATCCATATAAGGGAACACTATAAAACAAAAACCCTTAGTAAGTTTACCATGATGTTTGGACCCCAGTGCTTAGCCACCCACAATTTGACTATTTTTGTGGCCATCTATTTTCCTACAAAATTTGTAATTAGCCCTTTCTCCTTCATCTTTGTAATGTTGACTACAAACTCCTTTTATTCAAAAGAGATCAATGGGTGGATCTTATGACATTGATTGACCCATCATCTGACTTTGATTTTTGGTTTGAATGGATCTCCTTAACTAGTTATGAACTACTAGGAGACATTAGTGGGTCTTTAGATGATTGAATTCTCATTCCCAATAGAATTTCATTTGCCCTGAAGGCCACTCCACGATGCCCATTTTCACTAATAAAATTTCATTTACCTTGTTTGTAATCATTTTTTACCCAAAAAACATTCCACTCCCATTGATCTAAACTTGGATAGTCTCATGCAAATGACATTTTTCCCACCTGCTATTTTGACTTGGTCTACTTGTTGTTCTACCTACTCTATTATTCACCTTCCCCATTCACCAAGAATTTGAATGAGGATAATTTTAACATGTTCATTCTCAAAAAAAAATTGGGTAAAAGGATTTTTTAAATTGATCCAAAACCAAAAATATTTTTATAACCATAATTCCCAAGCCAGTAGTGAATAATATTCCTAGACATGGGTTGTGGACTTACCTTGTCACATTGAACATATGTTTAAAACCACATTACAACTCCTATCACATTGAACATCAATTTTATAGTCTATTACATCAGATATGTTTCACAAATAATCTGTCATAGCTTTGTGTGGGAATGATGTTGGAGAATGGTCATACCATGAATGGACCCTAAGAACTCCCACTTCTAGGACTCAACTCACTCACTGCTAGACTATCATCAATGGGTTTAAAATGTTGGGTAAAATAGTTTTTAAAATGAATCCAAAATTGTAGACATTTTGGATATGTGCAAAGAGTTAGGGGATAATTCCATGAATAATTCTCATAATACAATCACGTTATTGAAATAATGTGATTGGATTAGTTAAATTATGGTTGGTGATTACTGAGCCATAATGTGATCATGTTATTAAATAACATGATCATATTACTTTAAAACATAAAACAATCACATTAATAACACAATCACATTAATAACAAAATCATGCTCTTTAATAACTCAATCACATTCCTTGTGTAACCAAAAAATAAAAACCAAACCTGAACATAAAATTTCCTCATTTTTCATTCATATTCTTTCTTTTCCCTCACTCTCCTCCACTCCATGATCAAATTTTTCCTTAGTGAGGCCAAACCTTGCCTATTTTTTCCCCCAAGAAGCTATTAATTGATGATGCCACCGCGTAGAAGAGGTAAGTGCTAAAACTCTACCCTTGTTAACTCTAAATTATAGTATTTTTTTGTTATTTTTATTATTTAATTGGTAAGTTATTTGTTTTAAATAGCCGATTGCCTAACACTTCACTTAATACTCTTACTCCTCATCCTAACTCTCCTCCTAACCCTCTATGCACCCCTCTTATTCCTTAGCCTAACCCTATTTCTAACCATCTACCTAACCCTCGTATAGTTCCATAAAATCCCCTAGGTAGTCATGAGAGTGTAGATGACCAAATTATGGAAAATAAAATTAAAATATAAGAAATTATTAGGATAATAAGGGGTCCCACTTCCACCAACACACATCACACCTATCTAGCCAATTTCTTAGAGACATTATTAGGCCAAATTGACTCTATAACAAGTCAAATTGATAGATGGACTTCATATCAAGATAGTTGTAGGGCTTATTATGCTAACAAATTTTCATCACATGAGGTTAATAAATATGACATAAAAAACCTCCATTTGTGCCTTATTCATTGACCTAACCACCAATGCACCATTAACTGCTAAACATATTCCAATCTATTGCTACCAACATAATTTAATCATAACCAATTTCTTGGATTGAAAGTGGATGGTGGATGGTGTTTGATTATCCACCATATAACAACCATGAGGTCCCAATGTATTTTTTAAGGAAAATATACTATGAGTTTGTCCTCAATGAGATTCTAAACTATTTTGATTATAGTGATTTTTAGAGCTAAGAGAAAGGCTCTACATAGGATTGTCCAGGTGCACATTGTATGCCTAATCAACCTACAAGGATCCATATCCAAAATCCACTTAAATCTAAGACCCCTTCTGTAGTTCAGAAAATCATGAAGATCGACACTCATCATACACTTAGTTCACTCACTGATACACTTGTTTAGCATATGAGTAGGCTCTTACAGACTGATGCTAAAAATATACCACCTAGTCTACATACCCAACCCCACCCTTTTAGATCTTGTTGAATTATGCACTAGACCTTTTGATGATGATGACACTAGTGGTTTAGAGGGATTGGATAATATACTTATGAGTGATAATTTTTTGCCATGCATATTTGGTGTACAGACATCAACCACTACAAAGATGTAGGCATATTTTATATAAATGTCATGTTAAATTTAAGTTATATTTGAAAATTTAATTTAGATACAAAAAATTAATTTACATAGAAATTGAATAATATATGTCATTTTTTAAGTTCTAGGAGGTGATGGTGCCTTAATCATCGTAGTCAACATTTACAACATTTGATTTGATGTAGTCATTGTTTACATTTTTGATTCTAGCTACTCACCCATCCACTACTACATTTGTCTTTGTTAGGATGACACCTTTTAATTATATAGAGATAAAATTTTGAGTTAATCTTATGCTTTATTTAAATTTTGTCTATGTATATTTTTATTTTAAGTTTTAGTTAAATTTATCTATCAAGGATCTCAAAATTCAAGTACAATGTTATTAAATACACTCTTGGTTTAATAAAAAGAGAAAAACTTGCCATAGATATCTTTAATACTTTATATAAGATTAAGTGAGACCTTGTTTACATTCATTTGATGGCTCAAGTAGACACTCCTCCATCACTGCAAGATGAGACAGATATAAGCATTGTTGTTGTAATGTCATCTGCACAGGCACTGACAGAGGTATAT
>JARHVA010004157.1:1615000-1683740 GCA_037957365.1 Torreya grandis
CACTATTGGGTATTTTTCCTTAAATTCACATAACTACATATTATTTGCATGTGAAAGAGGGAAGAAAACACCAAGGAGCTTGCATGATGACATATCACGTGAGTAACCTCACATTCTCACTCGAGGTGTGTAGCAGGGATTTGTCCCCATCAGTTCTATCACACAATGGTGTTTAGATAAAATATATCTTACTTAAGTGCTTATGTTGCTATGTTTAGTCATTATTACCATCATTATTATTCTGGAGTTAACCATTTAATGGATTCATATAAGTCATATATCAATTACCATAAAAGTAAATCTAACACTATATAGATCAACACATCATGACTTTTTAGCAAGAACTAGTTGTATTAATTTCATTTGATAAAATTACAAAGTTTCATTACTATTACATGATCCATATATCTAACAACACATCTATGTATATTAATACCTTATTATCCATTAAATTTACTCTATCATCTCCAAATATTACAATAGTTATCCATCCCTTTATGAATAACCTAAGGGGTATTTATACATAGTTTAGCACCTTGCCTTTGGGTACTTCATTAATACAAAGAAGATGACTTAGATAATGATCATTGATGAAATGTGTCATGGTGAGTTTTTAAAATGAAATCATATACCTTCTCTATGTTATATATATATATATATATATATATATATGTATATATCTTAATTAAGTATATAACCTCTCTATGCTAGATATTTATGTGTATGTCCCTTTTTTTTAAGGTTGGTGCTAGATTTGCACTCTCATTAATCCTTGCTACTTCCAACAAATGATTTGTAACCACCTCTACTTCCTATGCTCTTATCCTAGTCTTGTCTTCCTCTTCTTTCTTATATTTATGTTTTCCATTCTCCACTTTGGCTTTTATGACTCTCTATTTTACACCAAGGTCTTTTGTGATGTTCTTCAACTTTTCACTCTTCCATGCCATCTTCTTTCATGCCATCTTATTTCGTACCAAGATCTATCTATGTGTAGGTTCTCTATGTTATTATTTCACCCTTATGTTCCTATGCCATGTTACCAAAACAATTAGAATATTTTATTATAAAATTTTAGGTCAGACATCACCCCATACTAATTCAATAGTGTGTCCAAGACTACACTACAGTTTCTTTTGTTACCAAAAATGCAAGGTCCACTTGCTAGACTTGGCATTTGAACTTCTCCAACTGATTGAGGATTTCCTAAAGTTTGAAAGTAATGGATTCCACTTCACCCCAAATCTTCTTCATTTCCTCAAACTTCTCCAAAAATCCATCTATTCAAGTTGCCAAGGTATTAAGTTGAGTAGTCATATCTTTATGAACATCATCGATGGACCTGACCTTGTCCAAAATTTGCCCTCAAAGAACTAAGAAACTAGCATTTAACTCATGTAATTTGGTGATTATTTTGTTTTCCAATGATTCATTATCCTAAAAAAAATTATATGTTGGGCCCTATCCTTGATGCTAAGAGCATTTTCAGCCAAATGATGACACTGTTATTCTTCAAAGAGTAGTCGAACTTCCAATTTTTTTTGGATGTGTCAATTTTACAAAAACCCCATCTATGATGTGGATAATGTCACTTTGTTGATTCAGAAAACTATGATAGACCTCTATGGCTTTTGTGAACTATTCTATTTCCTAGTTTTTTTGTCTAGGATCCACTTAGTTCTTGCATTTTTTCAACATAAGGTCCACAAATATCTCTAACTTATTATGGTCTAGCTAGTCACAGGAATGCCATCCGAAAGCACTGATTAACTTCTAAAAATTATTTGATAAAGGTCTAAAGTCCCGATTCATGTCACCTAGATTGCATGAAGTCAGCACTTGAGTTCTTCAACTTTTGCCTCAAGCTTATGCCTTTCTTCATGCTCTTTCTTATACATTTAAATGACCTCCTAGTGTTTACTATGATCTTTCCCAAGTCATGGTTTTTAATAATGTTTTGACTAGAAACATATAGGTAAAATTTGATGAGGGTTGTGCCTAATTGCACTGGGGAATAGATCATGAGACTTACCCAAAGTGTGTCTAGAATACTAACTACTTAAGGGCTTATGTTGGTGCTAACCCTTAAAAGCTCTAGTCATTTTTCATCATGGTACACTTCCATGTGAAAGGACATCTGACACTGAATCTATTATGTGGCCTCATTCTCAGGAAATAATTTCCAAAAATATAAATGTTAGTTAGGCATGTTCTATTGGAATGGGATATCAATGGAGGTTCTTGATTTGGCTATTACTTCTCAACCTATTACATTGGTTCCTTTCCCTTATTAGGGTTGCACTCTAGTCAATAATTTTGGGACTTTTCTCCTTTTGATCACTATTACCAATGTTAGGGTGCTCTACATTGGGGCCTTCCCTTCTCTTTAATTCATTAGATGTTGGACTTTTAATATCCATTTGTTATTCCTTAATAGACTTCTCTTCACCATGTTCAAAAGTCTTCTCCTTACTAGGCTCAGGGGTGGGTTCATTAATAGATTGTGATTTTTGAGAAGCCTCACCTATGTATAAAATTCCCACTTGGGGTGCCTCAATCTCAGACACAATGATTTCATCTTGCATTGTAGGCAATCCTTGGTTTCATCTTGATGGTGAGGTCTACCATTGGAATTTTGGAAGGGTCTTTGGTTTTTTTCGTGTGCCACTAGAAATTGCACCCTCAAGCCTTGGCCTCTTTTCTCATTATCTCCCTTTCCTCTATGTGCATTGGTGTTTGAAGGGGGAATGATTAATTTTCCACCTATTGACTTTTTGATGTTCTTTTTTGAGGCTCAAACATATATATGTTCATCCATATCTTCCCTTGCATTATTATCTTATATGGATTAAGATCAGTTTTATAGGTCTCGTGCCACTCCATATAAGCATGCTTTCTTAGGTAGACATAAATATTAAAAAGAGTGTGAATTTCAATGTCAATCTTATTTTTGTCAATGTTCATGGTGTATATATCTGCAATGTGATTCACAGAGTCCATAAAGTATCTAGCGATGATTGCATAAGGTAATTAAATCCACCTTGATAGGTTATCTATGGTTTCCATTTATATTTGCATGTGAGAGTAGTGTTGCTTTACAGTAAACTGAGCATATGATCCCATCTATACTGGTAACTCCTTTGGCATGCACCATTCATTTCTAAATGCCTCCTTTATGCCATCAAACCAACCCTTTATCTTGGCCTTATGGGAGGGTGTGATGGCATCTGGGCAAGTGAATTTCTTGAATTATTTAGTGGGGGATTTGTGTTTTGGTGGGTAAACCCATATTAGTTCTTTTCATGATTACTCCATGTTATCAATCTCATAAAAAATTAATTTCAACAAAATTACACCCCAAATAAACTTTTAATTAGGTAAATGATGTGATTTCTTAGCATCTTTCTCAATTTTATCAGAGAAGTATAAGGAGTAGTTATACTTTGTCCCTTTGGCTATTTGGTTGGAAACATAGAGGTGGGCCATTTCTACTTATTTACACCTATCTAACCCTCTTATCTTGGTCATGGCAAAGCATGTAGCTACCCTAATAATGGGATCTATTAGGCTTGTAATATGCATGGTGTGACCTTCCTTTCTATAGTGTAACACTATTTCCATTTTCTTAATTGTGTCATGGTCCTCAAGATCTATGTCAAGATCATCTATAAAATAAAGTAGCCTGGATACTTTGTTGATTCATATTGAGGTAATCCTAATTTTCAACCCAATAAAATAAATGTAGTCCTCATGACTATTCAAGATTAAAAAGCAGACTACTTTCACTAGTTTCCCAAAATATGGAAGGTTAAAGTACTGAAGCACCCTCACATTTTCCAACAAGTTATAGACTATGAAATCATAGGCGATCTTATTCTCAATGTTTTGGCACTCCAAATGGTAATCCTCTTACAATTAAATTTCATTCCCAAGCTATTGGTGATTGTAGTCTAGGACTAGGTAGGTGGAAACTTTAAACTCTGAATCATTCACTTACAAAACTATATCTAGATATTACATTTCCTTGATAAATATTGGAGAGGGTAGTGGTGTTGTTATGGCCTTCATTCCTACATGTGACATCTCTGGTGTTTGTTTGATGAGGGTATCTTCCCTAACTACTAAATCTTCACCTTATGCATGACTCTCACTAGTACCTTATTCCTTAATGAGCATGGGGCTTCTTTCTTCTATGCTCTCAAATTCTTAAATCTTATCAATGATTGAAAATAGATGTCTACTCATTTTACACTTTTACTTTAGCCACATCACCAATCAGGGTCCCCAAACGTTACTACCTAGCTAACTAATTCTTCTAAATGAATATGTCTTGATTTATCATTCCAAACTACTTCAACTCCCTTTTTCAACCTCTTCTAAAGGTGGATTTGACACTTAAATATTGTAACTTTTTTTTCTTGCTTGTGTAGATGTGCTTTTACACATTTTTCACTTGAATGAGTATCACCTTAATATCTTCTTTACTCTTGGAAATGAAAGTACTATGTGAATGTGTTATTTTTTACTCTCTTTTTTTTGTAGTTTTTGATTATATGAGCTCTATAATTTTGAAGGTGTCAATCATAAAAACTAGGAATGATAAGGATTTTGGATTTTTATAGGATTTCTTGAATTCTCTTGTTAACTCCTTAACTTTGTATTAATTCTTTTCCACGTTGTTGTCCATCACTTACACTATTAATTTTCAAAATTATATGCTTTTGTGTCCACATGGAACAATTGGCATTCATACTAATCCATTGTTGATGAATGCACATCCCATTCTAAGTAAGTTTTTGTGCCTTTCCCATAGTGCATACCAACTGTATGAATTTAAACTTACCATTTTATTAGTGGGAATTTATTTTAAGACTTATTAGTGGGAAATTATTTGAAGATGTTTCATTTGTTGTCTTCATTCTATTTCATTTTTCACATGTCATTTCTAACACACCTCACACTCATCCTTTGTGTGCATCTACCTTGTTATATATTTTACATGCATCCTTCATGCACCATTTATTATGTGCTTCCCCATCTTACATGCCTTCTCCTAGTGTCATGTCTTGCATGCCCCATTATCTTCTAAGATATTTGATCCTATGCAGTTTTTTCCATTATTCCCTTTATGTATTGATGACTTAACTAGCTTATTTAAATTTAAACCCACCTCATACTACAATATGTGCATGGCAACAAAAGGCAACAAAAGGCACACACTCTATGCCACACTTATTTGAAAGGAAAACAAAGTGCTAAACTTAAACTAATCACATACACCTTATTGCTAGAAAGGGAAAAAATTACATCAAATGGTAGGGTTGAATATGAATACCATTGAAATGGCCTGATAGGAATTGGCCATCTAACTTCTTTAGTGGCCATCTAACCTCTTTAGTTTTTAATCCCCTGCTAAATCAATATAATGAACAAAAAATAGACCATCCTAGTGGACATAGAGTTTACCTAAGTGGCATGTAAAATTGGAATCATAGATCAATACATGTATACCAAGAGAAAAAGTTTCATTTTTTATATAGTGGTCATGTCAGGCCTTTTACTTCTATTTCTCAGCTCCTTGACTCCAATGTGAAGCAAAGCATGTTTCATCCAGATGTAGTAAAGTGTTCAAGCACTTTTTTAGAGACTCTTTGTCTTCTAATCTACCTATGCATGTAATACATAAAGAGGTCATAAAGAAATCCATCAATAATTTTTTTTTAATGTCAAAAACAAGATTAAAATGAGTACTCTTGTTTAACTTTTTGTATATCATTGATAGGCCCATAATATTATAGAAACTTAGTCATCCCAGTTAGTCTGATCGATATTACAAATATTGGTTAATGTAATACCTAAGATATTATTGAAGGCTTTAGCTATACCATTAGATTGAGGGTGGTATGGTTTGCTATTATGGTGTGATATCATGAAATTAGACAAGAGGATGCATATGTTTTGATTAAGGAAGTGAGTGTCATGGTCACTCGTTAATCTCAATGGGAACCCATATCAAGTAATGATATTTTCCCATAAAAATCAAGTGGTAGTTATAGTAATATAGTAACATGTAGGTGTTGATTAAGGATAACATGTGAGATAGTCTATTTTAATAATAATGTAGCACATGCCAGTCCATCTTGTAAAAGACTAAATGGGTCCAAAAAAATAAATAACCCATTTCTCAAATGGTTCATGTGTGAGGATTGGATGAAGAGGCATATCATATCATTAGTTTGGTTTATCTACGTGCTGATAGATGTCGAATTAACACATATAAGCTTTGGAATATTTAAATAAGGTGGGCCACCATAATCCTACTAGTAACACTTTATATGGTATTATGTCATCAATGTAATTTCTACCTATGACACCCTCATAGACTTCTTGAAGGACATCCACATGTTTGTGTTGCATTACACATTAGTGTAACACTTAATCATGACCAAGTTGTTATAAATCTTGTCTAATATCTTAGAAAATGGAAACATGCATAGCCAATTAATTTTTATCTTGGGTGCTCATATGATCTGGTGTTGATTTTGTTGTAGGAAAAGTCATAATTTCATCTAATTCTTTAGGCACATGTAGATTTGAAATAGTCTTACATTAGGTAAATCATCCTTAATGATGCATGATAGTTCACTAGATTGAACATGTGAGAGGTGATCTGGACCAAAATTAACTTTACCTAGTTTTAAGACCACAAATAACTAAAACTCTTAAAAAATAACAATCCATACGTAGATGTTTCTGTGCAAAATGGGATTATTTACCAAATATTTGATTACTTCATGATCTGTATATAAGATAAATGGGTTTACCAACAAGTATTGTCAAAATTATTTTAAGAAAATAAACCATAGATAAGGCCTTATGGTCATTTGTGAAATATTTCCATTCCACTAGGGTGAGCTTTCTACTAGTAAAATAAATAGGGTGATTAAGGTTTCTCTCACTAGGTTGTGCTAAGATAACACTAGGTATGTGAGAACTCAAAAGAAGTTAAAAAGTAGGTATGCAAAGTGAGTGTCTTTCTTATAAGGTTATAATTTTATGTTGAAGCACAAATAGAGGAAATAGAATCAGGTAGCTGATGCGTTGAGTAGGCAAGTAGGGTTTGATAACTAATATGGTGAATAAAGTAGTTGGATTTGAAATTATTAAGGAAGTATATGATACTGATCTAGATTTTGGAAAGATAGCTGAGTAATGTAGGAATCCATTGACATGTGAGATAATTTATATTTATGATGAGTATCTTATGTAGGATGGTTATCTCTTCAAAGGGAAACAATTATGTATTCCAATTGGGTCTCTAAGAGACAATATAATAAGAGAATTACATAGTGGTGGTTTAGATGGACATTATGGTAAGACAAATGCAATATATTTGGTGGAGGAGAAGTAATTTGGGCCAAAGATGAAGATAAATGTGATAATATTTCAACCTGTAATATATGTTAGGTGGTAAAAGGACATGCACAAAATACAAGGTTGTACATGCCATTGCCAGTTCTAAAAGGACCATGAACAAATTTGAGTATGGATTTTGTGTTAGGATTACTAAAGACACAAAGAGATAATGATTCAATTTTTATTATTGTAGACAAATTTTCCAAGATATTTATTTTTATTACATGTAAGAAAACCAATGATGCCATTAAAGTTGTAGAACTATTTTCTAAGAATATTGTGAGATAACATAGTGTTTCAAAAACCATTACATCAAATAGGGATACAAAATTTCTATGTCATTTTTGGAGGGCTTTATGGAGTAATATGGGTAATAAGATACAATTTAGTAATGCATACCACCCCCAGATTGATGGATAAATAAAATTTGTAAACAAGATCTTTGGAAATTTATTGAGATGCATAGTTATAGAGAAGTCCAAATAATGGGACTTGGGTTAATGACAAGCTAAATTTTTATTTAATAGTTTAGTGAATAAATCAACAAGAAAATTCAAATTATTTAAGGGAAAAATCCCATGAGTGTTTTACATTTGGTACAATTACCAATTACATAATGAGTTAGTGGTGATGTAGAAGCATTTTCAAAATATATATAAATACTATAGGAGAAAGTAAAAATAAAGTTACAAGAAAGTAATGAGAAGTATAAAGAAAAAACATATGTTATAAGAAGGTCAAAAATATTTGAGGAAGGATAGTTAGTAATGGTTTACTTAAGAAAAGAGATATTTCCAAAAGGCACATACAACAAGTTGAAGTACAAGAAAATTGGACCATACAGAATTGTGAAGAAAATCAATGACAATGCTTATGACATGAGTTTACCACATAATTTTGATATCTCCCCAGTATTTCATGTTTCAAATTTATATGATTTACATTGATAATATGGTGAATTTGAAGAAGATGAAGAAGTATATTGGTAGTAGCAGGTGTCAAAGAAAAAGAAATAAAAGATAGTGCAAGTTTTAGATAAGAAGACAATAAACACAAGGTAAGGAAGTTATGACATGTATTTGGTACAGTGGAAAAGATTGTACCAGGAAAATAACACTTGGATAATAGAATGGGAGATGAATAAGAATGATAAGGAATAATGGTATCAATATAATTAGAGCAACTCGAAAGCACTGAGTTGTTTTAAACCAGAGGAGAATGATATAGAAAAAGAGGCCAAACTTTTGGAGGACTTAAATTTTGATTTGTAGATCTAGTTGAGCCCATCTTCATGTCAAAATGACTATCTAATTTTTTTTGTTGTTGTATCCATATCCTATATTATCTGATTATGAATGTTTTAAATATTTTTGAAGGTCTTACATGATCATCTAAGGGTCCAAAATTGTAGTTTAATATTGTTTTTGATATTTGTCTAATTTTAGAAATTGTATATATTTGTAACTAGACATGAACTTCAGTGGATATTATTTTGATAGGTTAATTTTAGTGTTTATTTTATTTTTGGATATTTTTAGAACTGTGCATGCTTGAATGCAAAACTTACTGATAATATTCACTGTTAAAAATAACATGTTCAATTTTATTATTTTTTACAGTTCAAAATTTTGCATGTCAACTCCAATTCTGAGTTGATGCTTATATATTATTGGTTTGTAATTATTTGATCATTAAATATGAATAAATATAAGTTATTATTTTATAAGCTTTGCTTATTGGTATTTTTTTGTCTTTATAATTTTTGATTTCATTAAGAAATAGAATCCATATGGAAATTACTAGGTACAAATCTTCTCAGATAACTTTTAAAACAATCCATTTTTTACTAAAACATTGACACAAATATTTTTCCCTAATACATGGTATCTCATATGTTAGGCCTTTCTAAAATAAATGATTAAAAATTTCTAAGGTATACATAACAAATCCCCAAAAAAAATTCAATCAAAACCTACACAAGAATACAATCATGCATTTAATGTTTTTATCTCTTAAAAAACTAACATAAAACTCACATTTTTTATGGCTTGTATATTGATGGAGGGTGCCTAGGTAAAATTGATGATTATTTCAATGGGTTCTTGGGACCAAAAAATAAGGCTTGAATCTAAAATTTGGGTTTTCTTCCATATAAATCTATAATCATGCCTCTCCTAGGTCCCACATATCTTCCCTTGTGTTACATGGCCATGAATGAGGGCACTAATGATACATCACTGAGGTATTTGAATGCTTGTTTATTTATGTTTATATTCACATCCCTAATACCATAATTCATCTCGCCAACACTTTTCTTACATACATAGGCTTTATGCCTCCTCACCCACAAAACTAATAATTCTCCATGTCTATATCTTCTGTATTGTAAGTTAAATTTAGCCAATAAAGTCAGCTAAATGAAGCAATGTTAGAAGTTACACATAATTTTTAAGTGGATATTTCAAGATAATAAATTTAGGAAGGTTATATTTTCCCCAAGTTTATCATCCATTATATTCTTTCCATTTATCATTTAAAATAACATGACCCTTTGTAGTTTCCCATCCACCAAATCTATACTCTACATTCAAAAAAATTTAGACATGGTATAATTTCATAAATAATAGGGAAGTAATGAGTGTAAATTATATATGAAATAAATAGCTGGTATAATGTATCCCATAGATCCTTTTATATTTAGAATGGAAATACTTCCTTATTCCATGGAGTTTAATCAATAAATCTTAGTGTCTATGTCAAAATATGCTACATGGATTGTCATATCCTCATCCAAAAGTATTTTTATAAAATTAATAACAAAGTGTATAACTTGTAAAAACTTGTTATGGTGAAGATATTGTAGTTTGTGGATTAATCTATTGCTATGTTAAACATTTCCTTGAAGCTTAGTGGTTCATTACCCTCCAAATAATATTTCAATAATTTCTCTAAATTTACCTTACACATAAAATCCCTAAAAATAGGATATGATACTAATAACTAACATGTTTTTCCCACATAATCCTTTTATCTCCTTAATGACTTATTCATATGAAATCCTTGTGTCATCCATTTCTTCTAGGTCCAATAGTTGAGATTGTTTATTACATCTATAGAAAATTAAACCTAATAAATTATTGAAAAACACAAAAAGGAAGGGAACAGATGAAAATATTAGAAATGTTATAGCTTTTTACTTACCATTGTGGAGCTCTATTCAATACTTTGATTAAAACCAATAATAATTGTGATATCGATTAGAAACACAAAATGCCTTAATCTTCCCTGAATTTAAAAATTGCTAATAATTAACTCTTGATCTTGCTAGAAAATCCAATAATTCCTTTTCTTCAACTACTAGAAACTCAGATCAATGGTATAAAACATCAACCAAATAGTTTCCTGTACATGTTATTGCTTTAAGTTGGGTCCTCAAGATAGTGACATAAAATTTGAATATTTTTTATTTTTTTATGATGGCCTTTGATGACATAACAAATCATACATGCATAATAATAAATATATTGGGAATATTAATATCCAACAAACCAATTAATGGGAAAGTAAAATAAAACAAAATAGTTCTCAATAGCTATCAAAAGTTAGGATTAAATCATGTTTAATTTCTTGTAAACAAATTCAAAATAAAATATGAAAACTTTCTCTCCATGAAGATGCCTCTGATGTAATTACTATGATGCCATAATAAATGAATAAGAAACCATTAATATTCCCATATTAATTTTGGTGTCTTACAAGATCTTCCTCATGAATAAATTGGATATAGATTTCAATCTTTGAAAACATTATCTATAAATTTTTTGATTGAAAAGTGCATTTATATTAATTTAAAATAAACTTGTAGTATAATTCTAGTCATACAAAAAAATAGGTGAAAAGGTCACACCTTAGATGTTAAACTAAGCTCAGAGAGCCTTGGGAGAAACCAAAGTCCAAAATAACAAGCCACAACCTGGCCAATAACCACATTTAAATTAACTCAAGTGTACATAAATAGAAAAAAGATAATGAACTAGCATAAATAATAAGGAAAACATTAAGAAATAGTTACTACTATGGAAGTTGGTGGAGGAGGCAAAGGTGAAGGGCCCTAAGGCTCACCCCCTAGCCATCTGAGGCTGGGGGATCTTATTCCATAGGGAGGGGGTCCCCACCATCAACTTACTGGTTAGTTTCATAATCATGTTACATCTACAAATCTTGGTAGAGAGGAGGGATGGATAACTCCATCCATGAGAGCTTATCCATTGGAGGGGGACTATACTTCCCCACTACCAATATCTCTACCTCTGTCATATCCTCTTGGAGGAGATGGATAGTGAGAGTGAGGAGAGTAGATCCTCTAAATTTAAGACCTATGGTATTTAGAGTGGTGGCACCTCCCCCTACACCCACAAACCATAGGAGGAGATTGGTGAGGTAGGGGATTAGGTGGTTCATGACTGACTACATAAAAAACATTCCCCCAATGGTCTAGGAAGATATGAAAATGATGAAGCTTGAATTGGACCTTATCTATTTGAATCTAAATCCTAAGGGTAACATTAATAATCATAATAACTTTATTAGTTAATTTTTTTTTCAATAATCTGATTATTAAAACAAGGTAGAGTCCCCTAGGAGATCCATTCTACAAGTAAACATTTTAGGCTTAAAGGGTTTGAAAAGGGTATGAACCTATCTCTAAGATGACTAGGCATGAGGGAAAAAAAGAGATGCTTGATGTTTTAAGGTGATGACAGGTTGGGCAAGTGGGATTTAACACCTCCATGTTCTTGAGCTAATTTCCCACAGGCAATCCCTAGCAAATGATACACAAAAGGAATTATGTTATTTCAAGCTTAATACAAGCCACATAAATGCTATCAAATTTCTAATCTCAATCATAATGGGGGGATTGGAGATAACATCAATGGTTAAGATGCTCTATGTTAATAAACTAAGGAGAGAAAAAATTGTAACTCAACTAAGGATAACATCAATAGAATGGCATGGTAGTAGACTAGGACTAGTCCTTCCACAATGATGTGAGAGAGGAAACTTAAATCTTGTGCAAGTATTCATCAAGCATGGGAATCTATAAATCATATATGGATTTTGCATCTTCCTTGTTAAGATGTAATTTGGCCTTTAGCATAGTCTAAGGAAACTAGTACCTAGTTCCATTACAAAAAATATTACCAATTGTGAGAATACATTTCTTAAATAAACTTAAGCTTTTGATCCATGGGACCATTAAAAAAGGGCCATTATAGAAGGTAAGTTGAGGAGACCACCATAATGACTAGGAGTTTAGAGAAAGACCCCTTCTAAACCCATACCCCACCAAAATAAGGTGAGGTTTGAGATTTTCCTAGGACTTACAAAACATTTGCATGAGAAATGTGCCCCTTATTTTGATAGATAGTGGTGATATAAGCACGTTGTGAAAGCTTATGCCCTGCCAAGATTTTTTGCCGAGTGGGCAACCTTGAGAAATGTATTTCCTCAAAAACAATTTTTGGGCTTCATCACCTTTCAAGCTTATGATGATCCATTTAACCCTAAGAGTGGTCCCATAAAGCTTTATGTCAATAATTCCCAACTTGTTGTCTTCTTTAAGACAACAACAAATGTCTCAAGACACTTGATGAAAGCCCTGCCACCCTTGAGAATTGGCCCATACAAAATATCATAAGTATTTTCAAAATTCACATAGGAAGCATTTGAAGGGTCCCAACAAGATGAATAATACACATGGGTAGTATTGAGCACCTTAAAATAAATATGTAACTTTTTAGCCAAGGTCAAAGGCTTAGTGTTATAGAAAGAGATTTTTTTCTCCACTCTTTTAACCACATAGGACCAAGATTCTATAGAAGATGCTCTGAAAGAAAATGAAATGCCTAAAAATTTAAACTAAACCCTTAGAAGGATCCATTTCCATATATATCCATCTAGCCAAGGAGGTTTGGGTGAGAAATATTAGTGATAGGACTATGTTTATGCCATTGGATACACAACCTAGATGCATGGAAAAAATATCTAAACATTCCATTGCATGCTTGATAGAGTCTTCATCTTCTTGTAGAGTGAGGAAGGAGTCATCAACAAAGTGCCCATTAATTAATAGATGGTCTAAATTAGGTAAAGAGATCCCTTTGACTAATCCCTTATAAGCATAATTGGTTAATAGATAACTAAAACCTTTAGAAACTAACACATAAAGTGCAAGGTCCAGGGGAAAACCCTATCTAATGAATCTATGGAGTTTAAAGTGTTGATATTTAGATCTATTGATGGTGATGTAGGCCCTAACATATTAAAACAACATATTGATAATATGAATAAACTTGGGGCCAAACCCTAGGGCATGTAACATAGATATAGTAAAAGTCCACTCTTTCTAGTCATAGGCTTTCTCAACATCAATCTTGATGAACAAAGCCTTCTACTTAGATATTCTATTAGATTCCTTACCTTCCCATATAGAAATAACATTATCCATAATATATCTATGCTGAATGAAACTAGTTTGCTCCCTTCACACAGTTAAGGGAAATAAGTGTTTGATTTTGAGAGTTAGTGTTTTGGATATGATTTTGTAGGACACATTAAATAAAGTGAAGGGTCTCCAATTGGTAATTACCTCAAGATCCCCTACCTTGGGGATGAACTTGATGTTGCCATGATTGATAAGATGCCCTAAAGAATTGGTCAAGATTGCTTTAGAACAAACTCTATGGAGATCAAGTCCAATAGTATCCCATAGGGTTTGAAATATTTCATAGGGAAAGCCATCAATACCTAGGATTTATCAGAGTCTATCTACATAAAAACTTATTTAAGTTCATTGACACTGAGAGGTCTATCATAAATAACTCTCTAAGCTTCAGAGTGTTTATAGGGGACCACAATAGGGCATTGAGAGAGGACAACCTCATGAGTAGAATACAAAGGTTGCACCACAAAGACACCATGGTAGTGATGAACAAAGTCTTGGAGGATATCTAGAGGTCTAGTAAGCCTATTTGAAGAACTTCAAATGGATTTTAAATTTTAAGTAAATTGCATTAACCTAAGGAGAGTAAAAAATTCCTTAGTCAATTTGTCTCCTACCTTCAACCAATGCATACTTAGTCATAGTTGGGATCCTATGGATTTATAAACCTCCACAACCTAGAGTTTATGTCTCCACATAGAGGCTTGAGCCTATAAATGTGAGTTCAAAAGTGCATCTTCTAACTCATATGAAACCCTAAGGTGTTCATGGATTGTAGAATTATGAATAAACTACCTAAAAATAAACACTTATTTTCTATAGATCTGAGGGAAGGAAGTGGTGGGGGATATAACATCAAACCATCACTCAATCCAACCAGTGTTCCCTATTTGTCTATGATCTAGGTTCCAAATCTTGGTGATATGTTTCATAGTCTACTCATGCTTGACATGGGTAGTGTTGAGATAGAACTAGGAACCCTTGGGTTTAACTTGAGGAGAGGTCCATTCTATGTAGAAACATATGAAATAATGATCAAATAAGAAAGAGTCTAAAATGATAGACACATGTCACCAATGAATAGGAATGAAGAAGAAAAGATCATGCTTAACAAGGAGGGCATGGTAAAGATGTTTGAGGACTCAATCTTATCCTTGATGGAATGTGGACCATGTGAATCATAAGGAATTTGAATCTCCCCTTCTTAGATGATTTAGGTCAAAGAACCCAAATTTATTTTGTAGTTAAAACTAAGCTTCCCATTCTCCTACACACCATCTCATGGGAAGGCAACCTTATTTGTATTTCATTGATTTAATAATGTTAAAGTTAACCACAAATGATCTTTTCTTCTTCAGATTAGAATGTGTTATACAACATCATTAAAGGCATACAAATTAACAAGGCCAATGATATGATTATCAAAGTCTAAAAGAGTCTAGACCACTTGGTTGGTGGGGTTAGAACCCCAATAAATGATATTTTGAGATAATTTAGGTTCTATCAAGGTGGCATCTCCTCCACAACTATACTTATGATAGATGGCCTAATAGAGGATCCTAGGCTAGATAGTGTTAGATGCATATTGAAGCAAAAATCTAGAAATTTTTAATTCTTGCATGCATATAACTTTCATGTGAACAAAATGATGATTTTTTTTTGACCATATACTTATGAGTCAAACCAGTTAATTCTCAAACATTCTATAGATAAAATATCATTGGGAAACATCTAAAATCATATCATTTCCCTCAAAGAGGTCTGAGATGGTTGTAAACCAATTAAAATTTGAGTGTGGAAGAGAAAATCATCTAGGTTTGAAGGGTTGTTTTTTATTTGGAACATAATACTCATCTATAGAGGGAAAGGGAGTATGTGAATAACACATAATAGCCTTACGATTGAGGGTTAAAATCCATAGATCTAAATATGAATCATTTACCCCTAAAAAGGGGTTTGATAAAGGGGATATAAGAGTAGGAGATGAGGAAGACATAAATTGAGCAATCACCTATGGGGACTAGGAAATGGACCGAGGAACTTAGCCCCCTATGTGTTGGTAGATAGCTGGCTAAGGTCTAACATTGCCATAAGTAGCAGTACTTTTCATTGTAGAAACCATGCCCCACCCTTTAGAGGATTGGGGTTTTGTCTCAGACCCATTTCTATTCTGAGGGATTGAAGTAGTGGGGACAATTAGAGGACATTCTCTAAACATGTGGTCTAAATCTTGGTAACTAAAATAAGTGTTCAAAAATTTAATATAGATCACACACTGAGAGAATCGATTATTAGCCACCTGAATCTCGATAGACTCTTTGAGATCTTTGATAAGATCTATTTTGACATAGAACCTTGTTTGAGGTTAGGTTGTATATAACTTTGGTTAATCATGGTAGATAAATCAATCTAGAGGCTTGATAAACTAGTTGACAAAGTTTCATAGAGGAAAAGGTAAGACTAAAATCTCTACCCATACTAGAATTTTGAGCTTAGCTTGTTCGGAGACTTAGAAGTCTCAGGTCCAATAGGGAAAAGCAACTAGGATGTTACAAATAAACCATGGGCAATGGTTAACAAAGGATATACAATAACTCATGGTTTATAAAACAAAACATGAATAAACCCTTAGTGAGGTTTTGGACTCCTTATAGTTTCACCCCATGGCCTTGTTAATGGTTGTGAACCGATTATTTCAAAAAGCTCTCCAGAAGAACTCAACCCAAAAAGTAAGTAACTAGGATAAAAGTTTCAAAATAATGACAAGATTTATCAAACTCTGGTAAATTCAAAACCATATCTAGTAGAGGAGCATCAGATTCAGAATCAATAATTCATGGTAAACCTTTGGGATAAACTTTGATCTTATTTCAGTGCCATAACTTCTTTGGTTCCCATTGGTGGTACCTTTCACTTGTGTCCATTTAATATAGGGGAAGGTGAAAAACTTCCCAAAGGGTGGATGGATAGCTTGACTTAACATAGTAAATGTGTTGTCAATAACTCCCACCTAGATCAGATATATTTATGGTGTGAAAAAAGTAGGGGAAAACCTAAAATCCCATAGACCATAAGTGCTACATACTCTCCTCTCTCCTAAGTTCTAGATTTTTATATATAATTTAGCCTTTAGAACATGATGGTTTTAGCCAATAATGGATTTGATCCTCTATTTTTAATTTTTCCTAATTCACTGTTGACCTTCTATTATGTGTATAAGGAAGCTATGATTAAAATGACTAAGTAAATGTGCAATATCCTATAAGGCATAAAGTAATATGCACAAAAGGAACAATATAAAACAAGAGGAATATGAAAAACATATCTAGGAAACAAACACTGATTGGAAAAGGCATATGTGCACATAGGCACAATGAAGAACAAGGATATTTAGAATTGAAAAGGGTCACACATATCGATAACGAGAATGTAGATGATTAGAAATAAATTTACATTTGGAATCACATGAAGATGAATCAAAGAAATCTTATAATATAATATATATGGACATGTGGACTTTACATAGTAAATTTTATCAAATGAATGATGCATACCATTAAATGGTGATAAATTCCATCAATCTAGTTACACCACCTTGTCAATATTGGAAAAAAAAATTACAAGAAAAATAAGTTTATTGATTGATCAGAAATGTTATTAAATTTATATAAACAATTTTTAAATCTTAAATTTATTTTCTATTAATTTATATAAGAAATTATGTATTAATTTATATTTAAATATTTTTATTATGTACAAAATATTTATATAAAATCTTATATATTTATTATAAAAAAATAATAAAACAAATAAATATTTATTCTATTATTAAATTTTAATAATACATTTTTCTATAGTTTTGTTTGAGTTATTTTTTCATTATGATGAAACAAACATCAAAATATAATTTTAAACATTATTAAATAATCATACAACATATTTTAGAGAGTGATATTTCAAGATTTTTTTTACTATAATTTAAAATTTCAATTTAAAAATGAAACTTTAATTTTATTTTACTTAAATTTTTTTTCAATTTTAAAAAGTAATTTTGTTGTGTTGAATAAAAATGATATTAAATTTATATAAATTATTTTTAGATTTTGAATACCGTTTATAAATTTTGAATATTGATTTACAGATTTAAATAAGGAAATATATAAATCTTTAGTTTTATTATATAATTTGAATGTTTATATATATATATATATATATATATATATTTATAATTATTATATTTATTTGTTTGTTTAAAATTTAATTTTTATTATTAATTTATAAATATAAATAATTTAAATGTTTATTTATTTAATAAATGTTTATTTAAAAATAAATTAATATAAATTTATAATTTTTTTATATATCTATTTATTTGATTGGTAAATAAATTATTTTTATTATTAATTTATAAATTTAGATAATTGACTTGTTTATTTATTTGATAAATAAATAAATTAAAAAAAAATCAATTTTGTGTTTTTATTACAAAATAAACACAAGTGTCTTTATTTAATAAATGAATAAAATATTCGAAGGTGTGCTTAACAAGGTAAAATGAAATTTTAAATAAAAATCTACATAAGAATATAAACATAAATTTGATGTTTTAGTCTATTAAGTAGAAACTTTGAAATTTTCATGACTTGTCAATTGATAGAGTGTTTACCAAATGAAGTTTTAATTTAGTTTTATTTGAAATCTAGTTTTTTTTAATTTGCAAAATAATTTTATTGCATTAATTAGAAATTGTATTAGACTTCTATATATCGATTTTAAATTTAAAATATATTTTTTAAATGTTTATATATATATATATATATTAGATAATTTAGGTTTTATTTTTATAAGTATATTAATTTGAATTCATATATTTTTATACATTTATTATTTTAATTAATTAATTTATTTTTTGATAAGTAAATTAATTTTTATTATTGATTTATAAATTTAGATGTTTATTCATTTCATAAATAAATTAATTCTAGTTCATTTTTTATATATATCTATTTTATTTTATTAATTAATTTTTATTAAATTCTTTATTTAATAAATTAATTTAGATTTACAATATTATTCTTTAAAAATGAATCTTTAATTAAAAAATAAAAATAAAAATTATTTAAGACAAAAATTATTTTTTAAATTAAAATTAGTATGATATCCTTCTCCTCATGAAAATGGTTCCAAATTAATTACTAGCTACCATAACAAAAACAAAGCGCCAAAGAGTGTCTTCCTCGTGAAGTCTTAAAGTCTCTTCCTTGTGAATGGAAGGATTAGAAATTTTAATATCATTTCAATATGCACTAAAGTATTAATATAAAAGAAGAGGAATACCAAGGAACATCTAATAAGGAAGCATTATGAAAGACTCACAATGAGGAATATTTGAAATTGAAAAGGGTTAAACATATTGACAAAGAGAGATTATAAATAAATTTAAATTGGGAAGTACATGGAGATGAATCAAATGAATCTTGTATAAGGATTTAGATGTACATATAAATCTTAGCTAATAATTTTGGTAAATAAAAGATACATATTATTAAATGGTGTTAAATGTTATCAAGCTAGTTATACTAATGTGTCAAGTTTAGAAAAATTCTTTCCATTAAAAAGGGGTTCTAAATTCTATCATACATCAAAGATATAATGATGTTTCATGGTTTAATATTATATTTCTTTCTTCAGTCTCAAGGTTTTTTTAATGGATAATTGAGGGTTAATGGAGACCCTCACCCACAATACAAAGCCTTCAAAAAACCTCATAAGCCTTGGATGAACATCCATGAGGGAACGAGCAAGCAAAAATGCCACACCTAACAAATTACAAAAAAAAGAAAATGATTACATAGTAATTTAAAGACATGAGCAATTACTATGTATATGTCTACCAAAAAGAACCACTCATAAATAGAGAACCAAATAGGAACACACAAACCAAAAATGAATAAAAAATACATGTCAAACTAAACCATCTCAAGAGGATCTTCCCAATTTCTATCATCCTCCATGATCCCAACTTGTTTGTCATTCCCCATGTCGACCACCATAACATCCTACTGATCTACCCATTTCACACCCATGAACACACATGTGGAAGCCTATGAATCCAATTGTGGAGCTGAGCCTTCTCCAACCCCCTACTCATCTACCATCACAACACTGGCCTATGAAACTCCCTTATAAATCATATTAGTAGGGGGTGGCAAGACCTTGCCACCCACAAAAACACTACTCAAAAGTTAAGATATGTCTTAAACCCATATAGAGGAATGAAAGGCCATCACCATTCTCAAGAAGGTGGAGAACATGTCGCAACCACATCCACCATTGAAATCTATTTCCCTAAGTGTACTAGAGCCCTGACAACCTCATGAACATTTTCCATAAAGGCCAAAGCTGAGACTTGTCATGCTCCCACTTCCCTAAAAGTCAAAAGAGGGATAAGTCCTACCATTTCTCTACATAAAAATGGAAGCTCAATAGGGATCTTGAGATGAAACATAGAAATTGTAGCCTCTAAACCTACTCTGTATTTAGGTCTAATCAACCCTTCAACCACAAATTTCATGAACTCTCTATCCTCAAAAAATGATAAAATTCACCAAGGAAAAGCGAAGCCAAATCTAATTTCACCTTAACCCTATGAGGCATCTCAAAGAAAGCAAAACCTACCAGGGCTTTGATAACATCCAAAATTTGGTTAGATTTCAATGCAAAGGTGTGTTTGATCCTAACATCACTCATATAACCTTCAAATAACATATCACATTACTCCACTCCTACCCTTACTAGAGGTTCTCTGATGGTCAATTGCATGTACCTCTCTATTACACCACTTGTCTACACTTGTAGTAAGTGATTAAATCTAACATAGAAAATCATCCCAATGTGAAGCACACACATAAATCATCTAGATGATCATAATAATAATAATAAACTTGAAGTGACATGAGCTACCACCTCAACCATCTCTCCCAATGAGATTTGTAACCAAAGTAATGATTACGACCACCAAATTAAAAAGTTAAAAAAAAAAATTCCAGGCCAACCCACATCTTCCAAGGCAACTTTAATTGGATGCAAAGGGTGGGGCCATGGACCAAGTTCCACATACATTATCCCTAACAAAATCAACCTCTTACTCAATTCCTTGGTTTGATAAGAGTCTCTTTCCTTATTTTTTTCCTGAAATTAATGAGACACCTCCCACTGAAGATAAGAGTTCAAAATATCCTAAGACTGGCTCAAATTTTTTTTGATGTGACAAGCATAAGCATGCCTATTTCTCAAATCCTAAATCATAACCATGGAATCCTCTTCTAAAATCACCTTTTTTATGGCACATTGCCTCACCAATTTGATTCCCAAAGATAGTGATTGGGCCTCTAGTTCATTATTAGTTCTATCGACTAATTTGAAGGATGTCACTCTTATTAGCGATCCCACACAATCATGAATGATACAGTGGGCCCCTAAATCTCTTGGATTACCTTGAACTACCCCATCAAAATTTAGTTTTAAAAATCCCAAAAGGGGTGGAGCCTAAACTATATTTTAAGCTCTGCAAACCTTATTTTTGGATACCCCCAACCCATTAATGTGATGAGATTTCAAAAGAGGCCAATTTCTAAGCATATAATTGTCCTAATTAGAAAGAAAGCCTTTACACCTTTTATCATGAGTAGAACTAACTTTAGACATCACAACCTCACCCTTGCAAAGTAATTTAGTAATATGACAAGATTTGACTTAAAAAATTCTTTGATTCCATTTTTTCCGCAAGGTCCAAATTAGAATAGTAGGGCAAGTCATCATAAGGCTAGAAAATGCACTCTTCAGAGGTCACCTGATCCAAGAAGATAAATCCTCCAAGAAATACCTTAGACTTTCCCAACTCATCACCAAATGAGAACAAAGCTAATGCCAAAATTTTGATGTAAAGGAACAACCATACATAAGATTATTAATATCTTATTCAGCTGAGAGGCATAAGAAAATTTTAGATGCACCTTCGATCTTGATATTTTGAAGCCTATCTTGAGTGAGAATCTATTTTAAGTAGCAAGCCATATAAATATACCAACCTTAGGAAGACCACCTTTATTATAACATATCAATTTAGCCTAGGTAAATTAAGCATCCTCACATTTAAACATTTTTTACCCCATATTTATTGAGTAGACCCCTAATTTAACACCAATCCAATGAATGAAATATTATTTAGTATTGATAAAGACTTTCCTTTTTGCAAAAATGTTTGCCAAAATTTCTTTTTGGTTACCTGGGACTAGGATTCCTTCAAACTTTTTCCACTTTTGTTTGATCATATCTGCCTAAGGATGATGCTCCAGATAGTTACAAACCTTATGTCCCTAAGTATTAGAAAGCAAGGATTTAACCACTTCCAAGCCTAGGGTTTCCTGAATAATCTTGTGACAATTCCAAGAATTACCCAAAAAATCATCTTTACACCCATTATTTATTGTCTAAGAAACATGATTTGTAAGGACAAGATGACATTTGATTATGAATTCCTAAAGGTGTGATCTTGTAGGAGGATTTCACACCGAGATGAATTTTGTGGGATCAAAATCACCCAAGTACTTATATTTTAGAAGCCTATTCCAAAGAGTATATGGTTGAGACATCATGCCCCCTAGCTCCCCCACCAGCTTTGAATAAAAATATTTTTGATTCCTACTCCCCCAATAGCTAGGTTTTGGCACACTTCATCCCATTTCAAATGGAGCACTTTATTTTTATCCACCACTCCTTTCCATATGAAAATTTTCATCATTATATTAATTGCATTAAGCACTTTGATTGGTGGATAAAGAATCAACATCATATATATCAGGAGGGTGCTCAGAACTACTTTTATAAAAGTGATTCTACCTTCCATAGGTAACCATCTACCCTCCCAAGATTCCAAATGAGCTCTGAATGCTGTAAGGAGGTTATCCCACAATCTTGTATTTCTAGACCCCCCTAAAAGAGGGACCCCTAGATACTTGGATGGGAGGCTATCAATCTTGAAATTAAAAATATTATAAATTTTAAATTGAGTCATCTTATCATCATTCAAAAAAAAAATTTCTAATTTATTTTCACTTAGCAATTGCCTCGAGGCTCTGTCATAGATGAGCATTAATTATTTCACACTATTTGCTTCCTAAATAGTGGCTACACCAAAGAGAATCATATCATCAACAAAATGTTGATGGGTGAAAATTTTCACCCCAATATCCACTTTAATGCCTTACAAAATTACTTCAACCTATGCTCGTGAAATAGCTCTACCAAGAGCTTCTATCATTATGATGAGCAAAAAATGGATAGAGGGTCCCCTTGCCTTAAATCTCTAGAAGCTTCAAAGAAACTAGAGGGTTATCCATTGATTAAAATAGAGAACCTGGTATTGGAAATACAACTAAAGATATAATTACACCATTACTTATTAATGCCAAACTTCTCCAACACCTTGATCAAAAATCTCTAATTTACTCTATCATAGGCCTTGTTAATATCCAATTTTAGAATCATACATTTTCATCAAGCTCCAAAAAGAGAGTGGAATACTTCATGAGTTATTATAATTCCTTCCTTAATTTACCTACCTAAGATAAAAACTCCTTTTTAACTAGAAATAATGGAGTCAAGAATGGGTTTGACCATGAAAGCAATGGCCTTTGAAATAATTTTATAAATGGTATTACAAAGTGATATCAGCCTAAAATAATTGAAAGTGAATTGAATATCCCATTTTGAGATTAGGGAGATGAAACTATTATTTATATCTAGAACCACTAATTATTTGAGACAATATTCATTCACCATACTCACCACTTTAGGACCAACTATGTCCTAGAAAGATTGAAAAAAGGCTATTGGGAACCCATCCAGTCCAGGGGACTTATCTCTACGCATAGAGAACACCACTGTCCTAATCTCCTCATTGATAAAGGGAGACATTAACTTCAAATTCTACTAATTAAAGATAATATTATGGATTTGAGCTAGAATGCTAAATTGTGCATTGAGAAAAGAAGGCTCATGGTAACAAAGCAAGTTTTCAAAAAAACTTATTGTGTCCTTTTTAATCATTGAGTTAGACTCCAAAATAGTACCATCCCTAGATGAAATGTTGAAATTATTATTTTAATATCTCCTTGGCCTTGTGGATTTATGAAAAAACTTAGTTAAGCTAAACATCCCTTAATTTTTATTTTCAGTAAACTTCTCTTAGATGAAGCCCAAAAAGCTTAGCTAAATGGAATTTTTTAGCCTTATATAGATTAGTATCCATGCCAAGTACAAAAATTATTTTATTAATGAGTTCAAACTTAGATTACACTTTTATTATTTAAATCTAATTTTGAAACTCACCTGATTCCAAGATTTAAGACAAGCATTGATATGGTTAAGTTTCCTACTCATCACATACATCTTATTGCCTACTAAGGGAGGATCCTTGTCCCACTAATATTTAAATAAATCATGGAGTGATAGATAAAAATACACATGAGCTCAAATTTGAAGGGGTATAGTGGGGGACCTTATCTTCAACAATACATAGTTCAATTGGCACATGATCCAAACCAAGAATTGGGAGAATATTACTTTTAAGTAACTAGTCTTTTTTCAGGTAATCTGTGGAAATTAATAAGAAATCCAAATGTTCCACAATGTTTCATAAACCTTTTCACTAATTAGTCTAGGTGAAAAAACCATATTTAGGAACAAAATACTTAAGCTCTGCTACTTCCACAAAATGGACAAAATCCTTCTACGACTGAGTGCACCAACCTTAGCCTCCTCTCTTCTCCATACAATTTAGTATGGAATTAAAATCATCACCAAGCATAAAGGTTTCATTTATAATAACATAAAGTATCCTAACAATGCTTTCCAACATTGAGCTTTGAGTGCCACCGTATTGGGTCCATACACAATGTTAAACATAAAAAAAGAAAGGTATGAGGAGAAATCCAAAAGTTTTCAAAGCTTTCAATTTATCCCAAAATTACAATGCTCAATCTTTAGTTTATGTTGGGCCCAATTGATTGCCAAACCATTATAGGCCCCCACAAAATCCACAAAAAGAGCCTTCTATCTAAACCAACTTTTGCTCATAAGAGATTCTACATCACCTATAATTAGTTTGATTTAATGTAATAAAAAAGATCAAACCTTGGATTGAATAATTGGAATATTACCAAATGCCTTTTATTAGGGACATTTGGGCCTCTTAACATTCCATGATATAATCTTCATTGATCTATAAAGGAGTTTTTGGTCCCCTACTTCTCATTAAAGAAGTAATGCTCAATAGTTGATTGTTTACCATTAAAAACTTCCTTTGTAATGATGAATTTACCTGACTTCCTCTTTTACTGCCTGAACCAAAGTTTGACTTGGATATCAGGAATTTATTTTATGAAATGGTGAGAACTTCTCTAGAGTTTAGATCCTCTTCATCACTCAAATCTCCAACAATTGGGGATAGATGAAAAGCTCTAGCCTAGCCCAAATCCTTAGATTTATATTTAAAAATTTCCACCAACTGACCCTCCTTTAACTCATTTTAAATCTCAAAATGATCTTTCAAAATCTCAACATCAAGTTGTTGGTTCAAGCACCCATGCAATTTTTGAGCTTCAAAAGAGATGAACTAAATTTACTTGAGAAAAGTATTTAGAATCAAATTTGATTATAAATTCATTTCTTATTTAAAACTTATGGTAGCCTCATTATCCAAATTTATCACTTGAGTAAGATTATTCCCAAAATATAGATAAATATCTCCCTAGAGAATGAGATTCTGAGACTTATCATTTCCAAAAATTAAGGGAAAATCAACCTAGTGCTTGTTCTCCTAGTGCACCATCTTATTCTTAGGTCCAATATTGGTAATCCAATAGAGGGAAGGAGAGATCCTGATATCATACCCCTATAAGTACAAATGGCCAACATTTAAATTTTATAGCAATGATATTAAATTAAAAAAAATTGATAATATCAAACACAATACAAATAAAAAATTATGAACAATTGACACAATATTTAAATCAACCAACATGACCTTTGAAACATTATAAATACAAATAAAATCAATCAAAAATCAAACACATAGAAATTCAATTCAAGAAAGAGAGCGAATTAAAAAATATAGAAGACAATGATTAAAAAATAGAAATAAAAAACAAATAAATCTATTACTTTATTTTCCCTATAGATATGGCCATTATTATATCTAATTTTTATTTATTTGCTATGTATTTAAAACTTTGTAATTTTTTGGGGTTTCACTTACTAAAAGGAAAATAAATAATAATATATTAGAAAAGGTTGGGTTCAATCTCACAGAAAATTTTAATCCATTCACCAAAGTCATTGTTGATAAATACTAGTGCTAGAATAGTGGTCAAATTTGGAGAGCTGCTCCTATCTCACCTTAATAAATAATTACATTAATATGATATTATGATATTTGTAATAAATAATTGCATTAATTTGTATGCTTCTTTATCTTTTCATATAAATTAGGTTAGACAACTAAAAAAAATTATAATGCTTGAAGCAGTGATTGGATAGTTCATTGATTCACTGTGAGAGTTCACCAGCAAGCCCCCAACTTGATAAATTCTTACAAAATTTAAACCATATAATTGACCAGTTGAATATTCTACATAATCATAGTTAAATCATGTGAATAATCTAATAGTAAATGTAAAATATTCCACATTCAATAGGTTAAGCTTAATATGAATATGAATTAATAAACCTATAAAATATCTATAGGAATACCTTTAATAGATATAATACAATATCAAATTAACCAATATGAATCAGATAATGGTGTATACATAATCTCTAATTATTATGGTATATATTTAACCTATAAAATCACCAATACATCTAAGTTATATCGATATAATATTAAGCCTATATAGATATTATTAAGATATAATATTAGATTAGGAATTAATATGAATTAATCTATATATATTATGATAATATATAAATTAAGATAATCATATTATATAGGATTAATATAATATGATTAATTGCTAAACAATTAGCCTATTATTATAATTATTGCTAAATAAAATATAACTATTAATTAGTCTAACTAACTTAAATAATATTTGATATATAGAATATATAATTATAATAATCATATGATAAGCCTATAAATATTTATAACCAAGGTTTTAAATATTCATTATAGATTAGAATCTCGCTAAGAATAGTTATAATCTAATATTTATATAGTATATTATAACATAACTATCATACAACTATACTTATTTAACTATATTAAGGTTAACTTATTTATTTATGAAGTATTTATTTATTTAAAATATTCATAATTACTATATACATATCAATTAATATAATGTTCACTAGTATCTCTAAGAATGATATATAATTCTAAATGTCATTAGTATATTTATTAGATAATAATCATATTAGATTATACTAATTTTAATATAATATTTATGATGCTATACATAATTTTTAGTTTAGGTCATATTTTTTTATAAGTCACTGCTCATATTTTATTTGAATATTTTTGAATTATGTTATTTGATGTTTCTATATATTTGTGAATTATGAGTATGATTTACATATCCCACAATGATTAAATATAATATGTTTATGAATTATGTAATATGATCTGCTTAAAAATTATGTTGATATGGCTCGACCAAAATTGAATTTTGGAAATGAAGAAGAACAAAGAAACTATCAAATAAAAAAAAGAGAATATCAAAGATAATATCTTAGGGAAAGACAATAACAAATGAAAAATCTACAAAGAAAAAAATGAAAAAAAATTGAAATGACAATGACAGACAAATATTTTGATTTTCTGACATGGCTTTGATAACATTGCTTCACCAAGCATGTGTTATATTTGTCAAGAAAATTATATTGGAATAAATGTTTCTCGAATCCTTGAAGGCACTATATTCAATAGATGTCTACAAGAGAAAGGTTATCATCAGTTTTCAATATTGAATAATGTGGACCTTAGACCACAACTACTAGAACTTGCAAACTTAACACAAGTTGAGGAAATGTTAATAGCTCATGTCAACCCAATCCTAAATGTGACACACACAACAAGAAGCTAATATAAATATAAAATACATACAAGTAGTTTTATTCAAGAAGTAAAAGATATTTATATGGTTTTACCACATCAAATAAAATATTTACCAATGATTATAGTTTGATGAAGGGACCAACATGGAACAAATTACAACTTTACTGTCAATAGAGTAAAGTATACAAGGAACTGAAATATAAAATAAAACATGACATGTTTTATTTAGATGTTCAGATTGATGAAAATGCACTCAATGATCTTACACCTAACTCTAATGAAAATATTTTTAACCAACTGAACTCTGTCCATATGAAATTTGATTTTGACACAACTAAAGTTGTATTTATTAGTTTACTAAGGGATATGGATGAGAGAAATGTCATTGATCACATAATTTTAGTGGCCTCAAAACCCCCTAATGTACAAAGGGAGATGGAATTAATCCATGCATGTGTAAATAACCCTAATATAGATCTTGGATCATTGATTGATTGGATGAGGATTGGAACATCTCTTATAAATGAGTACGCCACATTAGGATTACATGATATTACATTCGCAATATTGTTTCTTGATAGAAGATGTGATTGGATGGAACCACATTTGAAAAGAGTACATGTGCATGAATTTGTTAAACATCTATTTCAATATAGGGATCACCATTTTGTTTGACATCCATGATTTAGATATTACATGATGAAAATGATTGTGAAATATCATGCATAAAAATTTAAGTGCAGTTTTCATGAAAAAACCCTTCAACAGATGCCAATCACTATTATTGAGTTACATGATCATATAGATAATGTACCCCACTCCCATCTAGTAGATTAGTTGATGTAGTTTGGAACCTTATTGAGGGGCACAAGGTCATATAGGGAATTTTTTTTTGGTGAATTAATGGACATGTTGAATCAAATTTGATCACCTACCATATCATTCACATTGAGTGAAACTAACATGTATTGGCCTAATCTACATGCACTAATGCAAAGAACCCCATTGAGAGATACAAGAGAATCCCAAAATGAAATTAAAAATTATATTTTATTTCAAACATGTAACCACTTATCCCATATCATTTTTTGTAAATGAAAATTAAATCAACAATAATCTAAATATATAATAATATGTATTATTAATAATATTATTAATTATAAATTTAAAATTTGGGTTTTCATTTCCATATAAATCTTTAATCATCCCTCTCCTAGGGCAGTGTAAATTTTATTGTGTTTCACAATCATGAACGAGGGTACTGCTACTACATCACCAAGGTATTTAAATGCCTATTTATTTACATTTTTCTATCCACATCCCTAACACTATAATTCATCTAGCCAACACTTTTCCTTTGTACTTAGGCCTTATGCCTCTTCACCTATAAAACTAATAATTTTTAGTGTTTATATTTTATGCACCTTAAATTAAATTTAGCCAATAAAATCAATGAAATGAAGCAATGTTAGAAGTTACACATAATTTTTAAGTGGCTATTTCAAGATCAACAAGTTGGGAAGGTTTGATTCTCCCCAAATTTATCATCTATTTGATTCTTTCTCGTTATCATTTACAACAACATGATCCTTTGTAGTTACCCATCCACCAATTCTATACTCTACATTCAACAAAATTTAGACACAATGGGTAAGTAATGAGTGGAAATTATATATGAAATAAATACTTTGTGTAATGTATCCATAAATCCTTTTAGAGTTCAAGTGGAAGTACTTTCTAATTTCATGGAGTTTAATCGACAAATAATTTTGGATATATCAAAATCTATTACATGGCTTGTTATATCTTCATCAATAATTATGTTAATTGAATGAATAACAAAGTATAAATCTTAAAACAAAATAGTTATGTGAAGATATTCTAATCCATGAATTACATCTATTGTTATGTTAAACATGTCTCTGAAACTAGATATTTTGTTACCCTTCAAATAATATTTCAATAATTTCTCTAAATATTCCTTGCAAATAAAATACTTAAAAATAGAATATGATACCAGTCCCTAATAATAGGATATGATACTAGTCCCTAACAATTTTTTCCACATAATCTTTTTGTGGACTTAATGATGACTTCATATGAAATCCATGTGTCATCCATTTCTTTTGGGGCCAACTCGTGAGACTATTTATTACATCTCCAATAAATTAAACTTAATAAATTATTGAAAAGAAGAAAAATGAAAAAAGTAGAAAAAGGAAAGGAGTAGATGAAAATATTAGAAATGTTAAAGATTTTTACTTATCATTGTGTAGCTCTATTCAATACTTCAGTTAAAACTATAGATTTATGTGATATCAATCAAAAGAGTAAAACCTCTAAATCTTCCCTGAATTTAAAAAAAAACTACTAATTAACTCTTGATCTTGCCACAAATACTTATAATTCATTTTTTTCCACTACTAAAAACCCAAAAGGATGATATAAAACATCAAACAAATCATATGTGATGATAAAGAAGCATACATGCATAGAGGCATAATGAAGAACATCAGTATTTAGAATTGAAAAGGGTTACACATATTGATGATGAGAGTGTAGATGATTAGAAATAAATTTAAATTAGGAAGCACATGAAGATGAATCAAATAAATCTTATAAAATAATATAGATGGACACGTGGAGTTTAGGTAGGAAATTTTGGAAAATGAAGGACACATACTATTAAATTATGATAAATGCCATCAATCTAGCTACACCACCTTATCCATCTTAGAAAAAAAATTCAATAAAAATAAGAGGATCCAAAATATATTGTATGATAAGAACATTATGATGCTTCATGGTTTAAACTCATAGTCCTTTCTTCAAGCTAATTTTTAGATGCACAAAAGGACCTAATTCTAATTATTATCTCATTTTTTATTTTAAAAGTTTTTATTGTCTTGTCAAACTTTAGGATATAGGAATGATTGGGCATGTTTTGGGAACATATCTAGTTTATTTCACATAAATATGATGCATTGATTTTTTTTTTTGTAGTTACTAAAATATGGTATTAATTACTTGATAATGACAAGCTTGACATAGATTTTTGACACATGACTTGAGCGTAAAAATGTGGTCCTAATCCACTAGTCTATCAAACCTACATGATATCTTATGAGTTTTATCCTTCCATTATGTTGTTACATACCTACATGAACTTCACTCTATGTTTTAAATGTGCTTAATATCCTACATATACATCTACATACCTTTAGTTTAGTCATAGATATAAAATAAACCAAAAAATATAAATACTCATCCATTTGTTGTACTTTTTATATTTATCATATGTCACTTGTCAAATCATTACAATCTATTTTAGTATTTACATTCTGATATATAATTTAGTGTCATATAGATTAATTTGAATTATTCTACTAGTTTCTATCCTATTAAAGTTTCTTAATCCAAATTATGGTAAAATAATTATGTAATTTTTTGAAAATAAAAATTAATTTCAAAATTTTGTTAAATTTTATTCCTATTTTAGGATTCATTTTTTTTTGTTTATTTAGAGAAATTTTTTGACCAATTTAGAAGATCAATTTTCATGGGCCCAATAAAGTCGAAGTAGGTGTAACTTTTTTCTAGACTAATTTATATTTTTCATATAGTGAATAAGAGGTCCAAGTGAAAAAAATGGATGTGGCAAGTGAGACTTGGAATATTTTAGTGGAGTGAGTTACAACAAAGTTTTAATTTTTTTAATGGGGTAAATTAATAGGTCATATAAGTTTATGAATGCTTTTTTTAGATGGATGAGTTTATAAATGAGCACAAAATCACTCACAAACCATTATATATGCATGGATGGGCATGCATTGAGAGCCTACCTAACCAATATTATACTAACATAAGCCATTAGATGGAAGGACAAAGGTGGATTATAAGGAGCAGGCATCCAAATGCATCTTTGCAAAAAGGTAAATAAAAGTTATATGAAGTAGTAAATGGAGGAGGATCAAATTTTGGAAAATGAAAAATAAGAGCAAACTAGGGAGGACCGTTGAAGAGACAATTTTCCATTAAAATAGAAGAAACTCAACAAGATAGGGATCGATAACATGGGGAGGAAATGATGGATAATGGGGTGGGATATAACTATAAGCTAGCATGGTGATTATCCTAAAGGACTTGGCAATAAGGATTTAAGTAATAAAAGAAGAGGTAAAAAGCATCAAAACTCTAGTGGCAAAATAAAACACTAAAAACATAGAGCATCAACGGATCTAGAGGTTTTAGTAAGGAGATTAAGGGAATTTTATATAGCTCACTTTAGCTTAACGAAAGCCATAAATTATAACTTGATCCATATAAAGAACTACATGGAGAATAGTGGAGAGGAGCTAAGAGTGCACACACAAATCCTAAGGATGATTCAAATAAATACTAATAAAAATTAGAGTGTGCAAAATACATTGTCAATCATTAGTAAAGACACAATGAATATGAAATAGTATTTGTACCATTGGCATTGTGTGGAAAATAAAAATCATTAGACCAGTCATCAAATTGAAGAAGATGGGGAAGAGCAAGATGAGTATAATATGGAAACTAAGAGATAGAACATTAGTCATGGTTGAATAAGAGTCTTATTCGTCTATAGGGACCTTGTTAATGTATAAGGTCTTGGTCTCTAGTAGTTTTGTTTGGATGTAAAATATTTTTTAGCAGTCTCATGAATACATTTTTTAACTTAACAAAAACAAATTAATATAATTTATTAATATACTATATTAATATATCTCTTATAAACACAAAAATATTGGAAAATAATTACTTTATTATCAAAATTAATCCATATTACATTCCTTCATAATCTTGTCTAGATTATTCTTCTCTACATTAGTATGGCAAAGTAAACACCAAAACACAATTAAAAAAATTGAAACATTATTAGATAGTTGTACAACCTATTTTAAATTTCTAGGTCATGGTTTGTTTCAAATATAATTATTTTTTTAAAGTTTAGTATGTATTTCCTCCAAAACATTAGAGTAGAATTGATACAGAAAAAGAGGTCAAATTTTTGGAGGCCATAAATTTTAATCCCTAGCTTCATTTGAGCTTATCTTCATGCCAAAATGACTGTCTCAAAAAGTGTAGTGTAGCCATAACCTAGTTAATCTGATTATGGATGTTTTTGATATTTTTACAGGTCATACATGACTATTTGAGGGTCTAAAATTATATTTTAATATTATTTTTGATACTTTTCTAATTTTATAAATTATATATTTTTGTAACTAGTTATATATTTTTGTAACCAGACATGAACTTCAGTTGATATTCGTACTATAGGTTAATTTTAGTGTTTAGTTTTTTTTAGATATTTTTAGAACTTAATAAAAATAATAGCTATTACAAATAACACATCTAGTTTTAATATTTTTTAGATTTCCAAAATTTACATGTCAACTCCAATTCTATGTTGAGGCTTATTTATACATGGTTTTTATTTATCAAAATCATTAAATACAAATCAATACAAGTTATGATTTCAAAACCTTTGCCTATTGATATTTTCTTATCTTGATAGTTTTTGGGTTCATTATTTGGTATTAGAGAAAGTTCAAATCTTGGAATTGTAATAAATGATGAGAGGATGAAAAGGAATCACTCAAATGAGCTAGATTATGAAAGAGTTGTAGTGGTAAGTAGAATAATTAACCAAGATTGTTGTGAATCAAAGATGAAGGAAATTATAATATGATATATAGGATGAAATCAATCACAAAGAGGGAATTTTGTAAGAGGAGGAACAAAACGAATAACTAACATCAATGGAAGAGAGGATGGTTAGATTTTTATAAAGAAGGAACAAAGGAATCAAGGTTGAAATTACATATTATAGAGGAAGTTTAAAACTAGAGAAGTTGATAGATTGGATGAACAACATGGAGATGTTTTTTTAATGGAGAACTATAAGAGAAGACAAGAAGGTAAATTTTGCATGAAATAAATTGAAGGGCCATGTAATGATTTGGTGGGATCACCAAAAAAAAGAAAGATAGAGAAAAGGTAAAGAGAAGATCAACTCATAGAAAAATATGGAGAAGAAGCTAAGGGAGAATTTTCTTCCTATATATTATACACAAAACCTATATAAAATATTAAAAAAATTGAGGTTGATGGATCAAAATATATAAGAGTATACATATGAGTTTTACAAGCTACCCACACTAGTGGATCATGATGAAAAAAATAATAGATGGTTGTAAGTTATGTAAATGGTTTAAAGTTTTATATTCAAGATTAATTAAACATGCATAGAATACTTTTAATGGAGCAAGATTATTAATTATCTTTGAAATCATAAGAAAAAAAAAATAGACATAATTCTAGAATAACATCTATTGGGCCAAGAAGAGAACAATCCCCTACAATAAGAGGATGAGGTGGATTTAATACAAATAAAGGTGGGTTTAACACCACTAGAGGATAATCAACATGTGGTGTAGAAAGGCAAGAAGATAATATAAAAGGGTTTCAATACCAACAAAGAGGAAGAGGATTTCATAAATAAAGAAGCTATGGTGGCAGTAGAGGATTGTTTCTAAATTAACATAGGTCTTATGTTTGTTATATATGTGGATAAGAAAGTCATAGAGAATTTGAGTGTCCACACTAACAAGATCAAGAAATGAATAAAAATAATCACCCAAGAGTGAATTTAATTGAAAATAAAATATAAGAGCAAAATATTGATGTTATAGTAGAAGATATTGGAGAAAATCTCATGATGAGAAGAACAATGATTGCTCCAATAAAAGAACATGTGTATAATATAGAATTTGGTGATGCATGGCTACAAACAAATATCTTTTAAACAAGGTGTAATTTATGAGGTAATATTTCCAAAGTAATTATGGATAGTGCTAGATGTGAAAATATGGTTCCTAAGGACATGATTGAGAAACTAGGTTTGTAGTGTGAAAAATATCCTAATCCTTATAGGATTTAATGGTTTAAGGAAAGAAATGAAGTTACCATAGATAAGAAGTGTTTAATCAAGTTTTATATAGATAAAAATTACAAGGATGAAATATGGTGTGATGTTAGACCAATGGATGCATGCCATATGTTATTGGGAAGGCTATAGTAGTTTGATAGAAAATAAATTCATGATGGAGAAAATAATACATATATTTTATGGAAAGGTGGTATGAAGGTAGTTTTTTTACCTCTTAAAGAAGAAGGGTAGGCTAAAATCATATAGACTACAAAATAATTTATCAAAGATATGAAAATGATAGGTTGTTATTATACATTAGTATCCAAGAAAGAAGACACATAAGTGATGCAAATACCAGTAAAATCAATAATAGTGTTGAAAATAATATGTAGATATTGTACCTGATGATTTATCAGATGGTTTACCACAAAATAGATATAATCAAAATCCATTTAAGCTTCATCACCTTCTAAGCTTTTGATGATCCATTTAACTCTAAGATTGGTCCCCTAAATCTTTATGTCAATAATCCCCTACTTTCCATCTTCTTTAGGATGACAACAAATGTCTCAAGAGACTCGTCAAGAGCCCTGACATCCTTAAGAATTGGCCCATAAAAATTCTCACCAAATGTTTTTGAACTTCACATAGAAAGCATTTGAAGGGTCCCAACAAGATGAATAATACACATGGGTAGTAGTGATCACCTTAGAATACATATGGAACTTTTTAACCAAGGTCAAAGGCTTAGTATTCTAGAAAGAGATTTTTTTCTCCACTCTTTTAACCATATATGACTAAAATTATATAGGAGAGGCTCTGAAAGAAAATAGAATGCCTAAAAATTTAAACTAAACCACTGGAAGGATCCATTTCCATATATATCCATCTAGCCAAGGAGGTTTGGGTGAGAAATATTAGCGATAGTAGTAGGCTTTATGCCATTGGATACATGACCCAGATGCATGGAAAAAAATATCTAAACATTCCATGTCATGCTTGATAGAGTCTTCATCCTATTGGAGAGTAAGGAAGGAGTCATAAAAAAAGTTCCCATTAATTAATAGATGGTCTAAAGTAGGCAAAGAGATCCCTCTGACTAGGCCCTTAAAAGCATAATTGGTCAATATATAACTAATTCATCTATGGAGTTCAAGGTGTTGAGATTTGGATCTATTGATGGTCATGAAAACCCCAACATATTGATAGTATGAATAAACTTGGGGCCAAACCCTAGAGCCTGTAACCTAGATATAGTAAAAGTCCACTCTTTCTAGTCATAAGCTTTCTCAACATCAATCTTGATGAACAAAGCCTTCTACTTAGATATTCTAGTAGATTCCTTACCTTCCCATCAACTCCATTTCTATGGTGCTTGTGATTTCTTTTGATCTTCATTATTTGACCATACCCAATAGAAAGTCGAGAATAAGCTTGCAACCACATCATAATAACTAGTAACCAGGCCTCTTTTTCTTGGAAGAAAATGATGATTTGATATCAATCTATGGCAGGATTTGATATGAATCTGGCTTCTTTAATTTGCATTTAAAGAAAACAAAAATGTCATCTTCATTATAAATGGTGATAGATTAATGATATATTTATAGAAATAGTCTTTTATATGTTTTTTTTGAATTGTTGATTTAAGTATTTAGATGAAGGATCATGCATGAAGCTAAATTTAAATCTAAGGGTTATGTATAAATCTAAATTTAGATAAATGATTATGTATAGATTTATTTTTAGTTTTATTTAAAATTTTATTTTTTAAATTTGAAAAATAAGTTTATTGATTGATCAGAAATGTTATTAAATTATATAAATAATTTTTAAATCTTAAATATATTTTCTGTTAATTTATATAAGAAATTATGTATAAATTTATATTTAAATAATTTTTATTACGTATAAAATATTTATATAAAATCTTAATATATTTATTACCAAAATAATAATAAAACAAATATTTATTCTATTATTAAAATTTAATAATATATTTTTTTATAGTTTTGTTTGAATTATTTTTTCATTAAATATAATTTGAAATATTATTAAATAGTTGTACAACATATTTTAGAGAGTGATATTTCAATTTTTTTTACTATTATTTAAATTTTCAATTTAAAAATGAAACTTTAATTTTGTTTTATTTAAAATATTTTTTTCCAATTTTAAAAATTAATTTTGTTGTGTTGAATAAAAATGATATTAAATTTATATAAATTATTTTTAGATTTTGAATGATATCAATACAATTAGAGAAACTTGCAAGCACTGAGTTGTTTTAAGCCAGAGGAGAATGATATAGAAAAAGAGGCCAAAATTTTGGAGGACATAAATTTTGATTTGTAGCTCTATTTGAGCCCATGTAAATGACTATCTATTTTTTTTTGGTTAAGCCATAACCTAGATTATCTGATTATGGATGTTTTAAATATTTTTTGAAGGTCATACGTGATCATCTGAGGGTCCAAAATTGTAGTTTAATAATATTTTTGATATTTGTCTAATTTTAAAAATTATATATATTTGTAACTAGACATGAACTTTAGTGGATATTTGTTTGATAGTTTTAGTGTTTATTTTATTTTTGAATATTTTTAGATTTGTGCATACTTGAATGCAAAACTTACTAATAATATCCACTATTAAAAATAATAATTTCAATTTTATTATTTTTTAGAGTTCAAAATTTTGCATGTCAACTCCAATTCTGAGTTGATGCTTATTTATTCTTGGTTTGTAATTATTTGAATCATTCAATATGAATCAATATATTTTATTATTTTATAAGCTTTGCCTATTGGTATTTTCTTGTCTTTAGAATTTTTGATTTCATTAAGAAATAGAATCCATATGGAAATTACTAGGTAAAAATCTTCTCAAATAACTCTTAAATAAATCCATTTTTAACTACAACGTTGACACAATTACTTTTACCTAATACATGGGATCTCATATGTTATGCCTTTATGAAATAAATGATTAAAAATGTCTAAGGTATACATAACAAGTCCCCAAAACAATTTAATTGAAACTTACACAAGAATACAAGCATGCATTTAATGTTCTTATCTCTTAAACAACTAACATAAAAGTCAAATATCTTATGGTTTGTCCATTGATGGAGGGTTCCTATGTAAAATTGATGATTTTTTCAATGGGTTATTGGGACCAACAAATAAGACTTGAATCTAAAATTTGGGTTTTTGTTTCCATATAAATCTGTAATCATGCCTCTCCTAGGTCCCACATATCTTCCTTTGTGTTACATGGCCACAAATGAGGGCACTAATGATACATCACTTGGGTATTTGAATGCCTATTTTTTATGTTTCTATTCACATCCCTAACACCATAATTCATCTGGCCAACACTTTTACTTTATACTTAGGTTTTATGCCTCAACCCACAAAATTAATAATTCTCTGTGTCTATATCTTCTGCATTGTAAGTTAAATTTAGCCAATAAAGTTAACCAAATGAAGAAATGTTAGAAGTTACACATAATTTTAAGTTGATATTTCAAGAACACAAATTTAGGAAGGTTTTATTCTCCCTAATTTTATCATCCATTGTATTCTTTCCATTTATCATTTAAAACAACATGACCCTTTGTAGGTTCCCATCCACCAACTCTATACTCTACATTCCAAAAAAATTAGACATGGTATAATTTCATAATTAATAGGGAAGTAATAAGTGTAAATTATATATGAGATAAATAGCTAGTTTAATGTATCCCATAGATCATTTTATATTTAGAATGGAAATACTTGTTTATTCCATGGAGTTTAATTGATAAATCTTACTATGTCAAAATACGCTGCATGGATTGTCATATCCTCATCCAAAAGTATGTTGATCAAATTAATAACAAAGTGTATAACTTGTAAAAAAAAATTCTGGTGAAGATATTGTAGTCCATGGATGCATCTATTGCTATGTTAAACATTTCCTTGAAGCTCAGTGGTTCATTACCCTCTAAATAATATATTCATAACTTATCTAGATTTCACTTACACATAAAATCCCTAACATTAAGTGATGATACCAGTCCCTAAAAATAGGATATGATACTAATCCCTAACATGTTTTTCTCACATAATCCTTTTGTCTCCTTAATGACTTATTCATATGAAATCCTTTTGTCATCCATTTCTTCTAGGGCCAATAGTTGAGACTGTTTATTACATCTCCAATAAATTAAACCTAATAAATTATTGAAAAACACAAAAAGGAAGGGAACAGATGAAAATATTAGAAATTTTATAGCTTTTTACTTACCATTATGGAACTCTATTCAATACTTCAATTAAGACCAATAATTTTTGTGCTATCGATTAGAAACACAAAATGCTTGAATCTTCCCTGATTTTAAAAATCGATACTAATTAACTCTTGATCGTTCCATAAAATCCTCTAATTATTTTTCTTGCACTACTATAAACTCAGATCGATGATATAAAACATCAAACAAATAGTTTCCCCTACATGTTTATTGCTTTAAGTTAGGTCCTCAAGATAGTGACATAAAATTTGAATAGTTTTTAATTTTTTATGATGGCCTTTGATGACATAAAAAATTATATACGCCTCTTACTAAATATATTGGGAATATTAATATCCAACAAAAAAATTAATGGGAAACCAACATAAAACAAAATAGTTCTCAATAGTTATCAAAAGTTAGGATTAAATCATGTTTAATTTATTTTAAACAAATTCAAAATAAAATATGAAAACCTTCTCTCCATGAAGATGCTTCCAATGTAATTACTATGCTACCATAATAAATGAATAAAAACCCATTAAAATTCCCATATCAATTTTGATGTCTTACATGATCTTCCTCACAAATAGATTGGATATAGATTTCAATCTTATGAAAAATTTATTTGTAAATTTTTAATTGAAAAGTGCACTTCTATTAATTTAAAAAAATCTTATAGTACAATGCTAGTCATACAAAAAAATAGGTGGAAAAGTAACACCTCAGATGTCAAACTAAGTTAAGAGAGCCTTGGGAAAAACTAAAGTCTAAAATAACAAGCCATAACCCAGTGGATAACCACATCTAAATTAACTCAAGTGTACATAAATAGAAAAAAGATAATGAACTAGCATAAAAAATATGGAAAACATTAATAAATAGTTACTAACATGTTAGTTGGTGGAGGAGGCAAAGGCAAAGGGCCTTGAGGCTCACCCCCTAGCTATCCTAGGCTGGGGGATCTTATAACATAGGGAAGGGGTCCCCACCATCAACTTACTAGTTATTTTCATAATCATATTACATCTGCAAATCTTGGTAGAAAGGAGATATGGCTAGCGCCATCCATGGGAACTTCTATTGTGGAGGGGGCCTCTACTTCCCCAATACCACTATCTCTACCTCTATTATATCCTCTTGGTGGAGATGGCCATTGAGAGTGAGGAAAGTAGATACTCCAAATTCAAGACCTATGGCTGTGAGAGTGGTGGCACCTCCCCCTACACCCATAACCCCTAGGAGGAGAGTGGTGAGGTAGGGGATCAGGTGGCTCATGATTGACTACACAAAAAACATTCCCCCAATGGTCTACGAAGATATGTAAATGATGAATCTTGAGTTAGACTTTGTCTATTTGAATCTAAATCCGAAGGGTAACATTATCAATCACAATAAATTTATTAGTTACAATTTTTTTTAAAAATAATCTCATTATTAAAACATGCTTGATTTCTAGATTTCCAATTTTGAAAAAATATATCAATGTGGAAAATCTGATAGAATCTATTACAACTTTCAAGTAAAAAGGTAGAGTCCCCTAGGAGATCCATTTTTGAAGTAAAAAGTTTAGGCTTAAAGGGTTTGAAAAGGGTATGAATCTATCTATAGGTTGACTAGACATGAGAGGAGAAAGAGAGATGCTTGATGGTTTTTAGGTGATGATAGGTTGGGCAAGTAGGATTTAACACCTCCATGTTCTCAAGCCAATTTCCCATGGGCTATCCCTAGTAAAGGATACACTAGAGGAAGTATGTTATTTTGAGCTCAATATAAGCCACATAAATGCTATCAAATGTCTAGGCTCAAACCTAATAGAGGGATTGGAGATAACATCAATGGTTAAGGTACACTATGTTAATAAACTAAGGGGCCAAAAAATTTCAACTCAAATAAGGATAACATTGACAAAATGGCATGGTATCTGGCTAGGACTAGTCCTTCCAAAATGTTGTGAGAGAGGAAACTCAAATCTTGTGCAGGTATTCATCAAGTATGGGAATCTATAATTCATAAATAGATTTTTCATCTTCCTTGTTAAGATGGAATTTGGCCTTTATCATAGTCTAAGGAAACTACTACCTAGTGCCCTTACGAATATCACCAATTATGAGAATACCTTTCCTAAATAACCTCAAGCTTTTGATCCATGGGACCATGGAAAAAGGGACATTGTAGAAGGTAAGTTGAGGAGACCACCATAATGAATAGGATTTTAGAGAAAGACTCCTTATAAACCCATCCCAAACCAAAATAAGGTGAGGTTTTTTATTTTCCTGGGACTTATAAAACATTTGCATGAGAAATGTGCCCCCTATTTTGATAGATAGTGGCAATATAAGCGTGTTGTGAAAGCCTATAACTTGCCAAGCTTTTTTGTTGAGTGGGAAACCTTGAGAAATGTTTTTACTCAAAAATAGCTAATGGGATTCATCACCTTCCAAGATTCTGATGATCCATTTAATCCTAAGAGTGGTCCCTTAAACCTTTATGTTAATAATCTCCAACTTGTCATTTTTTTTAAGACAATAATAAATGTCTCAAGAGACTCAATGAAAGGCCTGGCACCCTTGAGAATTGGCCCATAAAAATTCTCAAAAAGTATTTTCAAACCTAAAATAGGAAGCATTTGAAGGGTCCTAACAAGATTAATAATACACATGGGTGGTAGTGAGTACCTTAGAATAAATTTGGAACTTTTTAGCCAAGGTCAAAGGCTTATTGTTCTAGAAAGAGATTTTTTTCTCCACTCTTTTAACTACATAGGACCAAAATTATATAGGAGAGGCTCTAAAAGAAAATGGAATGCCTAAAAATTTAAATTGAACCCCTAGAAGGATCCATTTCCATATATATCCATCTAGTCAAGGAGGTTTGGGTGAGAAATCTTAGCAATAACACTAGGTTTTACCCCATTGGATACACAACCCAGATGCTTGGAAAAAAATATATAAACATTCCATGGCATGCTTGATAGAGTCTTCATCTTATTTTAGAGTGAGGAAGGAGTCATCAATAAAGTGACAATTAATTAATATATGGTCTAAAGTAGGCAAAGAGATCCCTTTGACTAGGCCTTTAGAAGCATAATTGGTCAATAGATAACTAAAACCTTAAGGAACTAACACATAAAGTACAAGGGCTAGGGAAAAACCCTATCTAATGGATCTATGGAGTTCAAAGTGTTGATATTTAGATCTATTGATGATGATTTAAGCCCCAACATATTAAAACAACATATTTATAGTATGAATAAACTTGGGGCCAAACCTTAGAGCCTATAACATAGATATAGTAAAAGTCCACTCTTTCTAGTCATAGGCTTTCTCAACACCAATCTTGATGAACAAATCCTTCTACTTAGATATTCTAGTAGATTCCTTACCTTCCTATATAGCAATAACATTATCCAAAATATATCTATGCTAAATGAAACTAGTTTTCTCACTTCACATGTTTAAGGGAAGCAAGTGTTTGATTTTGAATGTTAGTGTTTTAGCTATGATATTGTAGGACATATTAAATAAATTGAAGGGTATCCAGTTGGTAATTACCTCAAGATCCCCTAACATGGGGATGAACTTGAGGTTGCCTTGATTGATTAGATGACCTAAAGAATTGGTCAATATTGCTTTAGAACAAACTCTATGAAGAAAGCCATCAATACCTGGGGCTTTATACATATGAGTTTTACAAGCTACTCATAGTAGTGGATCATGATGAAATAAAAGAATAGATGGATATAAGTTATGTAAATGGTTTAAATTTTTATATTAAAGATGAATTAAGCATGCATAGAATACTTTACATGAAGGAAGATTGTTAATTAGATTTGAAAGAATAAGAAAAACAAAATAGTAATAATTTCAGAAGAATATCTATTGGGCGAAGAAGAGAAAAATCCCCTACAATATAAGGATGAGGTGGATTTAATACAAATTAATTTGGGTTTAACACCACTAGAGGATAATCAAAATGTGGTGTATAAAGACAAAAAGATAATAGAAAAGGGTTTCAATACCAACAAAGAGGAAGAGGATTTCATAAATAAAGAAGTTATGGTTAAAGTAGACGATTATTTCTAAATTAACATAGGTCTTATGTTTTTTATATATGTGGATAAGAAAGTCATAGAGAATTTGAGTTTCCATACTAACAAGATCAAGAAAGGAATAAAAATAATCACCCAAGAGTGAATTAATTGAAACTAAAACATCAAAGTAAAATATTTAACTTATACTAGAAGATATTAGAGAAAATATCATGAAGAGAAGAACAATGATTGCTCCAAGAAAAGTACATGTGTAGAATAAATAAGGTGGTGATTCATGGATACAAATAAATTTCTTTCAAACAAGGTGTACTTTAGGAGGTAATATTTTCAAAGTAATTATGGATAGTGGTAGTTGTGAAAATATGTTTCTTAAGGACATGATTGAGAAACTAGGTTTGTAGTGTGAAAAACATCCTGATCCTTATTAGATTTCATGATTTATGGAAAGAAATGAAGTTAAAGTAGATAAAAAATATTTAATCAAGTTTTCTATAGATAAAACTTACAAGGATGAAATATGGTGTGATGTTAGACCAATGGATGCATGCCATGTGTTATTGGGAACGCCATGGTAATTTGATAGAAAAATAATTCATGATGGAGAAAATAATATATATATTTTTTGGAAAGGTGGTATGAAGGTAGTTTTTTACCTCTTAAAGATTAAGGGTAGGCTAAAATCATACAAACTATAAAAGAATTTATCAAAGATATGAAAATGATAGGTTGTTGTTATATGTTAGTAGCCAAGAAAGAAGACACATAAGTGATTCAAATACCAATAAAATCAATAATAGTGTTGAAAATAATATGAAGATATTGTACCTGATGAGATATCAAATGGTTTATCACCAAAGAGATATAATCAACATCATATTGATTTGATTATAGGATCATCTCTACCTAATCAAACAACTCATAGGATAAGTCAAACAAAACATGTAAAATTGAATAAACAAGTTACTGATTTGGTGAGAAAAGGTGTAGTAAGGGAGAGCATGAGTCCATGTGCAACACCAACAATGCTTACTCCAAAGAAAGATGGAAGGTGAAGGATGTGTGTAAAGAGTAGAGAAATTACTAAAATTACAATCGAGTATAAGTATCTTATACTTCATTTAGATGATATGATGGATGTTCTTATAGGAGCAAAATATTTTATTAAGATTGATCTAAAAAGTGGATACTATCAGATTCAGGTTAATGAATGAGATGAATGCAAAAGAAAATTTAAGACTAGAGATAGTTTATATGAATGGATAGTGATGTTATTTAGATTATCTAATTAACCCAACCATTTATGAGGGTGATGAACACAATGCTACAAAAATATAGTGGTAAGTTTATGGTGGATTATTTTAATGATATTTTAATATTTAGTAAGACTAAAGAAAAATAGTTATAAAATTTTATAAAGGTAATAGAATTGTTAAGAAAAGAGAAGCTCTATGCAAATTTGAATAAGTGTAGGCTTATGAAGGATAGTTTAATATTTTAAAGATTTCTAGTTTTAATAGATAGTCTATGCAAATTGTATGAGAGGAAAATAATTTGCATGGACAAAGGCATCAATATAAAGCTTTAAGTTGTTGAAAAATAAAATTATATAAAAGCCTATTTTAGCATTAGTAGATTTTATCAAAGTATTTGAAGTTGATTATGAGTATTCATTTGTGGGATTTGGTGTTGTGTTAAATCAAGAATGGAAGCCAATAGCATATTTTAGTGTGAAATTAAATGAGGTAAGAACAAAGTCTTCTACGCATGATGTTGATTTGTATACCATTGTACAAGAATTAATACATTAGAGTCATTACTTGGTGCCTAGGGAGTTTATCCTATATAATGATCATGAGGATTTGAAGTATGTGAACACTCAAAGAAGTTAAATAGAAGGTATGTAAAGTGAGTGTCTTTATTATAGGGTTATACTTTTATGTTGAAGTATAAATTAGAAAAATATAATTAGGTAGCTGATGCTTTGAGTAGGGTTGATAACTAATATGGTGAATAAAGTAGTTGGATTTAAAATTATTAAGGAAGTATATGATACTGATCTAGATTTTGGAAAGATTGTTGAGCAATGTAGGAATCCATTCACATGTGAGACAAGTGATATTTATGATGAGTATCTTATGTAGGATGATTATCTCTTTAAATGAAAATAATTATGCATTCCAATTGGGTCTCTAAGAGACAATATAATAAGAGAATTGCATAATGATGGTTTGGCTGGACATTTTGGTAAGACAAAGACAATAGATTTGGTAGAGGAGAAGTATTTTTGGGCCAAAGATGAATACAGATGTGAAAATATATGTTTAAAGGTGTACGATATGTCAGGAGGCAAAATGACATTCAAAAAATACAATGTTGTACATGTGATTATTGGTTTCAAAAGGACCACAAACAAATTTGAGTATGGATTTTGTGTTGGGATTACTAAACACACATAGAGGTAATGATTCAATTTTTGTTGTTGTAGACAGGTTTTCTAAGATGGTTCTTTTTATTAAATATAAAAAAACCCATGATGCCAATAGAGTTGTATAACTATTTTTAAGGATATTGTGACATATCTTGGTGTTCCAAAAACCATTACATCAGATAGGGACACAAAATTTCTATGCCATTTTTGGAGGACTTTATGGAGGAATATGGGTACTAAGATATAATTTATTAGTACATACCACCCCTAGATAGATGGACAAAAAAAATTTGTAAATGATATCTTCAGAAATGTATTGAGATGCATAGCTGGAGAGAAGCCCAAATAATGGGACTTGGGTTTACAACAAGCTAAATTTTTATATAACAGTTTAATGAAAAGATCAACAAGAAAATCAACATTTTAGATTATTTAAGGGAGAAATCCCATGAGTGTTTTAGATTTGGTATAGTTACCAATTCTAGAATGATTTAGTGGTGATGTATAAGTATTTATAGAATATATATAACTTTTATAAGAAAAATTAAAAAGAAAGTTGGAGGAAAGTAATGAGAAGTATAAAGAAACAACATATGTTAGAAGAAAGTCAAAAATATTTGAGTAATGAGATTTAGTAATGGTTTACTTGATGAAATAGATATTTCTAAAAGGCACATATAATAAGTTGAAGTACAATAAAATTGGACCATAAATAATTATGAATAAAATCAATGGCAGTGTTTATGAGGTGAGTTTACCACATAATTTTGGTATCTCCCCAGTATTTAATGTTTCACATTTATATGGTTTACATTGAGAATATGATGAATGTGAAGAAGATGATGAACTAGATTGGTAGTAATAGGTGTGAAAAAGAAGAAAGAAAAGATAGTGTAGATTCTAGATAAGAAGACAATAAACACAAGGTAAGGAAGTTATGACATATATTTGGTACAGTGGGAAAGATTACAACAGGAAAAAAATACTTGGATTATAGAATGGGGGATGAATATAGTTTATAAAGACTAATAATAGTAGTAAACTCAAAGGAACTTGCAAGAGCTGATTTGTTTTAAAATAGAGGAGAATGATATATAAAAAGAGGCCAAACTTCTTGAGGACATAACTTTTGATTTATAGCTCCATTTGATCCCATCTTCATGCCAAAATGACTATCTAGTTTTTGTTGTTGTAGCCATAACCTAGACTATTTGATTATAAATGTTTTCAATATTTTTTGAAGGTCATACATGACCATCTAAGTGTCTAAAATTGTAGCTTAATATTGTATTCAATATTTATCTAATTTTAAAAATTGTATATATTTGTAACCAGACATGAACTTTAGTTGATATTTGTTTGATATGTTAATCTTAGTGTTTATGTTATTTTTGGATATTTTTAGTGTTCATAAATAGTAGGTTTAGTTTTATTATTTTTTTGAGTTCTAAATTTTGCATGTCAACTCTAATTCTAAGTTGAGGCTTATATATTCATGGTTTGTAATTATTTGAATAGTTTAATATGAATCAATATAGATTCTTGTTTTATAAGCTTTTCCTATTGATATTTTCTTATCTTTATAATTTTTGAGTTCATTAAGAACTAGATTCCATATGGAAATTACTAGGTATAAATATTCTCAAATAACTCTTAAAGAAAACCATTTTTTACTACAATGTTGACACATATATTTTTACCTAATACATGGAATCTCATATGTTAGGCCTTTCCTAAATAAAGGAGTAAAAATGACTAAGGTATACATAACAAGTCCCCAAAAAAATTCAATCAAAACTTACACAAGAATGCAAGCATGCATTTAATGTTTTTATCTCTTACGCAACAAACATGAAACTCAAATTTCCCATCACTTGTCCATTGATGGAGGGTGCCTATGTAAATTTGATTATTATTTGAATGGGTTTTTGGGCCCACCAAATGAGTCTTGATTCTAAAATTTAGGTTTTTGTTTCCATATAAATTTGTAATCATGCCTCTCCCAGGTCTCGCATAGCTTCCCTTATGTTACACAACCACAAATGAGGGCACTAATGATAAATCACTAAGGTATTTGGATACCTATTTATTTGTCATTATATTCATGTCCCTAACACCATAATTCATCTATCCAAGACTTTTCTTTCATACTTAGGATTTATGCCTCCTCACCCACAAAACTAATAATTTTCAGTGTTTATATCTTCTGTACTATAAGTTCAATTTAGCCAATAAAATCAACCAAATGAGAGAATGTTAAAAGTTACACATAATTTTTAAGTGGGTATTTAAATATAAAATTTTTAGTAAGGTTTTATTATACCCAATTTTATCATCCGTTGTATTCTTTCTAGTTATCATTTACAACAATATGACCCTTTGTAGATGCCCATCCACCAACTCTATGCTCTACATTAAGCAAAATTTAAACATGGTATAATTTCATACTTAAAGGGGAAGTAATGAGTGGAAATTATATATGAAATAAATAGTTGGTTTAACTTATCCCATAGATCCTTTTATATCTAGAGTGGAAATACTTCCTAATTCCATGGAGTTTAATCGATAAATCTTACTATCTATGTCAAAATATGCTACATGGCTTGTCATATATTCATCTAGAAGTATGTTGATCAACTTAATAATAAAGTGTGTAACTTGTGAAAATTTGTTATGGTGAATATATTTTAGTCCATCAATTAATCTATTATTATGTTAAATATGTCCTTGAAGCTCAGTGGTTCATTACCCTCCAAATAATATTTCAATATTTTATGTAAATTTCCATTAAACATAACATACCTAACAGTAAGATTGATATCAATCCATAAAAATAGGATAGGATATTAATACCTAACACGTTTTTCTCATATAATCCTTTTGTCTCCTTAATGACTTCTTCATATGAAATCCATGTGTCACCCATTTCTTTTGGGGCCAATATTTGAGACTGTTTATTATGTCTCCAATAAATTAAACCTAATGTATTATTGAAAAATACAAAAAGGAAGGGAAAAAATGAAAATATTAGAAATGTTATAGATTTTTACTTACCATTGTGGTTCTCTATTCAATACTTTAGTTAAAACCAAAAATTTATGTGATATCGATCGAAAACACAAAACACCTAATTCTTCCCTTAATTTGAAAATTGCTACTAATTGACTCTTGATCTTGGCACAAAATCCTCTAATTAATTTTATTTCACTACCAAAAAATTGGATTGATGATATAAACATCAAATAAATAGTTTCCCATACATGTTTACTTCTTTAAGTTGGGTCATCAAGATAGTGGCACTTTGAACAGTGTTTAATTTTTTATGATGGCCTTAGATGGCATAACAACTCATACACGCCACCTGTTAATTATCTCAAGATTTATTAATACCCAATGAACAAAGTAATGGGAAAGTGACATATAACAAAATAATTCTCAATAGTTTACAAAAATTAGGATTAAATCATGTTTAATTTATTTTAAACAAGTTCAAAATAAAATATGGAAACCTTCTCTCCATGAATATGCCTCTAATGTAATTACTATGGTACCATAATAAATAAATGAAAATACATTAAGATTCCCATATCAATTTTGTTGTCTTACACGATATTCCTCACGGATAGATTGGATATAGATTTCAATCTTGTGAAAAAATTATTTGTAAATTTTTTATTGAAAGGTGCACTTTTATTAAATTTTAAAAAATTATAGTAAAATGATAATCATACAAAAAATGGGTGGAAAATTCACACCCTAAATGTCAAAATAAGATAAGAGAGCCTTAGGAGAAACCAAAGTCCAAAATAACAAGCCATAACTGGATCGATAACCACATTTAAATTAGCTCAAGTGCACATAAATAGAAAAATGATAATGAACTAGCACAAACAATAAGGAAAACATTAAGAAATAGTTTCTAACATGATAGTTGGTGGAGGAGGTAAAAGTAAAGGACCCTAAGGCTAACCCCCAACTATCCTAGTCTGTGTAATCTTCATCCATAGGAAGGGGGTCCCCACCATCATCTTTCTAGTTAGTTTCATAATCATGTTGCATCTAAAAATCCTAGTAGAGAGGAGAGATGGATAGCTCCAACTATAGGAAGTTGTCCTGTGGAGGGGGCCTCCACCCCCCCACTACCACTATCTCTACCTCTATCATATCCTCTCAAAGGAGATGGCCAATAAGAGTGAGGAGAGTAACTCCTCCAAATTCAAGACCTATGATTATGAGAGTGGTGGAACCTCCCCCTATGCCCACGAACCCTAAGAGGAGAGAGGTGAGTTAGGGGATCAAGTAGCTCATGACTGAATACATAAAAAACATTCCCCCAATGGTCAAGGAAGATATAAAAATGATGAAGCTTAAGCTGGACCTTGTCCATTTGAATCTGAATCTGAAGGGTAACATTAACAATCATAGTAACTTTATTAGTTACAAAAAATATTTTTTCCATAATCTCATTATTCAAACATGCTTGATTTCTAGATTTTCAAATTTGAAAAAAAATATCAATATGGAAAATCTTCCAAAATCTATTAGAACTTGTAGGTAATAGGGAAAAGTCCCCTAAGAGAGCCATTTTCCAAGTAAACATTTTAGGCCTAAAGGGTTTGAAAAGGGTATGAATCTATCTTCAGGCTGAATGGGCATGAGGACAAAATGAAAAGATATGCTTGATGGTTTTTAGGTGATGACATGCCAGGCAAGTGGGATTTAACACCCCCATATGCTTGAGCCAATTCCCCATGGGAAATCCCTGGTAAAGGATACACCAAAGGAAGTGTGTTATTTTGAGCTCAATACAAGCCACCTAAATGTTATAAAATATCTAAGCCCAAACCTAATGAAGGGATTGGAGACACCATCAATGGTTAAGAACCTCTATGTTAATAAACTGAGGGGATAAAAATTGTAACTCAGTTGAGGATAATATCAACAAAATGGCATGGTAGTATTCTAGGACCAGTCCTTCCACCATGATGTGAGAGAGGAAACTCAAATCTTGTGCAAGTATTCATCAAGTATGAAACTCTATAATTCATAAATGGATTTTACATATTGCTTATTAAGATGGAATTTTCCCTTAACATAGCTCAAGGAAGCCAATCCCTAGAGGCATTATAAAAATGATCACTAATCATGAGAATACCTCTATTAAAGAACCTCAAGATTTTTATCTAGGGGACCATGGAAAAAGGGACATTTTTTAAGGTAAGTTGAAAAGGAACATAACTATCTACTGAGAGGGGGGTAAATCAGTAGACTAATTTAAAAATAGTCTTGTAATACTTTTAAATAAAATTAAAATGTATATGTAGAGATCACACAAACACAAATAGACACAACACTCAATGTACATGGAAAACCTAGTATGGAAAAAACCATGGTGAGAATAGCCACTAGAATCTACTATTCTAATCTAGCCTCACAATCAAAACCTCACTGGTTACAATGTTTAAGGGCACCAACCCTAAGGAGACACCAATCCCCTAATTTAATATTACCTACTCTAAGGAAGCACTTCCTCCCTAACTGAGCACCAAATTAGCTCTTTTGATGGCACATACCAATCAGATCTATTATGGAGCTAAAACTCCTAATTACAAAATTGATTAAAAAATGAATCCACTTCTATGTTACAAACCTATTTTGTAACTTCTTATACTATGTACTTCATCTCTCTTCATTTTTCCCTCTCTCTACCTCTATGTCTCTCAATTTGACTCTTTATCTTATTGAGTGAATATTTTTATGATCCTAGATGATGAATGTATATATGCATTAGATCTAGGTCTCACTTCTCTATTTTCAAACTTTCTCATTATCACATCACATTGCATTTTGGACTCAATTCATCTTTAATCAATGATAAGCTTCTCACTTCTTGAATTCACACACCACCACCATCATTACCTATCTTTTACTATTTTTATCATATAATAGGCTCTAGTTTTTATACACATGCCATTTTATTCAAGTTTTGTGCCATGATCTAATGATCATCGTTTAATTGACTTAACTTTAAAATGCAATTGTTAGATCAGATTTTAACAAACTCATGTGCTACATTATATCATTATAAGATTTCAAACTTTAATGCTTCAACTCTAAAATGCAATCATTGATTTTTGACTCAGTCTCCTAAGATTAGGACACTTGGAACTCTCACATGCCTTTTTAGCACTTTACTATCATTCCCCATGCTTGTGACACTTGGTTCCCTCACATGCCTTCCAGACATTGTTGTTAGTTCCTGATATTGAGACACATGGAACCTCAATGTTGATCCTTGACTATTTGAATTTTAATCACTCTATATATCTACTACTCAATCTCTTTTATTATGACACATGTCACCAACCCATTCATTCTTAGGTTCTTTGACTTATTGAATTTGTTGTGCATCATTGGATCATCAACATCCATTTAAATGCTCGCTATTGATCAAGCTTAGACAAACATCAAGATGAGGACTTAGGAAACATTAAACTCTTTGATCACTACTCTAAACCATTAATCACTAGATTGAGGGGGGCGATTTCATAATGATGAGAAAGGATTAAGTTATGACTTAAGCTACTGGTTCCCACCTATATCTAGTCAACATAAAAATAGAAATGCCTATGAATGCCATGACCAAAACCCATAGGGTTTTACTAAGAAACCCTAGTAATGGCCATGAGAAAAGATAAATAATTTTTGAGATCATTTCTCTTCATCTGAACCTATAAACCATACATAAGAGATGCACTTGAAAAACCCATAATGAATATTCTATCAATTTATTTGCAAACATCCAGAAATAGTCTCTGTAAAAGTATGACAACTTTATATGACAATATTACACCTTTTTAAGACCTTGCACTTTACAACCATGGATATTACTTACATGATATCATGTCTTGATGTAGTTAGGTAAAATAGTTTACCTATCATTGATATATACATATTCTAATTTGCATCAAGGAAATCATCCTTTTTTATTAACTTACATCTAGTTATCATGGGAGTACCTACTAGTTTGCTATCTCCCATTCCAAACTTCTTGAGTATTTCCTTATCATACTTGGTTTGAGATATAAATATCCCTTCATCACTTTGTGCTATCTATAGACAAAGGAATAAATAAAATTATCTAATCATAGACATCTCAAACTAATTTTTCATTTGAGTCACAAATTCTTTACACATTCTATTGTTGCTACCACCAAAAATGATATCATCTACATATACAAAAATAATTAACATATTCTCACCTTCTTATTTGAAGTATAGATGTATATCTGCATATCCTTTATTTAATCCTTATTGTTATAGGTACTAGTCTAATCTTGAATACCATACTCTAGGTGCCTGTTTTAGACCATATAGTGCTTTCTTTAGTATGCACACATAATATTCTTCTTTTGATAGCTGAAAACCTTAAAGTTATTTTATGAAGACTTCCTCTTCTATATTCCCATTCAAGAAAGCATAATTAACATCCATTTAAAACTTTTAATTTCTTATAAAAAGAGTGCTTGAAACATTCTTATAGCTTCCAATCTAGCAACTAGAGCAAATATTTCCTCAAAATCTATACCTTCAACTTATGCATATCCTTTACACACTAAATTGGCCTTATTCCTTATAATAGTTCCATCCTCATTGAGTTTATTTCTAAAGACTCACTTTGTGCCTATTACATACTTATTTGAAGGTCTTAGAACTAATTCCCAAGTTTTGTTCTTTTCAATTTAGCTTAGTTCTTCTTCCATGGATTTTAGCCAATTCTCATCTTTGCTAGCTTCAACATAATTCTTAGGATTAATTTTAGATATTAGTTAAAACCTTACTTGCTCCTTATTCTATTCAAATCTTCCCCTTGTTTGAACTCCATCATCTTTATTTCTAATGATCTACTCTATCAGATGATCCTTTTGAATAAATATTACAAGTGCCTTTTCATTACTTCCTTAGGTTCTTCATTATCTACTTCCTCTTTAGACTCTGATTCTTCTTTATAGATGTCTCTATCAGGTTTAACATGTTTAAAGCCTTCATCAACCTTGACATTGATAATTTTTACAATTTTTTGTAGCCATTTTGTGTAACATATGTAGGCTTTGCTTTGGGTGGAATAACCAAGAAATATTCCTTCATCACATCTTGATTCAAAGCTTCTCAAGTTATGTTCTTTTCTCCTAATGTAGCATTTGTTGCCAAACACTCTAAAATACTTAACAAAGGTATGTTTTCCATACCATAGTTCATAGAGGGTTTTATAGCTATTTTCCCTAAGTTGAACTCTATCTAATATATATATTTCTATTTGTACTAATTCTCTCTAGTATCCATTGGATAACTTGAACTTTTTTAGCATTGTTCTAGCCATCTCCTTGACTATTCTATTCTTTCTTTCAACAACTCTATTTTTATATGGAGTCCTTATTATATATTAATGCCTTTTGATTCCATACTTCTCAAAATATTCTATGAACTCATTTGAGGTGAGTTCTCCACCTCTATCAGATCTTAGGCATTTGATTTTTTGTCTAATTTAATTCTCTACTATGACCCTAAGGATTTTAAATCTTTAAAATGCATGAGACTTATCCTTCAAAAAGATTACCCATGCCATTATTGATTAATTATATGTTAGTAACATGAAACATCTTTCTCCTTTAAATCCTCTTATATTAGTAGGACCACAAAGATCAGTATGAACTAACTTTAAAGTTTTTGTAGTTTCATACTCTTTTGTTTGAAATCTGACCCTTATTTTCTTACCTTGTTGACATTCCTTGCAAGTAGTGTTTGCATGTTTGGTTATCTTAAGCATGTATCTAACACACTTATTTGAGCTCACTTTTCCTAGGTTATCAAAGTTGGCATGATCCATTCTTCTATGCCATAACCAATTCTCATCAACTTTTCATATCATACAACTATTACCATTTACTTCACTAAGATTATAAACATTACTTTTAGTTCTTTTCCATTCTAAAAATATTCTTCTATATTTCCTTATATTACCACCTTCTATATTAAATGCAACTTTATATCCATTATCACACATTTGGCTGACACTTAGTAGATTATGTTTCAATCCTTCAACATAAAGGACATCATGTATAGGAATTTTCCATCTAGATTCAAGGTTCCTTTACCATGGATTTTTATTGTAGTATTGTCTCCCAAGCTGACAGATCCTTCTTTACATCTACTCAATTTTATGAACTTGAACTTGTCACAAGTCATGTGTTTTGAACAACCACTATTTATTGCCCATAAATTATGTTCACTAACATGGAGTGCAATTTGAGTAATCATAGAATGTACAACTTCCTGATCTTTCAATTTTCACACATCCTTAGGTTTATTATTTGGCTTATTTTTCCCCTTTTCAATGACTTGTGAACTTTTATTCACACTAAGATTCATGTCTTTATTTTAAATTTGTGTTTTTGGTCTTAAAAAATTTATTCTACATTGTTTAGCTATGTAACCAAAATTATTATAGTTATAACATATTACATTTGTATCTAACAAGGTTCAAATGAATTTTTGCTCAAAAAGTTTGTTCTCCTTTTAGATATAACTCTACAATCACAAGCACTATAACCAAACTAATTACAGGTATAACAATAACCATAGAAAAGTGAGGAATACCTAGTCATAGAAATTCTTTATGCAAGATGAGGAGGTCTTCTTAACTCTGACTTTTTCAAGTCTCTCACCCTTATGCAATCATCTGCATCATCTTTGTGTTCTACATCTTCCTTAAATTTTTAGAGATTGAATCATTTTTCTTCTTCTTTTATTTAGGCTTCTTTTCTCCTTAAACTTTCATCACATTAGTGGTGCTTCTATTTGTCTTTGTATCTCTAGAGGCATTTACGAAAGCTTTTTATTTATTTATTCTTGATTCTCTTTTTGCTTTGAAGTTATCATATAAATTTGAAGATGTACTAGTTATGAGACTTTTCTGTTTTTCAAAGCCAAGACTAGATTTCTCTTTTGATGGCTTTTGAGAGTTGATCAATTCATCAAAAAAATTCATCCTTATTTTATCTTTAGACCTTTGTCTATTTGTTCTTTAGTTTTTTCAAGTTATTTTCTCAAATCCACTATTTATGCTTCTAACTTCATGCATTCATTAGATTTAGGCTATAGTTCAATTTTGACTACATATTCTATTCTTTTAGCCTCTTCAACTTGCATCTTTAGAATAACTACCATTTGATCAGCATTTTCAAGACTTTTGGATAGTTTTTCAATCTCTTTTAGCACATCCTTCTTCTGATTTGAGTTCTCTTTTCTTAGCCTTTAAATTTCATCTAGAGAACAGATGGGTTCACCCTCTAGATCCAATTATCCTTCTTCTTCTTTTTCATAAGAGTCTTCAACTTCTCCATTTATGTTCACTATCTGAGATCTACCTAAGTTGATTAAGATTCTTCTAAGGAAGTAGGGATATGATAATAATTGTTGGAACACAACTATATATTGAGGGGGGGTGAGTTTGTAGATTTATTTAAAATTAGTCCTTCAATACTTTTAATAGAAATTAAAAGGTATATGTAGAGATCACACACACACAAATAGACATAATACTCAGTGTACATGGAAAATTTGGTATGGAAAAAACATGGTAAGAATAAATCATAGAATTTATTATTCTAATCTAGCCTCATAATCAAAACCTCACTAGTTACAATGTTTAAGGGCACCGACTCTAAAGAGACACCAATCCCTTGATTTAAGATCACCTACTCTAAGTAACCACCTAATCCCTAACTAAGCACCAACTTAAATATTCTAATGGAACCTACTAGTTAGATATATTATGGAGCTACAACTCTTGATTACAAAATTGATTCAAAAATGAATTTAGTTCTATGTTATAGGCTATTTTATAAATGCTCATACTTTGCACTTCATCTCTCTTCCTTTCTCCCTCTCTTTGTCTCTTTATCTCTCAATTAGACTATACATCTTATCGAGTGCATATTTTTATGATCTTAGATGATGAATGTGTGTGTGTGTGTGTGTGTGTGTGTGTGTGTGTGTGTGTGTGTGTGTTTTAGAGCTAGGTCTCATTTCTTCTCTACATTCATACTTGCTCATCAACACATCACACTACATTTTTGAACTCAGTTCACCTTTCTTTAATGATATGTTTCCTGCTTCTTGAATTCACACACCATCACCATCATTCTCTATCGTTTACTATTTTTAGCATATATCAGGCTCTAGTTTTGATACCCATGTAATTTTATATAACTTGGATCGATTACATTAATCTATATCATTTTCTATGTCATTTAATGCATCTTAACTGAGTATACCATCAACTAACCATTGAGATGAGCAAATCATTAAACGCTAACCATTGATGTTAAGTTTCATTCCTTGACCTGATGATCATCATTCAAATGAATTAATTTTACAACACAACCATTAGATCAGATTTTGACTAGCTCATGTTCTCCATTAGATCATTTTAAGCTTTTGAACTTTAATGCTTCAACTTTAAAATAAAATAGTTGATCTTTGACTCAGTCTACCAAGATTAGGAAACTTGGCACTCTTGCGTACCTTTTGAGCACTTTACTATCAGTCCCCACAGTTATGACACTTGGCACCCTCATGTGCTTTTTGCACATTGGTTTTAGTTTCTTTTATTGAGATACTTGGCGCCTCTGCTTTGATCCTTAACTATTTTACTTTGAACTTCTCCATAGATCTACTATTCAAGCTTCATAATTATGACACATGTCACCAGCATGTTCATTCTCATGTTCTTTGAGTTATTAACTTTGTTTCACATCACTGTATCTTTAACATCTCTTAAATTCTCACCGTTGATCAAGCTTGAACAAATTTCAAGTCAAGGACTTAGGAAATATTAAAGTCTTTGATCATTATTCTAAGCTGATAATCACTAGGTCGAAGGGGCTGGTTACATAATGATGAGGAAGGCTTAGGTTATGACATAAGCTACCGGTTCTTGCCTATATCTAGTCAACATAAAAATATAAATTCATGTGAATGCCATGACTAAAACCTATAGGGTTTTACTAAGAAACCCTAGTAATGGGTGAGAGTAAAGATAAATCATTTTTGAGCTCATTTTTTTCATCTATACCTATGGACCATACATAAGAGTTGTACTTGAAAAAACCATAATATATCTTCTATTAATTTCTCTACATACATCTAAAAATAGTATATGTAAAAGCATGACAACTTTATATGACAATATTGCACTTTTTTAGGACCTTACACTATGTAATTATAAAACATGCTCTTGTCTCTATTAATCTTGTCTATGACTAATCTTCTAACATCAATGACATCTATAATGCCAATAATCTCCCTTTTGACATCAATGATAATCATATTACCAACAACGAGACCACCATAATGACTGGGAGTTTATAAAAAGATCACTTCTAAACCCATCCCCCACCCAAATAAGGTGAGGTTTGAGATTTTCCATAGACTTAAAAAAACTTTTCATGATAAACATGCCCCCTACTTTGACCAATAGTGTCAATATAAGCATGTTGTGAAAGCCTATGCCTTGCCAAGCTTTACTATCAAGTGGGAAACCTTGAGAAATGTATTTCCATAATAAAATTTTCTATGCTTCATCACCTTCCAAGCTTGTGATGATCCATTTAAGCCCCAAAATCCCAAACTTGTCAATAAGCCCCAACTTGCCATCTTCTTTAGGATGATAATAAATTTTTAAGAGACTCGATGAAAGCCTTGACACCCTTTAGAATTAACCCATAAAAAGTCTCACAAAATATTTTCAAGCTTTTCATAGGAAGTTTTTGAAGGGGCCTAACAAGACAAAGAATACACACGAGTAGTAGTGAGCACCTTAGAATAAATTTGGAACTTTTCAGCCAAGGTCAAAGGCTTAGTGATCTAGAAAGAGATTGTTTTCTCCACTCTTTTAACCACGTAGGACCACAATTATATAAGATAGGCTTTGGGAGAAAATGGAATGTCTAAAAATTTAAACTAAACCCTTGAAATGATCCATTTACACACATATCTATTTATCCATTAGGGGTCATAAATGTAACTACAAATTTTGGTAGGTAGCTATGAATTATAGTCCAACTACAAATTTCACTAGGGTGGCTATGGAATTCAATAGTCCAAATATGGAATCTATCAATAGAGCTATGGACTTCATTAATGAAGCTTTGGAAATTCATAAAAAGGGTGTATAAGTATTTGGGAAGCTAAAAAAAATTTATAAAAAGGTTTTAGAGACTGATAAAAGTCTACCTGACCATGGTAAGAAGGTCAAAAATAAGGGGGAGTGTTAAAATATTATTATTTTGACTTCTTCTATTTATCCAATGAGTTATGAAATATGATAGATGTAGAAATTTAATACAAGCCCTTTCAAATTTGAAATTTAGAGCTCGTTTGGCTTGTTTGGGGGAAAATCTATGAAGTAGGTGAATAGTCAGAGGAAGAACAAATAGAAGACAATTATAAAAGGGTATTCAACATAGTAGAAACATAGAGAGAACATAATAGCAACATGTAGGAAAGAGAGTAGTGAAGAGTGAGGGGATTTGAACTGAGTAGTCTACAGCAAAGGGAGAAAGCACCAACCTATAAGAAGAAAAGGGGAATTCAACTATAACAATAGTCCATAGCTAAGGATAATAGCACACAATAAAGTGGCAAAAAATAGAGCAGTAGTCAAAGAAAGTTTTTGATTACCATAAAATCCTTTGATTCCTTGTCTTTCACTACTAGAAACCCAATCAATAATCTAAAACATGAAAATATTTTTTTCTAAAAATATGATGCCTTTACAAATTTGCTTCTTTAAACTGGATATCAAGACAATGATATAAAATTTAAAAAATGTTTAATTTTTTTATTATTACATTCATTAACATAACAACTCATGCATGCCACCTATCCTTACTAGATTTATTGATATCTATTAATATTTTAAATATATACTTATATAGCCACTAAACAAAGTAATGATAAAGTGACATAGAACACAACAAGGGTTATGATTAAATCATGTTTAATTTAATGCAAACATAGATGAAAATATGGAAGCCTTTTCTCCATGTAGGTCTCCAACATAGTTGATATGATACCATAACAAAAATAAATCCCAAAAAATTCCAACATCAATTTTGAACTCTTACATGATCTTGCTTGTGAATACATAGAGTAGAAAAATATTATGAAAATTTCTATGTACTTCGGCGTTTAGAGCATGCTAGTGTTGTCAAACCATGTATCATCTCCTCTTCATTTATATTATTCTTGATATATTTTTGACCTTTTTATAATGTAGCTATGATAAAAATCACAAAGTTTTTAGGTGCATAATCCAACAAGGCAAAAAATAAAAAGAAGAGGAATACATTAGGAGATAAAGGAGGATTGAGAAAGAAACATACATTTAAAAAGAAAAAGGCACAATGAATAATTATGTTTTGAGAATGAAAAATATAATCATATAAATAAATAATAGTACATATAAATAAGCTCATAACCATGTATAAATATATTTAAAAATTTAATAGCTATGGTTACATGTTAGTTTATAGCACAAGAGAGAGTACAATCTAAAACACGTACTCAATTTTGAAAATAAATAATGTATTAATTTAATTTTTAAACATAGATTTATGAAAATGTGTCTCAATTAACTTAGTTTCAAACACTATAAACTAATTTTCATTATAATCAAACAATTTCATAAAATTTTATGTACATATTTCCAAAGAAAGACCCAATTATTTTTTACTCAAGTCAGATGATAATTCACAAACTATTTTTTAACATAGACACATTTCTTATTTTTCCTTTACAGTATACAAACTGCAATTATGTTTTAAAAAAACTCAATGTGTCCTTGCTTAGGTTTGATGATAGAAACTTCCATTAATATTTACAAGACACTGATTGCTTTGTCTTTTTAAAGAGTTCATGTTGTTTTGCTATGCAATAGAAAATATTATAGACTTACACATAGTGTTCAAAAGGAATCAATTGAAAGGAGAGGCTCAAGATGGAGTCTTAATGATGGAGGAATAACAAGTTGGTCAACAACCCATGAAGTAAGGTGACATGAAACAATAAGTGATCCTCACTCAAGGGGATGCAAATGAAGATAAAAGAGTAATGGGATAGTAGCATGAACAAACATATGAGGATTATTCTAGTTTGTATGAAGTCTTGGAGAGATAATATAAGTTTGATCCTCATTTAATTGTACAAAGAAATGGTTTAAAAGGTGACCAAGGAGAATATAGACTTATGGCATGAAGCAGTAGTGTCTAAGATAAGAGCATTAATGAAGGCAAGGATAATTAAATCATAATATGGCACTCTCCATGATGAATTTGTAATTGTTGAGGTTGAATAGCATGTGGTAAATGAAGGAAAAATCACACAAGGAGAAGAATAAGATGAGTTCATGGCAGATGCAAAGAGGAAGAATGAACCATACAAGGTACTTGGAGGTGTTTGGCATCAACATCAAGATGTGAAAAAGAAAAAGAGTTGGATAATGCCTCAAGGTCATGCGAAAGGATGTGATTTTTATAATGCTTTGTTGATTTTAGGTATAACATGGAGGAAGATAACAAAAGGCAAGATAAGATACAAGTGTGGATCAAGAGAGCATGTACATATGCATGATAGATTGGTTGCAGAAGTAGACAAAAGACAAGAAGATCTATAATCCTCAAGTAGGCCTTGGGATCCAAGAGGCCATGTAAAGAAGATCAACTGCCAGTAGGAGAGAAACTGAAGCACATCAAGAAAGAATGTTTATAACTTTCAAGCAAAGTTTTCTTTGCCCCTTGGTAGTATGATGTAGGGGCATCTTCACATGGTTTCCATTTTATGCAATTTAATTTAGTATAGGTAAATTATAATGTGTTTGTCCTATTTAGGATGTTTAATAGTCCTTAAAATTTGAATTATTGCATATAAGGCATTTTCCTACCAAAACTCTAATTTGAAATTTTTAATTAGGGGCATCTTTTTGAGAGAAAGAAAATATGGATGGCATAACATATATAAATTGTACAATGATATAAGATTCATATTCATAATGATATCTATATGTAGAGATATATGATGTTTATTATGTAAATATATATAGATATCATAGTTTTAAGTTGCCATATCATATATACAATGATATAAGATTCATATTCATAATCTATATATCACTATAGATGTGGTACTAAATATCAATCGATTATGTAAACATCATCAACTATGCAAATTCATAGTTTAGACTTGTTAGTTGAATATTTTGTCAATCAGCATACTAATAAACAAAATAGGTCTGATCAGCCAAAGTAGGAAGATTGGTCATCCAAATGTGTAGGTTTACCACATCAAAAGGGGACTAATCTCTCCTCTCATCAAGGGGAAGTTATCATATATATATATATATATATATATATATATATAGAAAATAATATTCAAGGGTAGGATAAACCATCCATCTCTCTTTCTTCAGAGATGATGAATGCAAATCAAAGGAAAAATCTCAAGGGAAATGACAGAAAGCACTCTTCTTTCAGAAGTACTATTCAGCAAACCACAAGAATACTCCTGGCAATAATTGTAGAATGTAATTAAGGATGTAGTAACCATCAAATTGAGATGTAGCATAAAGTCTCCACCTAAATTTCCCAAGAGTGAGATACGAAGGACAATGAGGGCACAAAGTCATCCCAAGGTCTTTTACATAGAAATAAAAAGAAAACACACTAAAGGCAATTATGGGGCACAAAGTCTCTCCACAGTTGACTTCAAGACACCTTCTTGACTACTTTCACTAATTTTACTTGTTGAATTAAAGGAACATAAAATATATTAAAGAAAAAGACATAAGAACAGTTTCCCCAACAATAAAGATATCACAGCACAAAGTCTAAAAATTCATTTGCTTTCTTATTCCAATAACAAAATATGATCAACAATCTGAGCTCAAAGTCTCAGTAATGCCTTTCAATTTGGGTAGAGTTTGATTTTTGATTGTTAGAGAGAGATCCTTTTTACACTAATAAGAGAGTCTCTTATATAGCCTCTTCAAGATGAACTTGGGAATAGTAACACATCATGTTGCATTGAATTTTGTTAAGAAGATAGGCTAGAATTTAGGGGCATCTACCCATTTGCTTTTCTCAATGTAAAGAAACAAGTCACACTATTGAAAGTTTGCATCTTTCAATGTCCACCTAGCGATCTGATCCTTCCTCATCATTCCTCCTTTTCTGATTAATTGAGTCAGGTCCTTGATTCAATTTGATGCTCTATTCCTTAGTCAATTCCTACTGATCTTGGACTTAAATCCTTTCAATGCATTTAGGTCTATAGATTTAAATGTACAAGGATCAATAGATATTTTATTATCACAACTTTGACATCTAAGGGCAAGTCACTTTCCTCAGCAATTCCTTCAGCTTTGTCATTTAAGCTTTTCTAAAGGGAACCTACCCTATGAGGCCTTGAGAAACAGTCCACTTTAGGTCAGGAAGAGCCCCCCCACAAGGGTATCTACCCTTTGGGTGGTCTTCAGATGGCTTTCAGGCTTCTTTATTCTAGCGGGTTGCTAAGTCCTTTAATTTGGCAGTTGAGAGTCCCCTGCAAGGGCACCTACCCTTTGGGGTCCTTCGATGGCCTTTTGTCTTCGGTATCCTTCAGAGCTTTCCCACAGATTTTTTTCCATGGACACTTTCCCATGGACTTTTTCTATGGACATTTTCCCATGGACTTTTTTTGTGGACATTTTCTTGCGAATAAAAAGTTTTTAAGAATTGTTTTGGCTAACTTTGTCTTTGACCTTCAGAAATTCTTTCAGGATTTTCTCCCATAGACTTTCCCAAATTTCTTCAAACTTTTTGTCTAAAGGAATTCTTTCAGACAAAAGTTTGGAAAAATTCATTTCTTGCCTTGGTCTTTGTGGGAGTTTTGTTTGTGGCTTTTCTAAATTCCTTCAGACTTTTTGTCCAAAGGAAATCCTTTGGACAAAAAGTCTAAAGGAATTATGCCTTTGTCTTTCGACTGCCTTAAACAAAATTCCAAAAGAACTTACCTTTGTAGCTTCCTTGAAAATGACCCTTCCAAAGGGTGCTTTTGTCAACCAAGTGCCCTCTGCAAGGGCACTTGTCCTTCGAGAGGCTCTCTTGAACTTTTGCATTGAATCGTTCCTTTAAACCAAGCTTCAAACCAACCATTAAACCAAGCTTTGAATCATTTGATGAACTGAAGTAGTGAACCAAATGAGTTGAACCAACTTTGGTTCAATGGTTCAATGGTTCATTCCCTTTGATTTGGCTAAGTCCTTTTGATCCTCATTGAATCAAATGCATTGAACTTGTTGAACCTTGAACCCGAGTGGTTCAATGGTTCAATAGTTCAAGCCTCAAAAACTTGTTCTTTTGATTGAACCTGACTGTAGAAGCCTTTGAACATGGAAGCAGTTGAACTCTTGCTTTTGATGTTGAACCTTTGAACCTGTTGAGCCTGTTGAACCAAAATGGTTCAAGGTTTGACAGTTTAATCCTTGCTTAGAAGCTTGCTAATGAACTCTTTTGGTTGAACGTAGTCATTGAACCAACTTTGAGATTGCCTAAGTGTTGAAAGCTTGCTTCTTTCCTATAAAGTCTATAGATTTAACCTATGAAGCCCATTAAAATTGGCCTGTAGAGTCTGTATATTTCTTTTCCTATAGAGTCCATATATTTCTCTTCCTATAGAGTCCATAGATTCAAGCCTACAGAGTTCATAGATTTAAGCCTATAGATTCCATAGATTTAAGCCTATAGAGTTCATAGATTTAAGCCTGTAGAGTCTGTAGATTTTTGAGAAGCTTGAAAAATGAGGAATTTGAATGCTCAGAATAAATTTTGAAATGGGAAGAGAGGATTTTGGTCTGTAGGACCAAAATAGTTCAAATGTTGCCCCAAAAATGAGTGATATTTTTGGGGGATAAAAAGACTAATAATTTTTATGAATTTGTAATAGATTATCAATTATAAAGATTCATAATTGGATATTGAAGATTCAAATTTTTATAGATTGTAATCATAAAATAAAATAGTCTTAGTAGATGGATTATCATGTGTCTTCGACATCCTTCAGAGCTTTCCCACAGATTTTTTTCCATGGACACTTTCCCATGGACTTTTTCTATGGACATTTTCCCATGGACTTTTTTTGTGGACATTTTCTTGTGAATAAAAAGTTTGTAAGAATTGTTTTGGCTAGCTTTGTCTTTAACCTTCAGAAATTCTTTCAAGATTTTCTCCCATAGACTTTCCCAAATTTCTTCAAACTTTTTGTCTAAAGGAATTCTTTCAGACAAAAGTTTGGAAGAATTCATTTCTTGCCTTGGTCTTTGCGGGAGTTTTTTTTGTAGCTTTTCTAAATTCCTTCAGACTTTTTGTCCAAAGGAATTCCTTTGGACAAAAAGTCTAAAGGAATTATGCCTTTGTCTTTCGACTGCCTTAAACAAAATTCCAAAAGAACTTACCTTTGTAGCTTCCTTGAAAATGACCCTTCCAAAGGGTGCTTTTGTCAACCAAGTGCCCTCTGCAAGGGCACTTGTCCTTCGAGAGGCTCTCTTGAACTTTTGCATTGAATCATTCCTTTAAACCAAGCTTTAAACCAACCATTAAACCAAACTTTGAATCATTTGATGAATTGAAGTAGTGAACCAAATGAGTTGAACCAACTTTGGTTCAATGGTTCAATGGTTCATTCCCTTTGATTTGGATAAGTCCTTTTGATCCTCATTGAATCAAATGCGTTGAACTTGTTGAACCTTGAACCTGAGTGGTTCAATGGTTCAATAGTTCAAGCCTCAAAAACTTGTTCTTTTGATTGAACTTGACTGTAGAAGCCTTTGAACCTGACTGTAGAAGCCTTTGAACATGGAAGTAGTTAAACTCTTGCTTCTGATGTTGAACCTTTGAATCTGTTGAGCCCGTTGAACCAAAATGGTTCAAGGTTCAACAGTTTAATCCTTGATTAGAAGCTTGCCGATGAACTCTTTTGGTCGAACCTGGTCATTGAACCAACTTTGAGATTGCCTAAGTGTTGAAAGCTTGCTTCTTTCCTATAAAGTCGATAGATTTAACCTACGAAGCCCATTAAAATTGGCCTATAGATTCTGTAGATTTCTTTTCCTATAGAGTCCATAGATTTCTCTTCCTATAGATTCCATAGATTCAAGCCTACAAGTTCATAGATTTGAGCCTATAGATTCCATAGATTTAAGCCTACAGAGTTCATAGATTTAAGCCTGTAGAGTCTGTAGATTTTTGAGAAGCTTGAAAAATGAGGAATTTGAATGCTCAGAATAAATTTTGAAATGGGAAGAGAGGATTTTGGTTTGTAGGACCAAAATAGTTCAAATGTTGCCCCAAAAATGAGTGATATTTTTGGGGGATAACAAGACTAATAATTTTTATGAATTTGTAATAGATTATCAATTATAAAGATTCATAATTGGATATTGAAGATTCAAAATTTTATAGATTGTAATCATAAAATAAAATAGTCTTAGTAGATGGATTATCATGTGTCTTCGACATCATTTAGAGCTTTCCCAAAGATTTTTTTCCATGGACACTTTCCCATGGACTTTTTCTATGGACATTTTCCCATGGACTTTTTTTGTGGACATTTTCTTGCAAATAAAAAGTTTGTAAGAATTGTTTTGGCTAGCTTTGACTTTGACCTTCAGAAATTCTTTCAAGATTTTCTCCCATAGACTTTCCCAAATTTCTTCAAACTTTTTGTCTAAAGGAATTCTTTCAGACAAAAGTTTGGAAGAATTCATTTCATGCCTTGGTCTTTGCGGGAGTTTTGTTTGTAGCTTTTCTAAATTCCTTCAGACTTTTTGTCCAAAGGAATTCCTTTGGACAAAAAGTCTAAAGGAATTATGCCTTTGTCTTTCGACTGCCTTAAACAAAATTCCAAAAGAACTTACCTTTGTAGCTTCCTTGAAAATGACCCTTCCAAAGGGTGCTTTTGTCAACCAAGTGCCCTCTGCAAGGGCACTTGTCCTTCGAGAGGCTCTCTTAAACTTTTGCATTGAATCGTTCCTTTAAACCAAGCTTTAAACCAAACATTAAACCAAGCTTTGAATCATTTGGTGAACTAAAGTAGTGAACCAAATGAGTTGAACCAACTTTGGTTCAATGGTTCAATGGTTCATTCCCTTTGATTTGGCTAAGTCCTTTTGATCCTCATTGAATCAAATGCATTGAACTTGTTAAACCTTGAACCCGAGTGGTTCAATGGTTCAATAGTTCAAGCCTCAAAAACTTGTTCTTTTGATTGAACCTGACTGTAGAAGCCTTTGAACATGGAAGTAGTTGAACTCTTGCTTCTGATGTTGAACCTTTCAACCTGTTGAGCCTGTTGAACCAAAATGGTTCAAGGTTCAACAGTTTAATCCTTGCTTAGAAGCTTGCTGATGAACTCTTTTGGTTGAACCTGGTCATTGAACCAACTTTGAGATTGCCTAAGTGTTGAAAGCTTGCTTCTTTCCTATAAAGTTTATAGATTTAACCTGTGAAGCCCATTAAAATTGGCCTGTAGAGTCTATAGATTTCTTTTCCTATAGAGTCCATAGATTTCTCTTCCTATAGAGTCCATAGATTCAAGCCTACAGAGTTCATAGATTTAAGCCTGCATAGATTCCATAGATTTAAGCCTACATAATCCATAGATTTAAGCCTGCAGAGTCTGTAGATTTTTTGAGAAGCTTGAAAAATGAGGAATTTGAATGCTCAAAATAAATTTTGAAATGGGAAGAGAGGATTTTGGTCTGTAGGACCAAAATAGTTCAAATGTTGCCTCAAAAATGAGTGATATTTTTGGGGGATAACAAGACTAATAATTTTTATGAATTTGTAATAGATTATCAATTATAAAGATTCATAATTGGATATTGAATATTCAAATTTTTATAGATTGTAATCATAAAATAAAATAGTCTTAGTAGATGGATTATCATGTGTATATGTATACATACATATATACATGTGTGTGTGTGTGTTTGATAGAGAGAGAGAGAGAGAGAGAGAGAGAGAGAGAGAGAGAGAGAGAGAGAGAGAGAGAGAGAGAGAGAGAGAGAGAGAGAGAGAGAGAGAGAAGAGAGAGAGAGAGAGAGAGAGAGAGAGAGAGAGAGAGAGAAGAGGAGGAGAGAGAGAGAGAGAGAGAGAGAGAGAGAGAGAGAGAGAGAGAGAGAGAGAGAGAGAGAGAGAGAGAGAGAGAGAGAGAGAATTAGAAGGGTTGTTGGTGGTGTGTGTAAGGCTAGAGTATGCATACATAGATGATAATGGTAGATGAAGTGGTGATACTAAGAGTGACCTTTGTCTTGATACAGGTGTAGAGGTTTGGAAAAGCCATGAAATAAATGAATTATTATAGCAAGGCAAATTAGGATCTCACTAAATGTGAGCATATGGGCTCTGTAACCACTATAAAGGGTTTAAAGATATGTGGATGACCTTGGTGTGGTTAATATTTATAGTTAAGTTTTTGATTAAAGGGAAGACAAAACTAGAGGTAGTGAAAATAGAATAATATGATTTAAATGGAATATTCAATATAATATGTTTGCATACACAACAGAATAATGGTTTTATAAAGGTAGTCAAGAATCTACCAAAATGGGACAAATTATCATTAAAGACTAGCTCTATCCCTATAGAAGATATAAATCATGCTTCTACCACTAAGAAAATTCAAGTAAAAATGGGAAATAGGAGGTACACAAAGTGTTTGAAAAAAATTTCATGAAAAAACTGGAACTATTGAACTTATTAAAACTTCTTAGTACAGAAAACATCAGTAATGCATAATGGAGCTACCTCAAAGACTGAAGTCATTAAATCATTTGTGTTGGATCTAAGGGAAGAGATAACACATATGAAGGGCAAAGGTTAAACCTTTG
>JARHVA010004158.1:0-70000 GCA_037957365.1 Torreya grandis
TCTTTTAATTCTCCATGGGCCCTCTTTTAACTTATATGCAACCAAAAATATATTCATTAATATTAAATATATATTAACACACATTAGCAAAGATATGAATATTAAAAACACCAATAAATGCAATGGGGCCTTTATCACCAATGATAGACCTTTGACATCAATGACAATATTTAAAACATGCAAAGAAGTAATCAAGCTTCTCAACCTCAACTAATTTGAAGTAATTGAGCTTCAGAAGGGTCACTACTAATCCCCTATAGTAGTAAAGCAAGGTAAGAAACCTAAAATTTACTAGGAAGACCTATTCAAGTTTTTTAAGGTCAATTACTTCTTACTTGTTCAGTGAAGTAAAGCAGTTGCAAGAATATGAAGTATACAAGTGTTGGAAACTCACATGACATTCAAGAGGGAATCAAATTAAAGGTGAAATTTAATGAAGGAATAGAGAAAAGTTTTTGCCTTTTATGGAGTTTTTGGCATTTTTGGATTTTGGGATGAGGGCATAAAATTTAAGGCAAAAGGAAGTCTAAAAATATCCATTTTTGGAAAGGGTCAAAGAATATGTGGGAGTAATATCTTGTAAGTGTTATAAATTTCAATATGTATATTTTTTTTGGTGCTTTTCTCTTGAAAGTGTATATTTTCTTAAGCTCTACAAATTGGCGACATTGTTTTAGGACTTTTGTAACATCCATTTTTCACATGGTGTAATAACTTGAAAATCTCTTTAAACATTTTTACCTTTCCTCTTGGATGCATTATCAATTTGCCTGACATCTCTCTCATACTTTATCACAGTGATTACTGATAGACACATTCTCAATTATGATCAACATCCAAGATTGAGTGTGTGTGCATTATAACTTTAGGGAAGGTATTATTGATAGTTTATAGGGTACTTGTACTATGTGTTTTTTGTTCTTTGATTTCATTTAAATTTTGTAAATTTGTCTCATTCTAATCTGCACTAATATATCTAAACATTGAACCACTCACACCATTTTATTATCTCAAATGGATGTCTAAAATGTAGCTTGCCTTGAGAGGTAAAGGACTCTATCATATCACTATGGGTGAGGAAACTAAGCCATCTACAGATGCATAAAAGGTTAAGTGGTATAACATATGTGATGAGGCCTATGGTTTCTTCTAAATTTAATTGTTTCCTAACCTTTTATTTCATGTTGAATCTACAATAACTCCTAATGAAGTCTGGACCATTCTAGACAAGCTTTTTGGAGTGCAAGACATCAAGAGGGGTCATGAGCTGGAGAATGAGCTCATCACATTGAGCTCAAGTGACTATGATACCTTACAAGACTTATTTACAAATTTTAAACCATTTATACTATAGTTGAAAAAATGTGATATTGAGAAAACTAATGACTAATTGATTATATTTGTGCTTATAAACTGGGTCATGACTATTTAGTTTTTATCTCTACATTTCATGCTACCAAACATGCACTTGGATTCACTTGGAAAATGCCATCATTTGATGATTTTGTTACTAATATAACTTGGAAGTAAGATAATTTGGTTTAAATGGGTGCACTAAATTCTTCAAAATCACATAACTTTATTGTCAATTAGGACTAGAAGAAGCATTCTAGTAGTGGAAAATAAGTGAAGAAATAGTCTAAACCTAATTATGAGCACAAGAAAAATTATAAATTAGATTCCAAGCCAAAGTAATTACCAAATTATTCATCCTCAATCAATAAACCTAAGAAGGAGAAACTCAAATGCAACTTTTGCAATAAACTTGGACATGATGAATCTCAGTGCATGAAAAAGAAGATTAACACCTTGACTAAGATGTTTGAGAAGAATAACATTAGTGTTCCTAAGTCTTCAAATCAAAACATGTTCACACAAGATTATTTAAAGGATAAATATATTAAAAAGGGTAAAATCAAAGTCAAGGCACTTTTTACAGTAGCTTTGTAGCCTTTGACTTGGGTTATTGAATTAGGTGCTTCCTATCACATAGCCACTTCAAAGGATCTATTTTAAAAAATAGAGCCTTATTTTGTGCCTTGAACTCTATTGGGTGATGACACTCTGGCATAAGTCAATGGTAAAGGATTTATAGAAGTAAAGAGATCTTCAATGATGTTTTATGTGTTCCTTCACTATCAAATAATCTTTTGTTAGTGTATCAAATCACTCCATAGGTGCCAAAAAGTGAGTTGAGTTCACACCTAATTCAATGGTCATCAAAGAGTTTGCATAGTGACACCGTAGTAGATTATGGTAAGGCTAATCATCAGTCTAGGCTATATACCTTCTCCCATTTTTTCCTAGATGAGCCCTTAGTCACACTACTTATTCACACAGATGGAGTAAGTAAAATATTGCACGAATGGTTTGGCCATTTAAACTATTATTACCTAGAGTAACTCAATCATCAGGACATGGTTTCAAGGTTTCCTAAATTCAAATTATAAGATGGCCTATGTAATGGTTGCATTTTTGGTAAGCATCTAGAAGAGAAATATGACAAGGGCAAAGCAAGGAGAGCTGAACCGAAGCTAGAGATAGTCCATAGTAACTTACGAGGTCCATTTTTAAAACCTTCATTCAACAAGATAAGATACATGCTCACATTAATTGATGAATTTTTGAGGTACACTTGGTTGTTTTTCCTCAAAAATAATTCTAAGGTATTTGATCACTTTAAGGACTTTAAGGCACTTATGGAGAAGTAGTCATAATGTTCCATTAAAATCTTTAGGACTGACAATGGAAAAGAGTATGTCAATACTATGTTTTGAGCAGTTTTACATATCAGAGGGGATTCAGATGAAACACATAGTTCCATATAGTCTTTAGTAGGATGGTTTGGATGAATACAAGAACCATACCTTGAAGGAAATGACAAATTACATGGTTCAATCAAAGTATCTTTCTCCTCAGTATTGGGCCAAAGTAATCAACTGTGTGTTACATTTAGAACTAAGTTCCACATAAAGCCTTAAAGGGAATCACTCCTTTTGAAGCTTAGGATGGTCAAAAGACCGTAGTAGATCACTTTCGAGTGTTTGGATCACCAACAATGGCCCATTTTTTCCAAGAAGAAATGAAAGGCAATGTACCCTCAGAGTTAGTCTTGCATCTTTGTGGGGTGTGCAGAGGGTGTTAAGGGATATAGGGTTCTCCATCTTAAAACTCATGATTTTTTCATGAGAGGAGTGTTAAGTCTTATGAGGGCCCACTTGAACATAATATTGGCACTCCAAACTCTTCAAAATTTTCATTAGATATTGATTTTAGTTCTAACAGTGACATAGATCCACCTCAAGATCCTTTAGATGATGAAAATAACTTTTTTTCTTCTTCAAGTTCGAGTAATGAGAGTATTGATGAGGATTCTCCTCTTCCATCTCACACTCACACTAAAAATAATGAGGACTCACCTTCTAATTCTCTAATCTCATATAATTTTGGTCCCACTTGGGCTAAATAGACACTTCAAAGTGATGGGAAATGGGTTACAAATCCATCGAATACAAGGTGGACATGTTCATAGTTTTAGGGGAATTCACATGCCTATTTAGCCATTACCTCAAATCTATAAAACATTCATGATGTATCTGGCATTATATAATGAGATTTTTCTATGCCAGAAGAGTACAGTTCCCTAATCAAGAACAAAGCATGGGACTTGATCCCTCTTCCCAAAGGTAGAAAATTGGTCCCATTATAAATGGGTTGATTAGAATAAGTATGGTGAAGATGGGTCAGTTGATAAGTACAAAGATCATCTAGTTGCAAAGGAGTTTTCCTAGGTGCCTAACATAGACTACGTTGAGATATTTACTCATGTAGCTAAGATGACATCTATAAGACTCACTCTAGCCATCGTAGTTACACATCGATGGGATGTTCACCAAATGGACATAAAGAGTAATTTTATACATAGTGACCTCAAAAAAGATATATATATATATATATATATATATATATATATATATATATATGGAGAAATGACAAGGATTTATGGAAGATACCTCCTTAGTCTACAGACTCAAGAAATCTATCTACAGACTCAAACATGCCCCTAGGGCATGGTATACCAATATGGACTCTTTTCTCCTCAAAGTTGGGTTTACTAGATGCCACTTAGATATAAATGTCTACATATTATGGTAGGATGATTATTTGTTGATATTAGTTCTCTATGTGGATGACTTACTAATTATAGGGAGCTCACAGTCATCCATCTCAATAGTGAAAACTACACTTTGAGATAAATTTTCAATGATAGACATGGGATTGATTCACTAATTTATCAGGATTGAAATCATTTAGTTAGATTTTAGGATAATTTTATCACAATCTAAGTATTATCTTGATTTGGTTATGAGTTTTAACATGGTTGATTGTAAGCTAGGTTATACTTCCTTCTTGTCTTGTGTGAAGCTTGAGGCTGATTGTCCTAGACCACTTGTTGATGCAACTCTATATTGGTAACTCATAGGTAGTCTTATCCATCTCACACACACTAGACCTAACATATCCTATATAGTTGGGGTGGTCTCCTAGTTTATGTAGGAGCCACATGAGTTTCATTGGAAAGTAGTAAAGTGGATTCTGCACTACATTCAGGGTTCACACAAATATGGGATACACTACGAAGTAGGAATAGAGGTTGATTTGATTGGATACATAGATTCAAATTGGGTTGAAAATATTCAGAGTCAAAATTCCATTTTAGGCTATAGTTTCTCACTTGCTTTGGGTCTCATAATTTGGTCAAGCAAGAAATAACATGCAATTGCTTTATCATCTACAAAGGTCAAATATATAGGGGCTATCAATGCCACCATTGAGGAAATCTAGCTTTAAGGGATTCTCACTAAGTTTGGTATCTAGTTTCATAAGCCAACAATCATCTACTATAATAACCAAAGCACTATCTAGATTTTCAAGAATCTAGTTCTCCATCAAAGGACCAAGCACATAAAGATTCACATGCACTTCATCAGGGAGCTTATCAATGAACAATTCATTGATCTTTAGTAATGTCAAACATAAAAAAAATTACAAATATTCTAACTAAAACCTTCACAGAGAGTAAATTTATTCATCTACAAGCTCTCATTAGGGTTAGGGTTTCTCCACCTTCTTCCTCATATGGAGGTTCATCACTATGTACTTGGGTACCTCATCAAGATTTCAATGTCGAGACCCAATTCTCATCTCACTTAAGCTATGCTTAAGGTGGGGTGTTAGTGTAGTTATTTTTCCCATTGGGTTTTGCCTACATAGTCATATGACCATTCTATGTTATTTAATCTTTCTTAAGTTAGTTATAAAGGGTGCATATATAATTATATTTTAATGTAATTATTTAATTAGGAAAATTAGGGACTTCCTTATGTTTCCCTAATTTTATCTATATGTACCCAACTTTTCCTTTTTTAAGGTTGATCAGTTAACACAAACATTTTCATTTTTTTGGAATCACATGTTTTTGGAGCTCTCACACTACCTCATATGATTCAACATTGATTGCATGAAATATATTCAGAGATCTTGGCACACTATTTCAGTAATGATATTACTTTACCAAATGATAAAAATAACAATAATAGATCATAATGACATGGAAATGTAGTAGAAAATATGAATAATACATAAACCACTTAGAGGGGGCAACCTGCCAAATTCTTCAAATAAGAAATGAATACTCCAGTATGATGATAAAAAACTAACCTTACCACCTATATATATTATATTAAGGCCATGGAAAACCTATAGGATAACCTACTAAGCATATGAGTGCATAAAGAAATATAAAATAATATGTAAAAGGGTTATGCAAGCCATAATTCAGCTACACATATCCCTAGACATGCCAACAGCTAAGGGCATAGCATGCCCCTCCCATTATAAACAATAGTCTTCAAAATTGAAATAATATGGGATGTTATTTCATGAAGTCTTCATCCTCCCAAGTACCATCTTTAGAAGGCAAATTCTTCCATTTGATCATATACACTATAATCATTATGGATCATAGCTACTTAGTGCATATTTGAAGGACTACTTTAGGATCAAGAATAATTTTTCCTTACTCATATAATTCTATTAAGTCAATTTGAGTGGAAAATCTATGTACAATGACCATATTAAAGAAATATACATGAAATATTGGATGAATGTAGGTGGATGGAGGAAACTCCATCTTGTAGGCCACACTACCAAATTTATGCAAGATCTGATAAGGGACATAATACTTGGAATACAACTTGTTATCCTTTTTATGTTGCTTTCAAGACATATTCTTATATGGATGTAAGAAAGCAAATAACCAATCACTAATTTCAAAATGCCTCCCACTCCTATGTTGATCTTCTTATTGCTTCATGTAATTTTGGGCCAAAGCTAAATTTTCATGCAAACTAGCAACGACTTCCTATTGATGCTAAAGGTGTTAATCCAATGCACATACCTTTGGGTGGGCCTTCAAGGGTGAAGTGAGGGATGGAGGATGGTATCCATATAATTCCATAAAAAGAGACATTTTGGATGAATGATGCACTAAAGTATTATACCACCATTATGTCAAGGGTAACCACTGAACCCATTTATCCTATTTTTCTGACACAAAGTAATAAAGGTACCATTATAGACACTTGTTGAATACATTAGTTTGTCCATCAGATTAAAGATGATAGGATGAGATATGAGTTAATTGAGTACCAAAACATGCAAATAATTATGTCTAAAAATGACTAGTGAATATAGGATCTTGATCACTAACAATAATCTTAGGAGTACCATGAAATTTATGAACTATATTTAGAAAGGAATAATATACTATATTTTCCACTAATGGTTGAGATAAAGAATAAAAGTGATCATAATTTATGAGTCTATCTACAACAACCATGATAACATTTATACCTCCACATCATGTTAACCCAATAATGAAATCCATAGACACCTCTTCCCATCATTGACTAGGGATGGATAAGGGCTATAAAAGACCTAGGTTTTTAATGGTTTTAACTTTATTTTGCTGATAGACCATACATTTATCCACATATTTATGTGCATCTCCTTTGAATCCATCCCCAAAAAATCTTTCTTGGCTCTATGACAAGTTTTCAAAAAACATGACTGACTGCTAAGTGGAGATGCATGAAGTTTTTGAAGGATTTTCTATTTGAGAAGAGAATTATGACACAAATATAATATATCTTTGTACTATAATGCATTCCTCTTCCATGTAAAATTTTCAATACAGTCTAGACCTTGTTGTAGATTCTGAATCAATGCATACGTAGCACTATCATTCTCCCATTTTGACCTTGCTTCCTTGACCCAATCTGCCTGTCAAATGGTAATGGGTCATAACAATGCCTCAACTAGTTCATCCCACCTAGATGGTACATTGACCACCACACTTTATTTTCTTTTCTTGTAGACTATTTCAAAATAAAATCATAAAATTTTTTTCACCCATTTTTGTTATTCTTTAGAGGATAACCATTTTAACAAAAAATATCTAAGGCAATCATGATCAGTCTTACCTAAAAGTGATGACCCAATAGATAAGGTCTCCATTATTTGATTGCATGTATAATAACCATCATGTCTTTCTCATAGATGGGTTTGATCCCTTTAATTGATGACTTTGAAAATCAATGGGCATAATTTATTGCATGAGTACCACTCCCATACCATATCCACATACATCACATTTAACCATAAAAATTTAAGAGAAATCTAGAGTAGCTAATACCCGAGTGGTGCAAAGAGCCATTTTCATCTTTTCAAATGCCTTGTTAGTTATATCATTCCACTAAAATTCATTAAGGAAGTGAGTGGGGATGAAAAATTCAATAAGAAAGTGAGTGATGTTGTAATACTACCATAATGTTTGGAAAATTTGTGATAGTAACCAATTAGCCCCAAAAATCCCCTTAGTTTCTTGAGTGTCTTGAGAATCTACCACTCCATGATGGCTTGGATTTTTTTAGGATCAAATTTTAATCCCTTATGTGATACAACATGACCCAAATATTCTACTTCTTAGACTCCAAAATCACATTTGGATATTTTACCATACAACTAATGTTGTTTTAGAACTGAGAGTACCTATTTCACATGTGTCAAGTGGTCTTCCCAATTTTTATTATAAATAAGGATGCCATAAAAAAACACAAGAATAAACTTTCTCAAAAATGGCCTAAAAACCATATTCATTAAACTCTCAAAGGTGGATGGCATATTATTAATACCAAAAGGCATTACCAAAAATTCATAATGGACTTCATGAGTATGAAAAGCTATTTTAGGGATGTCCTCCTCATAGATCCAGATTTGATGATACCCACAACAAATATCTAATTTGGTAAAATAAATAGCATTATGTAATTCATCTAAAAAATTATTAATTATAGGAATAGGAAACTTATATTTGATAGTGAACTTGTTGAGATCTCTATAATATGGGCACATACTCCAAGTTTCATCCATATTTTGCACCATGACTACTAGAGAAGAATATTCACTTTGGCTATGGTGAATGGTTCTTGCAGCCAACAACTCTTGTACCATTTTTCTAATTTCACTCTTTTAGGCATAAGGATATGTGTATGGTCTGATGTTAGGTAGCGTATTTTCAAGAATAAGTCTAATGGCATGATCATGGGTATAGATTGGTAGAAGACCTTTTGGCATGGGGTAAAAAGCAACTAAATATTTATTCAATATTTGTTATAAATAAGGATGGGTAGACTCCTTACTTTGTTGAACATCAATGGAAAATAAGTGTACAAAAAATCCTTCATCACCTTTTTTTAGCATCTTGGTAATTTGATGTGAACAAACTAGTTGTGGAGGTTTTAATTTTAATCCCCTTAGTTCTACTAGTTTACCTTCAGAATGAAATTGAATGAATATTTATTAGAAATTCATCTCAATAGTACCCAATGTGGTGAGCCATTGTACTCCGAAAATAAAGTCAGTACCACCCATAGGAATAGAAAACATAAGATAATCTAGAAAATAGTCCCCCATTACTAACTTAATACTATGGAATTTTCTATAACAATTAATTATACCACCATCTACATTCATGACTTGAAATTCCAATGATGGGTAGATTAAATAATTCAAATAAGCAACCAAGTTATTGTTGATGAAATTGTGTGTACTTATTGAGTCAATTAACATTATGACCTTATGTTTCTTAAGGAAACCCACCACCTTAAGAGTTTGAGGAGTAAAAATACCTATAAGGGCATGGCAGGAGATAGTAGGTTGAGAATCTATAGCTTTATCCTCGAGTCCTTCAAAACCCTCACTAGATACCTCCTCATCTTCTTCATCCTCGTTAGCCCCTTCAATGTAAAATAACTTATTTTTAGCACATCCATTACCATTGATCCATTTGATGTCATAACCATAACACAAACCTTTGGCACACTTCTCAATTTATTATGGTGTTAATCTAGTATGTTGAGGTAGTGATGGAGTTGTGAAGGTGCATTTTTAGTGATTAGTGAAATGATGACATTTTCTCATCTTTTTTTCTTCTACTAAGCCTACCCTTGGTATATATTTAGATATAGTTGTGGGGTTGAACATGTGAATAATCAGTTGAATACTATATTTTAGTTTACCCATAAAAAATATAGTGATATTTACCTCAGTGATCTCTTCCACACATAAGGATAGATTCTAAAACTGATGAATACAATCCTTCACTATTCTAATTTGTCATAGTTATGTGAACCAGCTGAAGTAGTTTTTATAAATATTATCCTGATAGTGAGACATCAATTCATTAAAGAATATGGACCATTTATTAAGAGCACTAAACTTATTATTATAAGCACACAACCAACAATACAAAATGAATGGCTTAGGTTCTAGATACATAGATTCCACAACCACTTTTTGAGAGATAGGAGTTCGGTGTATATCAAATAGATTTTTAATTTGAGTGATCCAAGTGAGTTTATCCTTACCATCAAACTTGCACAAGTCCATTTTTGGAAACATTGGTTTCACCTCTATATCGGTGGTGTTAGTGTTGAGAGGAGGAAGACCAAAAGGAAAAAGTGGAGGGTTATTGAGTGGAAAATGAGATGAAATAGCATCCAATTATTTTATGATCTACTGCAACTAATTTTTCATGCCATTAAACTCCCCTTAAATTGCTAAACATTTGAGTTTAGACTCATACCTCCTTCTACATCAGGCCTTGTAGATTCGACTAAATTTTAGAAATCACTTATGAATACATCATATCAGAGGTTTCAAACTCCATGTCATTCCCTAAAGAAGTTTTATGGGTGTCTTGGCATTTCCCCCATTCACAAGTGTTAGGACCAACCATAAGAAAGCTTGATGGTGAACCTTATTTTACTCTATTGACTTAACTTTGAACATGAATATTTTTAAATATGTTGGCATCAAATAAAAAATATCAAATAATATAACCAAACTAAGTTTTTGCAATCTTTTTAAAAATGTATATAAATTTGAAAAAATCTACAAGTTGTGAGTCATGGAGTGAATTTATATAAAACCCTAAAATGGATATAAATTTTGAAACATATATCCAAATGAGCTCAAATTTTAATGGAATCTTAATTTAATGTTTTCTCACCTATAATAAAAATAATGAAGATAAATTCATAACCATTTGTGAGATATAGCCAAATTCTAAGATATAAGGTTTTTGGCTTGATTATGGCCCAAATCAATGCTTTGATACCACTTGTAATTATATTAATTCACCAAATGAGGATAATAAAATAAATAAATCATAATGATATGGAAATATATTATACAATATTAATATTATATAAGCCACTTTAAGGGGAAAACCTCCAAAATGCTTATAATAAGAAATGAATACTCTAATACGATGATAAACAACCAACCCTACCTCCTATATATAGTCTACCAAGGCCATGGACAACCCATAATCTGACCTAATAAGCATATGAGTGCATAGATAAACTTAAAACAATATTGAAAAGGGTTATGCATGCCTCAAGTTGGCTACACATATCCCTAGACATACCAATGGTTACGGGCATAACACAAAAATACATCAATTAAGATTTTGTTATTATTGAGATGAGATATCAAGTCCTCTTTATCTTGTCATTAAAAATGAGTTTTGGCCTTATAATTTTCCCTTAATTCTAAATTGAAAAAATTAAAATCTGGTAACAAACTAAAACAATTAGAGATCAACAATAGAAAAATTAGATAAAACCTTAGGTGACCTAGTGTTTAATGTTAAAATATTAGGTTCACCAAATATTTAATCCTAATTTATAGGTTTTTGATATAGAAATCCTCACAATTATATGTAGGGTTAAGAATATAGAAATGAAATTTCACAAGGGTGATAATCAGATATATAGTAGGCCAATTAGATGCTAAACTTAGATATAAGCATATGTTAAATTCATAAAGTTGAGATAGTCTAAATATGGAAAGTGCAACTAAAATAGTTTATAAATGACATATAAAAATAGTATTTAACTAGTTCTAATTCTAGCATAGTGTTGGATCTAAAACATGTAGGAAGAGAGTGGAAAGATAACTATAGAATAGCTGTCAGATTTTGGATATGACACTTCTAGTGCTTTGGATACTAAAGTTAGCCTAGGATGGTCATGGAAATTCTACTGACAAAACCCTAGTTTTTCAGCTTTATAGTGACTTTGGGAAATAATGGGTTAGTGGGCACACAATGTCAAGATAACTTGTAAGTCTTTACTATAAATGGTCATTTACTACATAGCCAATACTCAAAAATATGACCTCAAACTCATTTACTTCTCCCTTATAAGTTGGCTTTTGTGTGAATCATGCAATGTGTGTAAAGCAAGTATAATAGTTACCTAACTTGTAACTTGGCCAATCAGGCTCTTGGGATGCTTGTTTATTACTTCATACCTATATATGTGTTGTACCTATGACTAATAAGGAAAATAGGGATGATTTTGTTAATTGAATACTTGATAGACTACTTTAGATAAGTTACCTTGGTCTCTTTGGTCTTTTTTCTAAGTTATGGAATGAGTGATGATTGACCTTCTATTTGTATCAATTAATTTTGATAATAAATCAAATTAAATCACTTAGGCTGACCATTAGGCTACATTTCATTATCAAATTGGATGACTTTAGGTCACTTGACACTTTAATCAAGTCATGGTAGTAATGTTGATGCTACTGTCTATCCTAGATGTTATTTTTCAAAGAGTAGGAGAATAGGTATAGGATTAAAACCTATAGAGGTGGAAGATAAGTAAATTTTAATAATTCTAGGAAACATAGAAGGTCATTAACATAAAACTATTTAACCTAAGATATAGACCAAGGGTCACAATATAGAGCAAATGTGAGACTTGCATAAGCAGGAAAAGGTCTAGAACCAAGAGGAACAACTAAGGTCTAAAGTTCATAAGTGTAAAATTTTAAGGTGATATATAATAATAAAATAATGTCTACATACTCCTCTTCCTTTTTATCTAGACTAAATAATTGAAACTAAGAAAGGTTAGTACATGATAGATTCAGAGGACACATCTGGATCTAATATGAATAATAAAGGGAGAGATGATCATTATTTGGACATAGGAATGGATTATCAAATTGAAGTTTTAATGGCAAGTCTTCATCTTTACCCACATTTTATGTGGCTTAATATTATTATTCTTACCAACACATTGTATTTTTTTACTTAGATTCTAGAAAATTGTAAGTTCCATTAAAGCTTTCAAAGTTTTTTTTAGAGTCTACAATTGCAAATTAGAATAACACAATAAATTTTCTTAGTAATTTCATTGTAGGATTTCACCTCATTCAAGTGAATTAAAATTAATTTTTTTTTACTTAAAATATTATTTACATTTAGGATAACTAGGTCCACATAATTTACATCACTTATTGTTGTTCAGGTTATTTATTCATCAAATGGCACAATAATTTCTTTTTTTCACACATATATCTCCTATTTAAATTTATATGCAATTTAATTAAGTTATTATATTAATTTAATTACGTATTATTCCATCCAATTAAGTCTTAATAATATTAAATTTACTTTAGTATTAATAAGCATTAAAACCACACTTCACTTAGGATACACATGAAAACTAGTTTCAAGTTATACTTGATGGTTTTTTAAGTATTCTAGTTAGAGTCTTAGTCTTTATAGGTTTTCATTTTGTATTCCATATTTTTAAAATATGAGTACTATTGACTAATTTTATCCCTATGTTTAATTAGGTCAACCCCTTGTATATTCAAATTTTTCATAAGGTCTCATAGGTTGGAAAATATCCACTATAGTCATTAATGAGGTCACTTAATGTGTTTTAAGCCTTGGTCATATTTGTTATTTGTCCTTAGTGTCATTTTATGTCCTTTTAGACCATTTTTATTAACTTGTGTGGTTTCCATAAAAAGAAAAGTGTTTTAAAATGATATTCAACATCCCACATGTTAGAGATGGTCAGATAAGCTATTTTGAAACTAACTGATTATAGGTTTAACATAGATTCAAGAAGATAAACTACAAATAAGGTATTTTCAAGCAAGTTGTAAAGACTCTATATAGTTCTCACACATGTGAAAACATTAGGGAGGTCTCTTCAGATCCCCACAGTTCACTTCCATGCTTAGGTCACTTTGGTAGGTCCAAAATTACCAAAAAAGACTTCTCTCTCTCATCACTCTCTTAGACAAAAATAGGTCAACCAATTTCCACTTGGTATAGGAGGAGTAGAGTTCAAGAATTGCACTTGGTTGGTTAAATTAGTCTCTATGTACTCTAAATTCATTTTCATAGTTCCATGTTTGGTGGTTTGTGCTTCATGAACATCACTGACAGTGTTGGTGACTCTAAACTGCCTACACATCCCAAATGGCTTCAATTTTCCTATCTGATGGCATTGGTATATTAAAATAAAGTGTTTTACATGGAGTTGAAGGAAATTTTACTCATTCTCATGGTGGATTCAACTCATTTGTCATGTTTGAAGGTAAAGAGGTTAGTAGAACTATCCCATTTTACTAGTAGAAGATACCATTGAAGAATGTAGACAATGTTTCATCAATTGCATAGTATCAGCCTCATGTAAATGGTTTTAGATCAAAGGAGATTGGTTATTTTCAACATCTCATAGCATGGTTATCAGTTTATCCTTTGAAGGTCTAGTCTCAAGACTAACATTTATGTAGTGAAAGGTCTAAAACATAAGCACAATCAAGTAGCCTGAAATAGTCACCTATAGGACCATGTAGGAGTATTTGAATGGTCATGATGATGAAGCAAGAAAGTTTTAGGATTGTGAGAATATTCTCAAAGTGAAAAAAATAGGAGTTAGATATTCAAAGGGTTAGATATTGGTTTTGATAACCAATTTAACATACAAAGTCTTATATCATATAGATGCATAAGTAGTCTCAAACATGGTCTAAAAGTCAATACAAATGAGATACATGAGTGTTGAGATGAAGGTGTTTTAACTCAATTGAGACCTTCAACCATGTCTAAGAGAATTGAGAGTATCATTGTGATAATGGTCAAGAAATTATATGAAAATATACCTAGAACCATGTCCACATGTTGATAAAGTTATAATTGATAAGTTTTACCCTAACTTCTCCAAATGAGGTTTGCTCATACATTAGGTCATCCTATGGTGAAGTGTTTTGAGGTCTACATAGGCTTGATAGTTTCTCTATTTTAATCCAGGCCTAGAGACAATGTTTTGAAATAATATTATTATTTTTTGGTCAAGATAATATAATGTAAAAAAGCTTCCAATTCAGGTAAGTTTTCACTATGGATATTTAGTAAGCTACAATACTCTTAAAGCCAAAATTATCTTTCAACACAATAGTGACATAATGGTGTATGAATAAAAAAAATTGAATCTATTTGAGTGAAACATGACACTAATTAATTAAATATAATAAAAAATGGGAAACATATTTCTCAAGTAAATGTATTCACCTATAAGGTCTCTTATCCCCAAAAACATTTACAGTCTGACTGTAGATCCAAAGCGTGTTTATGGTGAGAGATAAAAAGCATGGCCTAAAGGCATATATACTAATTCAAGTTTGATATGAACTAAAGAAATAATGATAAATAAAATTATTTGAGTTATATTGATTTTACATATGTCATCACCTACACGAGTCCTTGTTTCCCCTAAATTACCACCTACAGTTTGACACATAGCAAATTGGTTCTAGTTAGTGGAGAGAGGTAGTTTGAAAAGTTTGCAAAGGTGTATGATGGAGAGAAAATAATGAAAAAAATATAATAGTGTTATTGAAATATTTCTAAGTGTTCTTAGGAAATAAGGACCTTAACCTACAACCATAACTTTTAAGTTTCTCAAACTGTGCCAAAATCTTGCACAAAGTCATAACATAGAGGCTCGTTTTGGGAATATTCAATGTTGAAGGCTCTATGGGCATAGTCAAAAATTCAATGTTTGTATGGAATTACATAAAGACCTAATATGTCCTCTCATATTCTCATTTTTTCTAGGTAAACTGGTGATATTCCCTCTATTTTGTCTTAGACAGAGGGCACTACACAATCATGACCACCCTATAAGCATAGTGTGTTAATGGTGATAGGAAGAAAGTGAGAACAAAGAGGAATTATAAAATGATGTGTGAGGTTGGTTATAAGGTGAAAAAGTGCTAAAAGTCACCTACAGTCTTGAAAAGCCCTCACAGGTGGTCAAAGACTCAAGAAAGGTAGTTTAAGCTTATTAGGCCTAAATTGAACATGGACCCTAATAGATTCCAACTTCACTCAAAGCATTATGTGACTTTTCAAAATCAATTTATAACCTTAATTGATAAGTGTGTAGTGTATAAAATACATTGGTGTATATGTAAATAATCAAAATTAGTCATTTTTGCCTAATTTGGCATCATGCCTACTCAGAATGCTTAAAAGAAGCTTGAGAACCATCTTCAATTGCTCATATCTATATGGATAGTATGCATGACACCTCAAGTATCTATGGATAGTTGATTATGGTCATGAAATCAATATTTATCAAATTAGTTGAGGGGTTGGAAGTCTAACCTTTATGAATCAATGTTAAGAAGCTAAGAGACCTAAAACCCTCTCAAAACCTTTGTGTAGACCTGATGGAGAACAAATGAATGGAAATGCATGTAAAAGTGGATAATTGGTCAGGGAACTAATTTTAACATGTCTATCACTCACCCAAGCTCTATGACATCCATTTTATCCATATCATCACTTGTATAAATAGACTAAAATATGAGTTTATTATATATTTTAATGTGTTTTGTAGGTAAAATAGAGAAATGGTGGATTAAATCCATTGAGGGAGGTATATAGGGACTTATTATAACTCCCTATACTCATCTCTCACCCAAGTGAATAATATAAAATCTATTTATAACCTTTTTATTGTAGGTATTCTTAGATAGACAGTGAAAAAATAAGTGATTACATAGTGAGAAGATGAGAGGTCTAATATTTGACATTTTAAAGGTCTCAGTGATGGATTAGAAGATAAAGGGTTTTTTTTAAATTTCTTAACACCTATAAAATTCATCTTCTTGAGAAAATACTAGTCACCTTGATGATAAATGTGAAGATTGAAGCCAAGAGGGATAGTCAGTGACTACAAATAGAGAACAAGTGTCCATGAGAAGTCATTAGTTGAAGGCCATAGATGAAGGTTTAAAAATATTTTTTCCAATCTCCCATGATATATAACATTTTTCAAAAACTTCATATGGTAGTTTTGAGCAATCAAGTGAACTCCTCTTCATCAAGACAATTTTAAGAAGGATAGTGAAGAGTCTCTACACCAACTTGAATGATATGTTAGGTTATGATGGACATTTATCCAAGAAGACACTTATGACCTATTTATCACTTTATTATCTTTATTTTTTACTAGTTTCCAAAGTTTGACACTTAGCCTTGTGGCCCTTCCACTTCCCTTCTTCTCTCTCTTCTCCTATGCTCTATATATGCAAGTCATTTTGGCTTTTGTATCTAATCCAAACCTGGTATGGTGAAACCTTGCTGGTTTGAATATTATATTTGACTTTGAAATAAAGATTTATAATCTGATTTCAAGTTCATATATTCCTATTTAAGTGTGTGAAGTAGTGAATAGTGGAATGACAAGTGATAACTATCCATCCTTGTGTTTTCTTTACTCTTTCATGTTTTCATGCAAGTAGTTCTCCCTTTAGCAGGTCACATGAGGTGTAGTTAGTTTATTTATATATCTCTAAGTGTAAGTCATAACATTAATGTCTACAATCTAATCTCTTTTTCACTCACCTTGAGAAGTATACGCATATCACCTCCATAGTTGAAACACTTATGTTAAAGAAATCTAGGATGTTGAGACAAGTATTGTGAGTCATGTTTCATAGTGTAATTGTATTTTAGTCTAGTGGAGATCTATCTGGTATATCAAATCATTATCATAGGTTACTTATTATGTTACTTCTATCCATTTTCATTCAATCAATCAAGTAGTGTAGGTGATAAGCTATCAAATACTAATCTAGGGAGCTAACCCTTAAATGTAGAGGTTTAACTCTACTATAGGTAAACCATAAGACTAGAGGCAATACAATGTTTCAATCAATATAGATAAGGCTTAAACAACCTCTCTAGGTTTTAATATTGATTGACAATAGTTTGGCACACCCGATGGGACTATTGTGTTCTACTCTAGTGAATGTTGATCTTGAAAACACCACAATTACATATGTGTGATCATCTTAGCATTTAGCAACTCCAATGAAGGTAATATCTAGTTGTAGTCTATTTTTTATGAATAATTCTATTCATACTTCATGGTCCTTGCTAGTTCAACTAATAATAAGGTAATAATCCCGTAAACACATTCCTTTAACTAAAACTTCCTCTTTAAGCTCAACATCCTCAACCTATCTTGACCATTGAAGAACAATAAGAATTTGTAATCCAAGAAGATTGAGAAAGTGAAGATGAAATTGAGGATAATATGTATAGGTAGCAGGATTTTCCAACCTTTAACATTGAAAATATTATACAACTCAATGTATATGAATATATCCCTCCCAATTCCACCAAGAGTGTTCCCACTTTCAATGGGGAAGGTCCTATCACCCCAACTGAGCATAGTAGGGATAATTCTAACTTATGAAACTTTCATAATGCCATTGAAGTCAATATTTTAGTCAGACTACTTACCATGTCTCTTAGGGAAAAATCTCTTGATTGGTATAAGACATTTCCAAGAGGATATATCACTACTTGGGATGAGTTTTGAGAGTTATTAACTCAAAGATTTTAAGATTAAAGTGATCCCATATTACTCATTCATCAGCCAAATGTGATTCAAAGAGGTGCTAAATAAATTATTTATGACTTCAATGAGAGTTTTCAAAGAACTTGGTATAGGCTTCCCCATCCCATGAGACCACTTTCAAGCTTTGTTTTCATTACATACCTAATGTATATTGGGACTGATATAGCCATCATGTTGTAGTCCATGGGTGGATACACTTTGCATGAAGCCTATAACATAGCCATTATAGTTGAGAATGGTCTAATATACGATGGTAAACTCCCTCCAAAATTATCTATTCCCATTATCCAAAACATGTCTTCTACTTTCCCAAGTCTTGCTATAATTCTAAATGCAAACACCAAGTATAGAACTACCCTAAATAAGTTAGAAGATATCATTGATTAAGAGGCAAGGTCTAAGGCCTTAGAGGCTCAAGTTAGGAAACAAAATTTTCAATATGGAGTTAAAAAAAACCCCTAAACTTATCCTTAAAAATTGAATATGTTCTCAACTCATAAATATGGTCAAGGGAGAGGATAAGGGTAACCTAACATCAGTAGGTCACCCAATGCATATAATCAAACATGTACTGCCAACACAAGATCTATGGTTCTAGTCCATGATAACTTGGTTCAAAAAGAGGAATAATCTATTCAAAGATACTATATGGATTTCAATGAAGGTGAAGGACAAGATTTGGTATCTCAAGGAGGAATTACTCCTCAATTGATAGTAGAATATTTGAACTTCATGCATATAAAAATAAATGAATGATGTTAGCCTCAAAGAGTGAGCCTAAAAAACATTATAGTAGAAGACACATTTGTCCTAAACTAAGGTACCTCAATTGTAGCTAATACAAGATAAAAAATTAAGGCTTTGGAATATGTTCATGGTGTTGATACAAGTTTAAATAACCCTCCTACAAGGTATCAACGTGTGAATGCAAGTATGACAATCCCTACAACTTATGCACCTATTCAAAATCAAAATATTGGAAAAGTGACTAAAAGTATTCCATTGCATCAAGATCAAGGAACTTCTTTATCTTCAAGGATTCAAAAAAAGGGTAAATATTCTTTTTATGAATATCATTGATTCCTTGAATAATGCTAAGACTAGTCTTTATCTTTTGGAAGTGCTCCACAAGCTCGATCAAAAGGAACTAATTTAAGAGCAGCTATCCCAAATCCATATCAGTCCTCAACCATCAAGACACAATGATGTAGCCCTAATTAATGCTAATACTAACATTATTGAACCCACTACCAAATCTGAAAATCCCCCACCACTATACCTCACTCTCATTGTGGGTGACAAGATTATTCATAATTACATTATGGATAGTGGGGCCAGTACCTTGATTATGCCCAAACTTATGGTAGATAAATTAGGCTTGAAGTATGAGCCATATTACAAGGGAGTGTTATAATTTGATGGGACACCAGTGAAGTTAGTAGGACTCATCAAAATATTGGGAGTTTTTTTGCATGATTGTCCAAGCTTTCCTATCCTTCAAGATATAGTGGTGGTAGATCTGCCTACTCATTTTTCTATCTACCTATCAAGGAGCCTCACTTCCCAAATATGATCCTATCTCCCAGCTAATTCATTCTTATTGGGCTTTAAAATAAGGTATGGGGTCAAGGTAACTATTAGAACACAACCATTAGCTAAGTTTCATATTGAGCCATATGTAGAAGCAAGTTCTAATCTCAATTTTACCATCAATGATCAAGAAGAGCATGTTATGGATGATGGAACATCCTCAAAACTTGAGGATATCTCTAATATTTTTATAAATGAGTATGGTGCTAACACTTATGGACATGATCCATACACTTTCATTAAATAGACTGATCTTGGCATGTCCATCATCAATGAGGAAGATAATGAAAATTATGAGGTAAGCATTAATAATCCTTTTAAAAATGTTTTTGAGGGTAATTACCTTATTAATATTCATGATGATAATGGTTTTCAAATTATGGTAGATTAGGATAATAAGGAGGACAATGACATTCTATTTGACCAAGATGGAGGAACCCATGAATGTGATAGCCATGAAGAAGAAGATGATCTATGGTAGCTGATGAGGCTTATAATTGCCATATATTTTGTCTCATCTTTTCCATAATTTGTCTTGTATTTCAAAGCCAATATCCTCTAACTCTTTAATATAATAAAGTTGTATTAATGAATGCATGATGTTTTAATGGATAATATATTTATGGTTTCTAGTATGTTTTTATTATTATAAGTTGTACCTTTTTAATATGTCATGCTAATCATTACTTGAGGTTATCAAAGAACCAAGCTATAGGTTTTCCATTAGCTCGTAGCTATTGGCTGGACATCTACATGATGCACATAGTCACTAGCTGAATGTTTATAGGATGCCCATAGCCACAGGATGGAAACCTACAAGTTTCTCATAGCCACTGGCTAGAAACCTATATGTTACTGGTAGCCACTGCTTGATTACTTATGACAAGCCTGTAGCCAAAGATGATGAATGACTATATAAGGGTTGAGCATATAACATCTTTCATGATATGATTTAAAGGTAAACCAATGACTTGTAGCCATGTGGAGGTAGTTGTAGTAACTGTTGTGTATTTATTCAATGAGTGAACCACAATAGAAGTAGTTTTGATATATTTGTCTTCTCTGATGAAAATTTTGTATGGATTCCATAGTCTATTTTAGAAGTTAGTTACCTATTAATAAATGAATAAGTGAGAGAGAAGTGTAATAGAGGAAGTTGCAATGAAACTTATTTGTTTCTCTCCTAGAATAGATTAAGTATTATTATAATTAATGGACCTATTATAGTATATAAAGAATAGAGGTTGACATTATAGAAAAACAAGTGATTTTTTGAAGAAATAAGGAGAAAAGTATTGTAACCATAATTATAATTTTTATAGAAGACTTGTAACAAAATTTATTTGCTACAATTATTCATATGGATGGTTTGATTTTTTAAATCTCATAAGCTTTCTCGAGGATGGATCCAAACTCAAGTCTGAATGAGGAAGGGCCCCCTTGGAATGAGTTGTGGTAAAGATCCCAATCCTCACAATCTTTTCATTTATGTTATTTACATTATATTTATGTGTGTGATTAAGTTTGATGTTATTTAATATATAGATTAAAGTGTGATTTCGTTAATGTGTGAAGAATTTTTTATTCTTTATTTCCCTATCTATAGCTAAACTAAGTAGCCATCAATTAGTTGGCTGGTGGCATATACTTTCCTTGCACCTTGAAAGTATACATACCCTTGGGTTGACATTTAATGTTATAGTCTGAAATCTGATGTTAAATTAGACATTAGAATTTCCCAACATTTTTGGTGCCATTGCCAGGTAGGTGCTAAAACATCAAGCTAATTTTGAAGTGTTCTTAGAGAAGTTTTTAATGCTTTGTTTTGCAGCTTTCTTGATTCCTTTAATATTTTCTATAGTAGATTTACTTTTGCAATTTAATTTCAGAAAAGTTTAAATTATTTTAAATTTACATTGTTGTAGTTCAGTCCTGTAGTTTCATTTGAATTTTTTTTGCAATTTCATTTTTTTTCTATTTCATTTGCTACAATTTCAATTCTGCAATTTCCATTCCTGCAATTTCAATTTCAGTAGTAGGTTAGAATCCAGATCAAAGACCCCCCTCAAAATCAAAAAAAAAAACTCATAAAAATATAAAAGGACAAAAAGACTAACATTATGCAGGAAAACTAGGGGAGAAATTATATGTGGCATGAGAGATTCAAAAGGAAGATACATTCCTAAGAATAAAACAAGGGAGGAGGAAGAACCACACTCTTTGATACAAAGAGTAGAAGTAGAAGCATCAATACTAGAAGATAGGGATGTAGAAAGAGATTTGGAAGAAATAGATATAACTGATCTCTCCCTTGGTCCACTCCACCATCTTGCCCCAATGTCTTCCATAGGAGGCAATGATGACAAAAACATTAGGGATAATGAAATTCCTACAACAATCACTTCAAATCATTTGAATTTATAATTACTGAAGGAGTGGGAGTAGTGATGATAAAAAACATTCCACCATCATCCCTTCCCCACTTTAAAGGTAAAATAACACAAGATCTTGACATGTTCTGATTTGAGTTTGATGTGCTCTATTGAAGTTATGACTATAGACAAGATGAGCAAAAACTTAGATTGTTTCCAGCCACCTTGAAAGATTCAGCATTATGTTGGTTCATGGGGCTTGTAAGCAATGTTGTTAGCTCATGGGATGAAATGAAAAGAAGATTCCTGGCTAAATATCAAGAATATGGAAAAGGAAAGAGTTACAAGAGAAATGATATCTATCGAATGACTTAGGAAGGATCAATATATTGAGGACTATATTGAGAGATTCATGTTTAGTGTGCACAAATTTAGATTATGTTCTCTATGGCTTGAACCACTAAATCTTGTATTTTTGAAAGGGCTTAGAGATGATTGTCTGGAATCCATGGATCTCATTAGAGATGGAGATTTTTATAAGTTGACATTCATAGTAAAAAATAGCTAGGTAAAAATTATTCAAGGTCTAAATTAAATAAAGTCAGAAGCAGTGCACTACCACAAGCATCGACAAGCAAATTATCTAAGCTGGAAGTAAGCCACCTATTATAATACATGAAATAGGAAAACATTAGATACTTGGAAACACAGTTAGATAGCCTACATACAAGGTAAAAACAATCATCCTTAGACCAAGCTTTAGTAGTATACTACCCTAATTTCAAAAGAAGAAAAGTTGCTTGTAATTGCCAAACTATGAAAGCTAAGGTTGTAAGTATCATAGCTAGAGATCCAAAAAATGTGGAGCTACATATAATTGGTGAGGATGGAAAGCATGGCATAAAGGAAACCATGGGCACCTTGCCAATCATTTATAGGTATAAATGCAAATATCACTTTTTCCAACTCTAGTTTCTTCAATGAGCAATATCCTATTGTAGCCCAAGCTTGGAATTATCAATGGATCACTAACCCACCCAAAAATCCTAATTGGCCAAAATAAAGCAATCCCCCTATTATGCCACAACCATCCCAAAACCCTTTTTGGACACCCACTTGGCCAAATTACCCACCATAAGGGATGCCTAATAATCAAGGACAATAACCTTGGAGACCATAAAACACATGGGGAAACCAACTAGGAGGATATTTATAGCAACAACAAAATCATCCTGCCTTGATGCCAAACCCACAACCTCCTTCAAATCCATATCAATTTACAGTTCTTAATACCCAAATACTTGCACAACCAGTGTAAAATCCTACTAATAAAATGGCTCAGGCCACATGTAGTGCTAATACCACCCAATATGCAACATATATGGTGGATATCAATGAAGTCCACCTCTGTTCAAGATGGGTCATTCAACCACAATCACTACCACCACCCATAATAATGGAACCTTCTAATGAGGCTCCTAACCATGAAGCTAACCCACCCTCACAAATAAATCCTAAACCTGTTATTTCGGACCAAAATGGATAGATAACTAACCCCCCCTTTCTAGAGAGATTGAACCTTCAACGTCCAACCATTAAGCCTAAATTTGATATTCTGGGAGAATAAAAAAATGTTTGTGTAAAAATACCACTCTACCAGGAAATTAAAGACATTCCCATCTATTCCAAGGCCATCAAAGACTTGTGTCTTAGGAAACCAGGCAAGAAGAAGAAAGATCCAAAATCAAAGGATCCCAATACCATCCATGTGGTTGGAAAATTAGTAGATTTTATGTTAGGCCATATACTTCCTGCCAAATACCAGGGCCCAGGATGTCCAATGGTGACTATACACATACAAGGGCTATAAGTTCTCAATACCCTAATAGAGTTAGGATCAACCATTAATGTCATCACCATTGAAACAAAAAATAAATTGGGATTGAAGAATATCAAACCCGCATCCACCATGTTGTAGAAGGCTGAATGATCAATAGTTAGACCTGAAGGAGTGATTGAAGACCTAGTAATTTTTGTTACATCATGGGAATACCCTACTAATTTTATTGTACTTTAGCCCAAATCAACATTGGTAGGTTACCCTCTTATCCTGGGATGACCATGGTTGGCTATAGAAAATGCTTTCATCAATTGTCGGTCTGGGAAGATGGTGATTTCCAATGGAGAAAAAACCAAGAAATTGGTACTCTATGCACCTGCCAAACCATCCCTAGAAAATACACAACCATAATGGGTGGAAGATGAGCAGCCCCTATACAATCTGATTCAGGTTGAACCTGCATGCACATTAGTAGATATAGAAGAAGACAAAATCATAGATAATGTGTTGGAAAATAATTATCAAATCAAAAATACACAACCTAATGACTTACATTGCATCACTTGGCCTTTTGCTGATTTATGGTGTGAGGAAGGACTAGCTGAAACTACCTAAGCAATATTCCAAAAAATTATCCTTCATAATTGAAACTAAATCCAGTCAATAAAAAATATTCAAATGATGTTATCATTGACCAAGAAAGTGAAGATAACTCTAGGTAAGTCTATGCTTATAAATAGCCAATTGGAACCAAAACAAGAGGAACGCCTAGTCAAATTGCTGCATAAAAATAGGCATGCTTTTTATTGGAATTAGGGAGATATGCATGGAATTAGCCAAGAAAAATGTACTCATCATATTTATATAAAAGAATATTGTAAACCTGTCTGCCAACCACAACGTCATATGAAACTAGCCTTAAGAGAAATTGTGAAAATATAACTACAAAAATTATTAAATACTAGATTTATTTATCAAATTTTTTACAGTGAATGGGTTTCCTCATTGGTGATAGTTCCTAAGAAAGGTTTTGAATGGAGAGTGTGCATTGAATACCATGAATTTAATACTACTACCAGGAAGGACCATTTTCCTCTTCCATTTATTGATCAAGTATTAGATACTCTTGCTGGAAAGTGCTATTTTGCCTTCTTGGATGGATTCACTAGATACAACTAGATACAGATTGATCCTAAGGATCAGGACAAGAAAACATTCACATGTCCATGGCGAATGTATTCTTATGTTGTCCTACCATTTAGTCTCTAAAATACTCCAGCTACATTCCAAAGGGCCGTCTTGAGCATATTCTTTGATCTTGCCAATGAATGCATGGAAGTCTACATGGATGACTTCATAGTATGGTGAGACATTTTAAGAATGAATAAGCAACCTTGAGAAAGTAATATAGAGATGCCAAGAACACCATTTATCCCTCATCCATTGGAAATGTTTTTTGATGATGATAGAAGTTGTTGTTCTTGAGCATCACATTTTAGCTAAGGGAATACAAGTAGACCCTACTAAAATTAGGGTGATCAAAGACTTGCTTTTACCTACAAAATAGTGAGATGTCTGAAGTTTTCTTGGCCATGTTGGATACTAAATGCATTTCATCCATAATTTTATCACCATTGTATCACCTTTGTTTGTTTTGTTAGAAAAAGATGCATCATTTAAATGGACACTTGTCTATAACATAGCATTTGAAGAATTGAAAGGCTTGTTAATTTCTACACCAATTCTACATGGCCCTAACTAGAAGATTTCCTTTAACATTTAGACAGATGCCTTATATATGGATCTAGGGATTATACTTGATCAAAAAGATGGTGTTCATAATTATGCAATTTATTTTGTAAGTAAGAACTTGCAAGTAGCCAAGCTAAACTATATTGTCACTAAAAAATAATTTTTGGCTATTTTTTATGTTCTGAGTATTTTTTTACATTATATCTCTAGGTACCAAGTGTTTATGCATACATACCATTCTATAATAATATATCTGATGAATAAACCAAATTTCTTATGTAGAGTTGTCTGCTGGTTGCTTTTGCTACATGAGTTCAACATTGTTGACAAGCTAGGAAAAGATAATATTGTGACTAATTTTCTTTCAAGATTGCAGTCACCAGCTGAGAATGCTATTATGGATTATTCATTTTTGGATGAACACTTATTTTTAGTATCCATAACAACACCTTAGTTTTCTAACATAGAAAATTATTTGGCAGTGGGTATGCTTCCACATCACTTCTCCTCTAGAGAAAAGAAATATCTAATCCAAAAAAGTGGGAAGTACTCTTAGATTTCAGGATTTCTCTTCTACATAGGACCTAATTATAATATCATAATATGCTTGAGAGAGGATGAAATTATAGATATACTCAAAGCCTACCATAATGAACCCACTCGCCAAGATGTTATATGGTATGTATCTCATTATGATAAGTGTCAATTTTTAGGATGACCCACTCACTCTGATGAAATGCCTCTTCAACCCCAACTGGTTTTAAAGCCATTTGATAAATGGGTATTAGATTTTATGGGCACTATTGATCCTAAATCTAACAATAAAGAGTACATATTGGTATGCACTAACTATATGGCTAAATGGGTTGAAGTTAAAGCTCTCACCCATGCTTGAGATGAAACAGTTGTTGCTTTCCTATATGAGGAAATATTTGCACAGTATTGAGTACCAAGGGAAATAGTCATAGACTAGGGACCATAGTTTACTACTGACTCATTACCAATCTAGTAAAGGAGTACCAGGTAAGGCATAAAAAGTCTACTCACTACCATCCTCAATCCAATAGATAAGTAGAGGTTACAAATAGGGAACTAGAAAGAATATTGAAAAAAAAATTCAGCATATTAAGGAAAGATTGGGAGGCTAAATTGCTTGAAGCTATCTGGGCATACCGTATCACATGGAAAACCACCATTGGGTTCACACCCTATGAGCTTGTATATGGTAAGAAACCTCTCTTACCCACTTAATTTGAACATAAAACATTGAGGATAGTAGTAGAACTAGGCATGGAATTTTTTGATGCACAAAAGGAAAGGTTGATGAAACTAAATCATCTTGATGAGTACCATTAGCAAGCAATACAAAACATTAAATTAGTATAAAGGCAAAGAATACAATGGAATGATAGACATATCAAGATACAATAGTTCATAACTAGGGATTGGGCCATGCTTTTTGATTATAAGTATAAAGATCACTTGTCCAAGCTTAAAACAAGGTGGCTTGGTCCTTATGAAATTCAACATGTCTTTGATAATGGATCTATCCAGTTGCAAACTATTGATCTAGTTTGGTTTCATTTGCTAGTCAATGGTCACATGTTAAGAATTTATAAAAAGGCTTTATCTAAAGATGAGTTGACAAAAATAGTATTGACACAACTTAGAGGAGAGTTGAATGACATGCATCATCAATATGATCAAAATTAGCATGAGGCTAGTACACAACAAGAACACTCCAATTAGTACAATGAGGAGGGAATCTTCTCTCTCCTTTGGAAAGATGAATAAGTTTCTATAGAAGCACTGATAATAAACACTCTTTTTGCACATAGAAAATAAGAGAAAAAAATCCAATAGTGAAAACCCTTTTTTTGTCACTATTGGTAGATTTTGGGTATAAAACCAACACGCAGGCTGCTCAAAACTTGTAATAAAGGACCTAAGTGGAAAACTAGTTCTCTAGCTATTTAGGGGTAAAAATGGAAAAACCAAAAATAATATATAAACACAAAATAAATAGGGAAATTAAGTTATCATTTAAAACTTTATTTTATTTTAGTATGTCTTTCTAATAGCTATTGTATGTTCACTTTTTAGTAGCTACGGGCTTCCCTCATAGTTGTTATGGGCAAGTTTTCACTAAGTGAAAAACTTAGAGGCTAAAGGTACCAAGTAATAAAAGAATACAACTTTTAGTTTCTATGGGCACTAAATCCTGATGCTGTAACCTAAAAAGTCTTTCTATAAGGTATGGTAGATGAGGGAACATGCCTGTGAAGACAAGGAAAAGATTAGAAGAAAGAAGAATAAACCTTTGTGGATCAACCATGGCTGATGACATATTCTCCCTGTATAAAAATAATACCATTATGCAACCTAGGGCCACTTGATAGACCTCTAGCCACAACTGTTGGGGAATCCAGAACAACCCACCTGTTCTGATCCCACTTGTTAGGATCTTGCTCCTCAAAAAGAGCACAATATGATTACCACATACAAGCAATTAAATATGCAGAATTAACCAAAAGTACAAGTAAATAGAATTCACAAATAGGACAGAATATGAGAGACAATACACAATCTTGTATTAATACTCATCCAGAAAGAAAATACAATAAAGAAGATGCCACCTCTTCTCCACACCTCTCAGAAGCTTCCCACACCTCAAGTGTTCAGTAATTTTCTTCAAGAGTTCACTCTCCTACCAAAAATGGTCCCAACACACAACTCACACACATAATTGGTGTTCACCTCCAACCAGTCAGTAATAACCTTGCCAGTACACAAGTACTCAAAGTACTTCAAGTAGATCTGTTATAAGCTTGCAACAACCTGCAACTCAACATACCTTACTTACACATGTAGATCTTCAAATGTGGCCTTACACACCTACTAACCAAGATCCTACAACTCAAAGAAATATTTTTCTTGCCTTAATTACAATACATTCCTCATGGGTCTTTAAATAAGATCCCATGCATACAATAATTAGACCTCTAATTACAATAATTAGAAACACAGACTCAAGACTTAAATTAGTATTCAACATGCAAACACTCTCAGACCTCTTAAATTAGACGAGTCTAATTCTGGAAATGCATTCTGGAAACACATGCAACTGCATGCACATGCACAGGTGACCAATGTCGATTGTTGTCGGTCTGCTCCTGACCGATGTTGGCCGATCCTTGGTCCCTTCTTGACCGACGTCGGCAATACTGCTGATGCCGGTTACTGGTTGCACTCAGTAACTCCCTGATTAGCCTCCTGGTGAAGCTTTTAGCTCCACAACTTAACAACAACCTAAGGTTCCTAGACCCTCATGTAAGCTTTCATAAGTGTACCTCATCATAGATTGGAGATACATTTTACTATGTGGAAGATGCTTTCTCTAGCACACAGATTCTAAGATCACTACCAGGCTATCACTTCCATATTCAACCGACCAGATGGGCTCTCCTTAGACCCTCCTGTAAGCACATTTGATAATGTGGACCTTTAAACTAACCCATCTAAAGTCCTAGACCTAGATACTTAGTTAACCCTACCTCACATCAATTAGTAGTTTTATATCATCAACATGTAGATCCTATTCAAAGAGATGATGTCATATGATGCACTTTTACATGCATAATGAACACACAGATCAAAATTCACCAACATCACCATCTAGAAGTACACACTAGATATTTTAATGATGGTAAACCATTGTAATGAGCTAAGATATGCTAATTATTAAAAGGTATGGTCTTACTTATAATAGATATAACTACTTTTAACCATAATGATTATACATAATTACATACATGCATAACATTAATTACATCCTTCTAAAAATTAAAGAGTCATGATTACCCCTCTTTTAATCAGTCAAATAAATTATTTTTGCTCCCTCCTTTTCTGCACATTGCAACTATGTCACTCAAGGATTAGTGATTGTTTGGCATGGGAGGGGATTGATGGGACCAAAGACCATCATGACTCTACCGCATGATACCTAAAGTAGTGTGTGATGGCACATATCAACTCATAGCTATATGAGAAGCACAAATGCATTAATGACTAAGGTAACTATTCACATGAGTGATATTCATCCCATGGCTCCTGTCTATCACTAAAAACCTATAGCATAGTTTCAAAAAGAACAAAAGACATCTACCTCTAACCATAAATCGAGAGAAACCAAAATTCCAAGGTTTGTGATAGAAAAAGGGCTTTATTTATAAAATAGGAGGATCAATCATTAGGAGGGAATCAATAGATACCACATAATTAAGGGTAAATCTAGAATGTCTACATATATTCTAAGTAGTAGGATGGATGGGATAATATGAAAGATAGAAGAATTATTCAAAGCAGATGACCCAAGAACTTCATTTGATGGGAACCAAACCACTTGTTTGGGCAAACATTTGAGGTCTTTGAGGCACTTATTAGTCAAGTCATGGGCTTACCTCAAGAAGGAGAAAAATGGTGTGAGTAACCCAATGAGAAGCTAGTTAGGTAGCAATTCAAAGTGGGCAATGAGGAATGGCTAGTAAAGAAAGGTGGTGTTGAATGCCTTAGTCTACTAACACCATGGAGGGAGGTCATCTCAATCATCATCAGATACTTCACATGTGAAGGTTGGTATTCCATGGTCTACACCATTCATTTTAAATTATTAAACCATCTTAGACATAGCCTCCATATCAACATCCCCTATCATTTGCTCGACATTATAAAAAGGATGTCTAAGGATTACCAAAAAGGGATATCTAGTGCTTTGTCACATTATTGTCTAATTTGGTTAATAGTAAAATGAGGAATTAAGGATGCATATCTAGAAATGGCATGGGGTTAGGTTTTAGCACTAGGAGGTCTTCACCCTGAAGAGGAACAACAAGAAGGAGGTAGGGAGCTAAAACATGAGGAAGAAACCCCTAAATTAGAAAATAGTGAGTCATCAGGACTCAATTTTGTACCCCCAAAAGAACCTACAACTATCCCTCTATCTAAAAATGTTTTTATGGGCATCTCTATTCATCCCATAGTAGAGTAATTAGCACCTATAGTAGGCACAAAATGGAAAAAAGGAAGTTAATCTTGTCTCCAAATGAAGATGAAGAAAGCCCCAAGATGAGAGAACCTAATTCTCTTCCTCCAATTGTATTTGAAACCCATGCCACTGAAATCTTACAAGAAAACCATGTTTTAGAAGGGTTGATCCAAGAAGTTCAAGAATAAATAAATCAATAATTTTCCACACCTATCACAAAGGCACCTGTTTAAGAAGAGGAACAATCTATTCCTAAAATTAGGGCTACCATCTCTTCTTCCAAAAATAAATCCTCAAAGAAAAAGGAAGTCTCATCCTCTACCACAAGAAGAATAAAATCATAAAGAATCCTCAAGAAGAAAAGCATTTAGATAGATACTGTCTATATCAGTAATGATGATGAGGTCCAAAAGGAAAATTTCAAAAGCTACATTAGTCTTGATGGATTTGAAGTAGCTAGACCTAAGGATTCTGACGTAGAAGAGGATAAGGCCCCTTTTTTTGGAAGGAAGGAGTCAGAAGAAATTAGGATGGTTGACCAATTCATTATATAAGAAATGGAAGAAATCAACCAAATTGGTAGACAGTATAGGGAGGAGATGGAAGAAAAATAGATTGATGATAATGAATTCCATAATTTAGAGGATGCTATGGAATAAATCTAGAGGTTAAGGAAGAAAATATCCAAATTGGAAAATAGGGGAGGTTTGAAGACTCTATTGGGAGCAGCAGGGGCATTAGTAAAAAAGTGCAAACATAATCACCTCCACCAAGTCCTTATAGAGAGAGAACACCTGTAGAAGCAACATCAATGCAAATTGTCCCTTATGAGGAGAAGATTGAAAGTAAACCTATTGAAAAGGTAAGAAAAATTATGGAAGATATCTTTGTTGACATCTCATCCTATTTACCTATAGAGCGAAAATATGATTTGATTGAATTCCTCTGAGGGTATGCAGGAGAAAATGAAGAATTGTGTGATAATTTAATTAGAAGGTTTAATGAGTATATTGATGCAAAATATAAGATTAGGGATACAAGTGAAAAAATGACAAAGGTAGAAGAGATAATCAAGACACTCAAAGATAAGATCAACATGCTCCATGAATACCATGTGAAGATTGTAGCCTATAGACCACCTACAGGGGTTTATGTAGTGTATTTAGAGGAGTAGTGGCACATATTTTGATACAAAAAGGTATTGAATGATCATAAATTTTTGGTAAGTGATCCAAAACTTTTCTTTGGTGTGTATAACTAGTCTATCCCAAATGAACAAGGCCAATTAAGTGAATTTTATATACATCAATATGTTGTATCAAGCAATACATCTTGAAACCCAAACATTTATGTGGCAGATGTACTTCTTAATGAATTTGCATCTTATGTATCGAATGAAGTAAAAATAGAGAAAGAGTCAGCCCTATTTATGGAAAAAGAAAAAGAAATTGCTCTTATGATCAGGGTAAAATGTCCAAACACTCTAGCATTAGTAGAAGAGTGGGTAAGTTTTGATAATACAAATATTCCATCTAGATGGATCATGTCCAAATAGATTGAAGTGCAAAACCATTACCTTGATATTATAGAAAGAGTGTAACAAAGAATTTACATCTCTTGTAAGAACAGATGGGTCCAAATCTCACCTTCATTAAGATTGAAATAACCTTACTCCCCATTCAATCGAAGAGAAGTTATCCATAGAGATCATGAATACATTGAAGTAGTCAGAAGGAAAAGATTAAATTGGTTTGGACTTTAGTTTCATGGTTGGACCTGAAAGAAAGAATCCACCTAATAAGAGAGCAACAAAGAGAAGATGGTTCAAGATAGAAAATAGAACAGGGTTTTATGGATCTTTTAGTAAGGGTTGTCAAGAAACCTATGATTTTAGAAAATTTTGTTCCTTCATCAACAATCAGTTGAGTGTTCAAGTATAAACAAAAGGTTAAGTCTGGGGGTGTGATGAGACCTTTAATTGCCATATATTTTTCCTCATCTTTTCTATAATTTGTGTTATATTTCAAAGCTAATATCATATCCTCTGACTCTTTAATATAATGAATTTGTATTATTGAATGCATGATGTTTTAATGGATAATATATTTATGGTTTTTAGTATGTTTTTCTTATTATAAGTTGTACCATTTTTATATGTCATGCTAATCATTAATTGAGCTTGTCAAAGAACCAAGCTACAGTTTTTCCATTAGCCCATAACCATTGGCTAGAAATCTACAGGATGCCCATAGCCACTGGCTGAATGTTTGTAGGATGCCCATAGACATAGGCTATAAACCTACAAGTTGCCAATAACCACTGGCTGGAAACTTACAGGTTGCCCATAACCACTAAACAGGTACCTATGATAAGCCTATAGCTAAAGATGATGAATGACTATATAAGGGCTGAGCCTATAGCATCTTTCATGATATGATTTAAAGGTAAAAAAATGACTTGCAACCATGTGGAAGTAGCTATAGAAATTGTTGGGTAGTTATTCACTAAGTGAACCACAACATAAGTAGTTTTGATAAATATATCTTCTCTCATGAGACGTTGTATACATTCTATAGTCTATTTTGAAAGTTGTTAGTTTTAGAAATTAGTTAGCTACTAATAAAGGAATAAGTCAGAGAGAAGTGTGATAGAGGAAGTTCCAATGAAACTAATTTGTTTCTCTCCTAGAATAGATTAAGTATTATTTTAATTAATGGACCTATTCTAGTATATAAATAATAGAGGTTTCAATTATAGAAAAATAAGTGAATTATTGAATAAGCAAGGAGAAAAGTATTGTAAACTAGAATTCTAATTTTAATAGAATACCTATAGCAAACTTTATTTTCTATAGTTACTCATATGGATGGTCTGATTTCTTAAATTTCATAAGCTTTCTTGAGCATGGATCCAAACTCAAGTCTGAACAAGGAAGGGACCCCTTGCAACGAGTTATGGTGAAGATCCCAATCCTCACAATCTTTTCATTTATGTTATTTACATTATGTTTGTGTGTGTGATTAAGTTTGATGTTATTTAATATATAGCTTAAAGTGTGATTTTGTTAATGTGTGAAGAAGCTTCTATTCTTTATTTCCCTATCTACAGTTAAACTAAGTAGCATTCAATTGGTTGATTGGTGGCATATACTTTGCTTGCACCTTGAAAGTATACGTACCCTTGGGTTGACATTTAATGTGATAGTTTGTAATTTGATGTTAGGTTAGACATTATAATTGTCCAACAGTAGTAGTTCCATGACATAGTACAATATTTTAAATAATTGAGTAAGCCAATTATCTTTCCTAAAAATCATGAATCTGATAGTAAGATGGTTGATGGATCTTATAAACATGAATGAGAGTTTCCTAACAAGCATGAGAATAATTGTCAATTCACTATCAAGAAGGTTGCAGTCATGAAGGATTCAAATCAAAACAAGGAAAAAATATTTGTGTTTGAAGAGAAGTCTAAACCTTAGTCTAATATTGAACCACTTTTAGACATGTTGGATTAGAAAGAAGACAAACTTGATGATTCTAGACATAAAGTGCATCATGTTATATAAGAAGATGAAGTTGAGATAACTTTGATAACTACAAAGATTTAGTTCAATCAAGCTGCAAATCCAAAAAAGATTCTTGGAGGGATAGATAGAGTATTCATGAGATATCTAAGTGACACATTTGTATTCAACACAAGATCTAAAGATGGTCATTCATCTGACTATCTACATATGCAAATGTTTATTGATAAATATGCATCATATGAAGGTTTGTATTCATGGAGTAGTAGTGATGATAGGAGCATTATCCTTGACCTTGGTTGAAGCAAATGATGAATTTGTTCTTCACCTCAAGTGTTTGAGGTCTTGTACATACTAGGATAGGTGTGTGTTTCCTTGTTGTGTGTGTTTTCCTTAAGTATTCTTAAGAAAAGAAGTTTGTGTTTTGTGTGTTTGTTTCTTATTGTTTAGTATGGTTTGGTGTCTTTTCATAGGCATTTTAGTGTCAAGTATAGTGTACAGTTGACTCCATAGCCCAATGGAAAGGAGAAGGCTACTGATCTTTCATATTTCTAGCTTTCTACCCCTAGGAAATCACCAAAATATTGATAAATTGTATTCCTATGTCAAATTAGGTCAACCCTTTGTATATTCAAATTTTTTATAAGGTCTCCTAGGTTGGAAAATTTCCACTATAGTCATTAATGAGGTCACTTAATGTGTTTTAGGCCTTGATCATCTTTTTTATTTGTCCTTAGTGTTATTTTATGTCCTTTTATGCCATTTTTATGAACTTGTACAGTTTTCATATAAAGACAAGTGTTTCAAAAGGATATCCAACATTCCACATGTCAAAAATGGTCATAAGAACCATTTTAAAATTGATGAATTATAGGTTCAATGTAGATTCAAGAAGATAAACTACAAATAGGGGATTTTTAAGCATGTTGTAGAGACTTTATATAGTTCTAGCATGTGTGACCACTCCATGCTCAAGTAGCTTGGAGAAGTCCAAAATTGCCAAAAATTGACCTCTCTCTCTCTCTCATCACTCTCTTGAAAAATTCAAAAAGGTCAACCAATTTCCACTTGGTTGTAATGAACCATTGCACCAAAACTTTGAGGTGTTAGTGAAATCTAGCCATTAGGATCATAACATCCCACCATGCTTTTGAATCCCATTCTCTAGGCTAGATTTGTATTCATACATGAAGATCCCCTACATGTATGAGCCCTAGACAAACACTACCATGTCAATATAGCCACCTAATCCATGACTTGAACCTGGGTGGAGGTTTTGGTACCAAATATATTGAATTATTACACTAAAACCTTGAGGTGTTAATGAAATCCACCCACCAGGATCATAACATCCTACCACGCTTCCAAAACCTAGACTCTAGGTAGGATTTGCACCTGTACACTAGGATACCTCACATGTAAAGCCTTGGATGAACACTACCATGCTGGCGTAGCCACCCACTCCATGACTTAAACCTGGGTGGAAGCTCTAATACATAACCCTCAGGTCCCAGGATTGAAACCTAGCTTTGATACTAGATGAGAGGATCCTCCTACAACAAATTAATATAAATAGTAGATTTATAAAATTAGTAGAAGCACTGAAAGGATTATATTGATCATAGGCCACTTCGAGGGGGCAACCTCCTTTAAGCAAGCTCAATACAATAAATTTATGGATGCCTTCATTGGCATCAATAATTACTTATATACTAAGTCTAATATAAACAAATACTACTTCCCATAAATGTGGGATAAAACAAAATGATCATGGGAAGACCTAAAAGGCATATGCATCTATAACAACTATTACACTAACAAAATAAAGAGAAGCAGTAGCACGGGTTCCTAACATTGGTATGGATAAGAAGAGTAGAGTTCAAGTGAGTGTACTTGGCAAGTTAAATTAGTCTATATGTACTCTAGCCTCATGGTTAAAGTTCTAATTTTGGTGGTTTATGCTTCATGAATCATCACTAAGAGTGTTGGTGACTCTAAACTGCTTGCACATCCCCAATGGCTTTGATTTTCTTATTTGATGGCATTGGTCTATGCATATAAAGTGTTATATGTGTAATTTTAGGACATTTTATTCCTTTTCATGTTGGATTCAAATAATTTGATATTTTTAAGATAGACACAGTGATACAACTAGATTGAGACCATATGGTACCAGTAAGTGTAAAATTTGTGCAGAAGGAAATAGAGTCATTAGTCAATGTGATATGTGACAAATCTAAGATAAACATCTCAAGATTGGTATTTCTCAACATTTTTTAGAGGGATTCATTTAATATTTATATACTATTAGATAGAGATAGTTTAAACTTTCTTTCAAATATACCTTAGAATCTAGAGTCTTTAGAGTACAAAAAGGTGGAAAACTTGTAAAGATAAGAAATGTTTTAGCATCAACACTATGTTATTACTTATTTTTATGAAGGTAAACATGGTTAATTTAAATTACCTAGACTATTGAGGCTCTAAATACTAGAATTAAGGACATTTACACTTCATTTACACTTGGATCAAAGGCCTATTAACAATTTATATGGTAGGACCAAGAATAATTAAAATTTATTTTAAATCTAAAATACATGTTCAAGGTAAATAAGTTTTGCAATTGAGATTAACCCTAGCTGGTTAATATTTATATGATATATTACATTTTCATTTTAGGTTTCCACACCTATGACAAGCCTTAAATGCTTTCTCATTTCACTTAATAATGAGTACTAATGAATAATTCAACTATTTTTCTAGTTGTATGTTTATTGTGAAGGTAATGTAGAATTAATTACATGGTAATTATTTGGTTCTAAATTTAAGGTCTCTCTAGAGGACCCATCATCAGAAAAAGATAATTAAAACCAACATATGCTTATTAAGGGACATTTTATCTTTTTCCAATAAGATGCTAAATCCATGATCTTGTCAACCCAATTTCTAAAAGTAAGTATAAACCCAACTGATACTGACACCCTTAAAAGTAGAAATGCTTATGCATAAATAATTATTTTAGCCTTTAATATAATGAAATTACACATTTTAATGATTATAAGTTAACTCAAATAAAAATATTTTCATATATTGAGTTCTCCAATCTTGATATACAAGAAATTAATTTATGAACAATCGAATAAGATAAAAGGCTTTAGATGAAATACATATATATGAAAAGAGCATCTATTGTGACATATCCCATGTTTTGTGCATGTGAATATGGCATCATAGAATCTCTCTTTAGATACATAGTAGAACCAAGTTGTGGTTGGTTAGTTAATTACTTTAAATTTTTTGTGATCTATTCATTCAAAAAATTAACCTATTACAACCCACAAGACCTCTATGGAGTCATGTCTCCAAACCAGTATAGAGAGCACAAGTGTAAGAGGAACCACTTAGTTTACAACTATGTTATGGAAATTATCATCAAAATGTTCAATCTTAAAATAAATTAATATCACAATAACATTATGTTCCTAACATCCTTCAAAATTTGAAGTCTGAAACTATTAACAAAGATCAATAATTCAAACCGGATCAAACCAAAAATTTTTAGTGAGATTGGGAGAAACCCTGTAAAACACACACCTTTAGAACAACTTATTTATTTAGAATTTGAAAATAAAAATAGGATAGATCTAAATATGTCAAAGGATTCCTCAAATCAATATGCATTTAGGTAGGGAAAATTCTATTCCCAAGTACATATCGCTGAATGCATTTGCTTTTAAAGTTTACTGATGAAAAAGGATTTGAGCGATGGACCCATTTGGTTTCAATTACTATTTGAATAATTCTATAGGTCATTTGGATCTGATGTAGCCAAATGTGGTTGTTGTGCAATCACATACTAGGGGTGACAAACTATGTTGGGAGCTTAGGGAGCTTCCCTAAGGGCCTAGGTGGTAATGTGGATGAATGTAAGAAAATTGTGCATGTGCTTGAGCTGGGAGTTCCACCAACTCAAAATCAAAACATATTCATTGGTAAATTATATGGATCAACATAATATTATTAAAAATAAACAAAAATTCCATCAATAAACTTTCAATGTCCATCCCAATATAAGCAATACTCCACACCAGAAAAAAGAAATAAAAAATATCCAAACCCCCATACTCCTCCCAAAAAAAATAAAAAAAATAAAAAAAATCTAGCTTAACATCTTGATAGCCAAACTAAGTCTAGATAGGTATTAAATTTTAAAAAAAATTTTATCATGGATATTGATAGAATGTTGATGAAATGTTATAAGAGATAAAAGCCTCTTTCTCAAAAATATATTAAATTTGTAGAGTTAACACTAAGGCTCCCATCCTAAAATGTGTTTGAAAGCTCTTCCTAGATAATAGTTGATGACATTTTTTAGGAGATCCATCTTTTTACCTTCAGTCCCTTACTTTCAAACCACCTTCACTTAAATAACTTAGTTAACACCCACTTTTGGGATCATCAAATTAAAGGTATTTTTAGTTGTTAAAGCATTACCCAACAACATCTTACTATAAAAATTGAGCCATCCTAATTTTAAAAGGTCACTAACTATAAAGGTACAATATTGAATAATATAATACACAGAATACATGGAAATTATTCATAAAATACCAAGAATGGAAGAGCAAGAGAATTAACTGATCTATAATATAAAAGATGAGAAATTGTTATTTGAATTATTATTGTGTTCATTGATCCATTTCCAATCATTGATTGAGTTTCCATAGATGTTCTTTTCCACTGCTCTTGTCATGTTTTTTTATAGCTATTGTCATATAATTGATATTTTTTCTGGGTCCAAAGTCAAATGTGTTGAAGGTAGAGATTTATACGTACCATTATAATTTAGATTGGTAGAACAACATATAAATTTGTATTTGAAATGAAGAATTTAGATTGGGGGAATAATATCCTGGCTAACTATGTTTGGATAGGGGGAGACCCAGACCTCTTGATCTGTCTAACATTGGTACCCACACTAGTTATTAAAGGTGGGATTAATATAATCTAAACAATATTTCAATTTGTACTTGAAATGAAGACAATGCAATTGAACATTTGCAACATTATTTACACTTTTAAATGTATGTGAAGAAGTGACAATACATGTTGTTGTAGGCATTCATGTTGACATTCATATAATCAAACACCCTAAAGCCCAAGAATATTAATATCTATTCTTCATTATTTCAAATAGATACAAAATCACTTTTGTATAAGATGGACTAATTGGATTAATTTTACTAATTTGAACACACATCAATCCTCTATATTAAAGTAAAAACAAATAATTTTTTAATAGAAATAACATTGTCTACCCATCTTGTCTATTACATAGTAACTGGGTTCTAATGGAATTGAATGGCAGGGTTATAATGGTAAGTTCTTGATTTTATCACAAATAATTATGGGATTGTTTCCCACTCAAATAAAATAATAATAATAATAATAATAATAATAATAATAATAATAATAATAATAATAATAATAATAAATATTTTTAATGGATTCATTGCACATATAGTTGGTATCAAGTGATCAGATTATAAATACTTAAGGGAGAGTACTCAATATTCTTGCACCATAATGTTTTGCTTACATGGTGCCTAAATCACACCATGTCAATATTTAAGATGGATATCTTAAAGTGTCTAATTTTTTATTGTAATTTTTTGACATTTGACATGGTAGTACAAAACCATGGTTTTTATTTCTATACAGGGGGTTGTTATAACACCATTTTGGAGGTGCAACCAACCAGTGATCACAACATTCTTGATTTTTTTTTAAGTGAGCACTATAGACATCCTATTTTTTCCATAATTGTGTTTTGACAATATTTTAGATTAATTTCTACCAAATAGTGCAAATTAATCCTAAGAATCAGTGAATGTCCCAACTTCATCTAAAAATCAAACATTAGTGCTCAGAATCATGTTGAGGCCTCCCTATTTGGGATATTATCCTTTACGTAATAGTAACCCCTCACGTATTCATCTCCAGTCAACTTGTGACCTAGAAATTTGATAGATTGGCTTTTAGAACCCATAAATTAGGGCACTTAAACAATTCTTAGAGTGCAAATATGCTAAGTAGAATGAAAAGACTAAGCAACTCAAAATAAATTCTTAAGTGAAAATTTCATGTGCAATTAGTGAAAATAAATTTTGTAAAAATAAAATTTCAATAAAAATGAGGTCATGATGATGTCATCATTATCAAAGTCAAAGAATTGAAAATATCTTCCCTAAAGCCTTAAATTTAAAAATTGAGAGCCATGCTTAATAAATGGGATGTCTATCCAAAATATTAATTATTTGTCCTATCCCTAACTCAACTTGGTTAGTATAAAATTAACCATGGTTAACTCTAACTTAAATTCACTTGAGTTAGAGTTAGTTTGGAAGACTATAAATGCAAGGCTTCATCCATTATTGAACAAGTTTATTTTATGTAAAGTTATTATGCTAAAAAATGTTCAAAAAGCTCCTTTGGTATAGTGTTATAATGTTCATTTATTGAGAGAGCCAAGACAATCCAAGTCAAACCCAATGTTGCCAAGGTGACAATGAGAAATGATGCAAGGAACACCATTTCTAAAGATTCTTTCATCAAACAACTGAGCACATCCATCCAAGGCCAACATACAACTCTTGATCTCAAGGTAAATAATGTTTGATTTGTCTGCTATTGATAGTTACTTGTATTATTTTCTTTCTCTTTGAGTGTCTAAGCTAGATATGTTAGTTTTATCAATGTGTTTTTACTTGCTTTTAATCATAATAACATGAAAATAATCTCCCCTTTTGGATTCTTATTGATCACATAATAACACACCTGGTGGGACCTCATACCCCATAAGCATAAATAGATTATCTTAGGAGAATTTTGGAACTAAGAATATTTCATTCTAGATCTTAATTTCATTATTTTTTTATATAACTTTTATGTATTTGTCTTGTGATGGGGGATTTTAGAATTGTTGACTATGTAACTATGAATTCATAGAGGTAAACCATGGAATCATTTATGAATCTACAAATTCATCCCAAAAAATCATGAAATTATCCTAGTTTAGCCTTGGCCCTGCAAAACTATGAAATCAATCTCAGAAATAGAAAAATAATTGAGCAAACTACAAAGTCATCCTATAGAAAAACAAGTCTTTTCATTTGCTTTTTGAGTTAACTACGAAATTGTTTTACATTTTTGAATTCATCTATTTTAGTAGAAAAAATGTTATTTGCAGTAGTGAAATCACATATTCAAGTAGAAAAATCAAATTTTACGAGTTTTTAATTCATGATACCAAATTATAAAACTATATAGTAATTACAAAATCACTAGTAAACTGGGAAATCATTGATATATTTTTCTATGTTTTCTTGTAGGTTTTCTAGAATTGTGAAATCATTCCCTGAACTGCAAAATCATTTGTTTGAACCATGACATTGTTTGCCAGAGTAGATAAATAATCAAAATAAGTTGTGAAATCATTTGGTAATCATAAATTCACCCACTTTAAGTTGTTGCATTTGGGTTTTTATGTGTTTTTATGTTTGAACAATTTCACAGTTCATAGTTTACTATGTACCTTCAAAATCATTATAGAGAGCTAACTTTTGTGTTTTCTTGAGCTAAATGGCAAAATTTCACCTTGGATTAAATAAAAAATTAATAAACTAACTTGTTATCATAGAATTAGGCCAAAGAATAAGATGTTTGAATGTTTTTTAAATCAATTTTTTCATTTTGTAAAAGTGAAATTTTACAAAGGTTAAGACTCCTTCACATTTGTTTAAGGTGTTTTAAAATTTACCTAACAATTTATCTTTTTGCATTTTAATTTTTTTTAAAAGTGCAAACATGACCAAGGGGCCAAAATTTTCAAGCATATTTCAATTTTGTGTTAGTAAAAATAATCAACATATTTAGTTAGATCTCTTAAGAGTTTTTTTTTATTTTTGTTTATTTCGTAGCCTAGTTTCAAATTATTTAGAGTAGATTCTTTTATTTCAGAAAAACACAAACTTTGGAGTGTATGCTCTCCCCCTATACCCTTTAGTGAACTTAGGTGACCAAAAGCACAGAGTTTATTTATTTTGTTTGAGGAATATGTCAAAAGGAAAGTCGTGTATAATCTCCTCAAGCACTGAGCAACTTGGGTGATTCAAAAGCAACCTCTAAAGTATTTACCTTTTAATTTATTTCTTTATATCCACTTGGATTATGGGTGGGAGTTCATTACCTCCCCAAGAGTTATTTATAGGTGCATTGACCTATGGTTTCATCTCCTAACATCATACCAATCCTACTCTACAACTGGGTATACAAATTAGGTAAACCATTAGATGGGATAGTGGTGAGCGATTATCTTGATGATCCCAATAGGTACCCATGCCATGTGGAAATTAGACATTAGTCTCCACTAATCAGTAAGTGGATGGAATTACTATGCAAAGGAGTAGACCTTGGATACTAAGTTGGGCATTTTAGACTAATTGACGTGTTTGTACCCTTGTGTTAACCACACTTGCGATGATATAGTATACACAAAACTTAAATATTTTAGATAAAATCCCACTTGCCATGGAGTCTCATGACAAATGATGAGTGTTACTCACTCTAAGTTCATGCCATGTATTAATGCTTGAGAGATAAACGGGGTGTAAAAAACTCTACATACACCTGTACTTTTTTATTTGGATCAACACTTAATTACTCACAAGCATTGGTATATCAGTGGAAACTTTGGATAAATATATGCACACCCATGTTAGTTATAGAAAATAGGATGAGCCATATGTTCTAATTCTATTTATATTTGATTTTCATGTGTGTTATTTTAAACCAAAACTATTTGTATTGTTGTGCCAAAATAAGTCTAAAACTATCACACGTATGTACACCACTTTAGCCTAAGAGGTGTTATTTTGTCCATTTGATACCACACTTTTGCCTTAGAATTTTCACTCCAAAACATTTATGTGTGTTTCACTTGTTTAATTGGGGTATTGTTATGCTGTCCATATTATCCTAAGTATTTACCTTAGAGTTTTGAAACAAAAACCATTGTCATGCCTTTTGAGTGAGATAGTATCATTACATTATTTTTATTATCTATAAAATTTTCCTTGTGTCAAACCAATTTCAAAACCATGTATGAATTTGGTCTATAATTAGTATTGTTATCTTGTCCATTTAAGTCTAGAATGTTGTCTATTTGAGAAAACAAGTTTTTAAAACTATGTTCAAAATTTGTCTTGTGAAGTTCAAATTCAAAATTGAGTGGTTTATGCCTATGCGTTGATTGATTTTGGCTTGGGTGTTTACCTATAAACTTTGACTTGTGAAACTTAGATTAATTATTTGCTTGTTTACAAAATACTTTTACCTATATTTAGGAAGTGGTCTCTTCCATGTGCCTCTAGTTTGTTTGTTGCCTTAAGCTAAGGTTGAAACTCTCTTTTAAGTAAAACCTTAAGCATAGTTAGTTTAAATTGGAGGCTTTATTATCACTTGGGATTGAATTCTTTACTCACCACACTTATTTTTGATTACTTGAGATTGAATTTCTCAATTAGTTTAAGAATATTCCTAGAGTGAATGTCATATACCAAGGTCAATTTTGTTTTTGAATCGATGTGCTTAGATTGAATAAAAGTGATTTGAATTATCTTAGAGTTAGACTAATTATTTATTAAGTTTATACCTTGACTAAGTATATATTCAAGTCTATCTTTATGCCTTGTTTCCAAAGACCTAGCATTTGCCTTTCCATTTTTAGACCTAATCTATTTCAATTTCTATATTTGTGCCTTGTTTCCAAAGACCTAAAATTTACCTTGGTTTTTATATTTAATTCATGCCTTTTGAGTCTATATGTGTGCCTTATTTCCAAAGATCTAGCACTATTTATTGCTTTTTTACCTAGATTGGATCTATTTGAAACACTTTGCTAAAAACAAGGATTCAAATTTGTTTTCAATTTAACAATTTGTGGATAGGACATTAAACCTTGGATATATTTGATCCAAGATTATCATTGATGATTTTGGTGAAGAGATCCATTCATAGGTGAAGTTTAAATGGTTTATGATAATAGACTGAATTTGCCATTTAGACCATGTTTATAGAAATACCAAGCACCAACCAGTTATTTGAGATCACATTTGAAGAGTTTTATGAACTATAGACATTTTATTCATGAGATGTTAGTCATGGATTTATATATGCTTTGCTACACATGTAGTGGAACCATGTATAATCTAAATTATGACTATGTAATCATGAATGATGCCTTTGTTTAAGACCCATATGGAGATGATGTAGTTTGTGATATGGATCCCTATGTTCCTTACACTAATCATTATGTGGAACAAAGACAAGATCTATTATCACACTACTTGGTTAATACACCTTATCCAAGTCAATAACAATAACACATATCTCAATAGTGCTCTATTTATTCTTAAACAAGCCCAATATAGCCTTACTATTTTACCATGCCATTGACTTATGACCCATACTTGTTCGATCATCACTTTCTTGAAAATAAGGATGAGGTTTTAGTTATAACTATAGAGGTAGGGGCCAAGTTTCCCAAAAACACTCCCCATGAAAACTTACCTAGTTTAATACTAGTGCCTAGAAACATACCTTACACCTAAAGTATCAAACATGCTTCTACTAGTTACCCTCAAGAACTCATGCCTATGTCACAACAATATTTGAATATGCTTTCAAAGTGAAAGGGCCCCATCGATGACCAATTCATGAAAATTCAATAAGAATATTAGACTTATCTTAATCTAGCATTGAATTTCAATGCCATGGCTATATTGAATGCTCTACTTATAAATCTAATTATTTCAACATGAGTGTTAGTTTATTTGTTAGGTCAGGCTAATCTAGCCGTGGACCCATTTTAGCAAATTACTTTGGTAGGAAATAAGTTTAATGTCCCATTTATTGAGGAAGTGATTATGGATTCTACCCAAGACCATGTGCCAAATATAGTGGATAACATGCCAGTGTCTTCCAATTCAATCCAGGGTGAGTTGAATGCTCCACTAACTAATCCACAATAAGTGTCTCCTACCAATACCATGAGTGGTTCAAAACAATAGTGGATTGGAATTACTAGTTCCTAACCACAAAAGGTTACTCCCACTCAACCAAATTCTTCTTCAGGCATGCAATAATAAGGGATAAGTAATTAGGCTCTAACTAATGTATTACCTCAACAGGTGATAGCTAATATTCTATATCCATAGGAATAGACCAATTTACCACTAAAACAAAGGCAAAACACTATTACACATCAATATGGGGTAACAAATGTTCCATCTCAATAGCTAGTGATGAATATAACTCAATAGTCACAGACCAATGTTCCTCAACAATCACATATCTAACCAATAATGTATCTTTATTGGTCAAAGATAAATTCCAAAAACCCAACAAGCATCTAGTTCACGACATGTGTTTTCAACAAAGAGGTGAAAATGTATAGCAATTACCTATTAGATAACCATTATATTTTACTCATAAAGTTTCACATATTCAAATATAGGGCATTGGTCAACAACAAGTACCACTTATTCAGTTAGGTTCAACTAGTCAGTAATAATTCCCTACTAAAACTCAACAAGCACAATATATCCCATAAATCCATATACTTCCATCAAAGCCTCAATTCCTCCAGACCCAAGGCCATATTCAAAATCCAAATCCAAATATTTACCAACAACAAATGCAGTATCAACATCCTCATCCTAATGTGTAGATGCATATTTGTGGTTAGTTAGTCTATTAGACCAACATTCCATAGTAATTCATACCTTAATTATACCTCAATCAAGGTAATCCACCTTTGACGGTCCAACCACAACCATAACCAAATGTGCCATCAATTTTATTGGCCCAAGAAATACAATAGATGAAGGATGCAATTGCAGGCATTCAAATAGGAAAGTAGACCAAGAAGTTCAAATTTGATGACGTATGTTCATACCCATTTAACATGGAGTATTTTTAGATAGCATTTCCTCTAGGTTATGATCCACTAAAAATTGACAAGCACAAGGGTAAAGGAGACCCTAGATAGCATCTAAAATAGTTTTTTGTCTCTTTCCATCAAGTGGACTATAGTGACATCTACATACTTCTTCTTTTTCCTTGAAGTCTAGATGGAAAATGTTTGAAATGGCTTCTTAAGCTTCCAAAGAACTCTATATTAGGTTTTAATAATCTATCAGATAAATTTGTAAAACATTTCTCCTAAAATATCAAACAAGATATTTTAGTCATATATTTGAGTCAGGCTAAGCAAAAAGTTGGTGAGAGCTTTACAAGATATCTATAGAGATGGAGAGGACTTCCTAGTTACTTCACCAATAACCTTGTAGATAAACAATTGGAAGCTATGTTTACTGAAAATTTGCATAGTGAAATATCTTATCACTTGGAGCTTTAGTGTGTGCACACATTCAAGGGTATTATTGGGAAAGGCATACCAATCAAAAAGGTCCTTATTAACAAAAGGACTATCAAGTTGCCTTCTTCAAACTAGAATCAAAGCAAAAACCCAAACCTAATTCCAAGTCAAACCCGAACCTAATCCAAACTTAAGCATCTACACCCACTCAAGATAATTATTACAAAAAAACCCAATACATCTAACCACAACAAGAATGTTGTAGGTAATGGAGTAACTGAGTCATGTCATGTCCAAATGACGCAAACACCATCTGCTTAACCTATGCCAAAATATAACTTATTCCACAAATGTATCCTATGAAACAACCACAACTTATAACTCAACCTAGTGCAGCTCCTCAATACTATAACCACACCTTTCCCTCCTCCAAGAAGAAGACCCACTCTTAGAGTCTTTGGTGACCTTGGTGATTCTATTGAAGCAATGTTTCCTAAACTAGCCATGACCAATATGATTAGTTTATTGATTCCCAAAAACTTTACTAAGGGTATACTTTATCCATATTGGTACAAAGAGCATGGGTTATATGAATGCCATCATTTTCATGGACATTATATATGTCATTGTGTGTGGATAAATCATCTTATCGAGAATATGTTGAAAAATGGAAAAAAATAGTTAGATAATAGAGCATCTACTTCTAATCAAAATTTGGGTATCTACCAAAATCCTTTTCCACATCATAAGACTACCAATCAATAGCAATAACAACAAAGACCTCAACCATAATAATGAAAATAATAATAGTATTAGCAATAGTAACAATAATGTCAACCATAAAATGGAATGAACCAAGTCCAAAATGACCTCAACAACCAATAGACATACCACATAGCTGCACATGGCTATAGTAAAGTAGTAGGTCATATTGTAGGTGGGAATGTTTCTACCATTACCATCAATCCTATATCGAATGCCTATAGACAAGGGTTGTTATATAACAATGCCAATCAACCTACCAATATTGATAATCCTTCCTTGATCTATGACTGTAGCCAAGCACACCAACAATCAAGGATTACCATTTCAAGACCCTATGTCGATAACTCCTCATTTCCCAACAACCACAACCAAGTGCACTGGTAATCAAGAATTATCTTCTCCAACCCATCTCCATCATTTTCTATTTATGATATTCTTATTTCCAATACATTTTATGTAATTTCAACTCAATAATTTAAAATATCAATCCCAGGCCCACTTCCCCTTACCATTGAGCCAATCCAACCCACTATGATGGGTAGGAGTAAGCCAATTACCATTGTTAAGGAAAAGATGTATGATATTGTGGAAAAAATCCAAAAGACACCTGAATAAATATCCATTTTAGATTTGTTGTGTATGTCTACCATCCATAATAATATCCATACAAAACTCATAGGCCAATACTAAACACCAAATAACATAACACTAAGAAAATTTCAAGCTTTGGTTGGACACCTGGCCCCAAGCCACTAATTGACCTTAGACCAAAGTGATATGTCATCCCTTGGCCCTCTTCATAATATCACACTATATATTGAAGTTTTCATCACATGGTACAAAGTCAGACATGTCCTCATAGACAATAGATTGAGCCTAAATATTATGTCTCAAAAGCTAATCAAGCATCTAGGATATACAACAGCCAACCTTTAGTCAAAGACTATTACTATCAAGGCCTATGATAATGAAGAGAGAGAATCATAACGAACCATAAGTTTGTTAGTGATTGTTGGGCCTTTGACTCCCATTACAATTTACCATGTGCTAGACCTAGATTTATCATACAATTTAATTTTAAGTTAACCATGGATATATGAAATCCATGTAATCATATCAACATTGTAACGGTGTATTAAGTATCCTTACATAGGAATGGATGTCACTATCCATGGATATTTACATCCATATGAACACTATAAGCATTTGGAGGTCAAATATGGAATTTATAATTACCATTTTGGTCTAGACCTAGTGCCAAATAAGGACAAAAATAAAGAGATACTTGTTGAATTTTCAGAGGCCAATTGTATATACAATGATAGCCTTGCCTTATCTTCACATACATCTCATATTGAAATGTCTAATCATTTTACCATTTCAGACAATGGTCCAAGAGAGTATTTTACCCATGACACATTCCACATAGTCAAGCTTTCATAGAATCCAAAGACCTATGGAAGGCCCAAAGCTAAGCCAATTTGCATGGTGTTACATCTTGATTCCTCTATATAGTTAATATCCTATCAATGATTAATGGATTTTAAGGTTATTGTTTGACTAATTATTATTTTGGTTAAGATGAATATTATATATTGATGTATGAACAATTATAAAATGCTTAATTACATGATCGTTAACTTGTTGAGTTAGCTATACTTGAATGTTTGTACATGATGATCATGTTTATTTAGTTTATTAGAGCAGCATATTATGGTTTTTTATTAATTCAGGATAACTACCTTATTATTTTGAGGTGGATGCATGATAGACCCATCCCTCAGAATATGACAAAGGGAGGGCATGATTAGAGATGGTGGCATAAATATAGGCATTGGGGGATGATAGACTAAAAACTAAGAACCCACACACACCACAAATAGATAATATGTTTTTATATTCACTGTTTGATTTAAGTGGCTTCTAATATACTTCTAGTTGCTATTACATTATCTACATTGAAAATGGGTGATTCTCATGTTGATCTAGTTTTGTGTTTGCTAAGTGTGAGATTTAAGCTTTTACATGTTATTTTAGGTAACATACCTCACGTGCTTATGTTACCTTAACGTGTGATTTGAAATTTGTGAGTATTCTTGCTACTGTCTATGGGATATATATGTGAATATTTTAGAAATGATAGTGTCTTGCTTATCAATGTATACATTAAAAAAGAAAGGGAACTTAATTGTTGTGTTAGTTGATCGCCAACTTTAAATACTTCTCTAAGTGTGGTTAATATTATTAGAATGGTCATCATGATTAGTAAAAGTGATCATGGTTATTGGAGTTTCAATGTTTAAAGGATTCAGTGGAAGTCATTGCTAACATGTATAAGGTTTAAATTATTATTTTAGTTTATAATGCTTAAAAAGGATTATAATTATGAGGGAAAGTTCTCAAATTAGGATAAATTAGTATCGACTTGGGCTATTCGAGAATCATGCAAAACAAACACTATAGTTTTGAGTTGCATGGACTCTGTTCACTGAGCTCACTTTCATTTTGGTTGAGGAATTGTGGAGGTTTGTTAGCATGCAGGACAATATAATAGAAATATGAGATGCGTGGGGGCAGACAACAAAGACAAAAGAGGAGAAAGGAGGAGGATTAGATAAATATTTAAGAAGGGCAATTGGAATTTGGAAAGGCCACGACCCCTTTATCAGTTTGGTCTATTGATTAAATTCATATTAGTTACATATGAGTTAAATCAATGAAAACATTAAGGGGTTCTAGTTATTAGTGTTTTGAAATGTTGAAAACCAGTGTATATGTTTGGTACTATAGATGGCTCGGCCATCCACAAAATCAGGGATATGACTCAACAAACCTTAGTTTTGGCTATGAACTCTAAATTATATTGCCATAATTAATTTTCTGAGTAAAGTATATGATTCCATAAACCCTAGTTCAAACGGCCATGGATATGAAGTCTTTGCCATAATATATAAAATAATAATATTTTTAATGAATAATTTATGTGTATTTATTGGAATGAATAAAACCCCTAAGAAAAGTTAAAAGGGTATTATTATTATTATTTTAGTTGAATATATTCGTTTTGATCCTGTGTGGTTTGGCTATGCTTACCTATATTAAATTAGGTATTGAACCATTTGGTTCAATATGTAATATACATACTGGGATGATGGCACAACTGGGTTTCAAGCGTTAAACTCATTCCTTTAAAAACTGGTTATAAGTCATTCCTTTTATTTATACCCAGGTATTAGGTTTGCTCTAATGTTTTAAATCGGGTCAATGTTGAAATGGGTAAACCTAGACTAAGGCACGGTTGTATGTATAGACTTGAGGGTATCTACTTTATAAATTTTACCAGGTCTACCTTGCAATTACGGATAAAAATTTAAACCCTATTCTTCTGTTCAAGTCTCTAAGCAATTCTGTTACAGGCAACGGAACTAACATGCATCAGGAATCCTAACAGTTCAATTACTTTAGTACAACTTGAGCTGCAATGTACTCTGAAACTTAACATCTACTTCCAAGCAGAATTACTATAGAAATTGAAGTAGGGTAAGCAACTCTTTCAAATCTATCCAAACGTTCTGCAAAAAAAGACGAAATTCAAACCATGAAAAAACACTGCAATGAGTACCCATCTGCTATGAAGAGTAGATGGATAGAAACAAATACAACATCAAACCTCATTTCTATGGATGTTCCGCTACATTGGTTTGTAAGGAAGTCCCAGGTGAAACACAAAACATGCTTTACATCATAAGCACCTGGTGGTGAGAGATCACACAGGTAGTTTCTTTAGGATGGTGCCAAAAAAGGTCCCAAGCATTCCAATATGCCTCCATTATCTAAAAATTTAAAACAAAGGAATGAAATAGATTTAGAAGGAAAGGGGAAAAACTCAAAGAATCTTCTGGTAACCTGCAGATAACCTAAATAATGAAAGAAAATGAGCCGCTCTGCAACATCCTGAGCTTAAAAAATGAAAGAGCCAGAAAAGTTTTCATCGAGCTTCAATGGCATTGTGGATTTTAATCAAATTTTGGCATTGTTCCCATCTCTAAATCAAATGTAGGCTGGGATAAGTGCTCATTCCTATCAATATCTTCAAGACTTTGCCTCACGTATTCAATCCTTTTTACCACTTACTTCATGGTAGGTCTTTGATCTGTGTATTGTACGGCACAATCCATTGCCACCTGTAATAACTGAACTGTGTCCTCTTCAAAATTGTGATTCCTCAGGAGTTCTATGTCAAATACTTTTACAGTCCACTCCTGCCGAACAACTGACTGCACCCAACAAGGAAGATCAACACTGTCATCATTGACAGATCTAGAATCTCCAAAAGCAAGAAACCAAAACTGTAAACATCAGTCTTCTATGAAATCTTCCATGCATCGGTAACTTCTGAAGATTACCAGCATCAATAAGGGTGATCATAGAGGAGACAATACCCCACTTCCTCCCAGCCTCCATGAGAGTTAAACCGTTACGGACGAGCGAAAGTAACCGTCACGACAGAAGGGCAAAGATTTTACAAAGACAATGGAAAAAAACTAATATTATTATTATTTTTTTAAAATAATGGGAAAACTGACTGGTAAACGTATAATGTCCCCATTTATTGGATGTTGTTTATTGTTTATGACATTAACGATTTGAATTTATAATAATATTTAAAAGCTTTTCATCTCGAAAATTTTTACCAATTGAAATATAATTAAATAATTTGTCAATAAATTGAGAAATGTATCATTTCAGGTTTTAAAATTTCTAATACTTTTAATTCGTAGATAATATAAGTTAATGTCAATTGAATTTTATAATAAATTTTCAGATATAAATAATTCAAAAAATCCAAATTAATATTATAAATTATCATGCACAAAATTTTATTTGACATAAATATAATAGTTAATAATAATTATTGTTCAAAACATAATTATCATATGACATTTATTTTAATTTTTTGTAGTTGGAGAAATTAATGTGTACATATAAATCATTCTAATCTTTATTTACTCAATTTAATCATAATATATTTTGAGTTCTTAAAGTAGAGATTAGATATAGACATGGTGTGGCATGCATGGTATGGGTATTAAAACCAAATGCTTTGTCTTTTGTAGTATGATTCCAAACTTTCCACTCATATCTAACGTTTTTGGATTCTGTGCATTTGGAAGATACCAATCAAAACATTGAATGAGAGATGCTGCTCTTATGTGGACCATTCGATGAGCCAAAGGTAATCTCGGACACATTCTCCTTCCTGATCCAAATGGAATGAATTCAAAAAATTCCCCATTATATTCCATCTCTGACTCCAAAAATATCTCTGGATCGAACCTTTCAAGATCCTTCCATTCTAGTGGGTCCCTTCCAATTGCCCATGCATTCACAAACACTTGGGCATCCTTGGGTATAAAATATCCATCTATTTCACAAGAGGTTTGAGCTTTACGGGGGATTTGAAAGGGTCTGGGAGGGTGGAGACGCAAGGTTTCTTTGACCATTGCATGAAGATAATTAAGTTTTTCAATGTCTCTTTCTTGCACTATTCTTTCTTGTCCCACTACCTTGTCCAATTCTTGCTTGAATTTTTTCATTATCACAGGGTTGTGTATGAATTCAGTCACGGCCCATTTGATTGTGGTATTGGTCATATCGCTCCCTACAGCGAACAAGTCCTACAAAAAAAACAAGCATAAATATCATCTCTTGCAAGACACTTTAGATTATGAAATAAAAAGACGAATCAACTTATTTTAACAAACTAATTATATTATATGAAAATTCATTTACTTGGTAGTTATATCTATACTAAAGTTAAGTATCTATTCCATTAAAAAAAAAACCCTCCAAATCAATCAAGGAGAATCATAATTATTAAGCTTACACTAAATAAACATTTTTATAAGTAAATTCTAAATATTTAAGATTATAAGAAATAGGTTAACACATTTATATAAGGACTAATTTACTATCTAATTTGGCCTAGATTTAAACTTAAAAATATAAAAAAAATATATAAAATTCAATTTTATTGTAAATTTTTAAATAAAAATATTTTAAAAATATACATATAAGTTTTCTAACTTTACTTTCATTATATTATTTTATATTCAGAAATATAAGAAAACAAATAAAAGACCCTACCAAATAACTAAAATAAAAAATAAAAAATGATTTAAAAATAAATATTCAACAAAAAAAAAAAAAAAACATAAAATTAAATATAAAACATCAAACTCAAAACAATAATTTAAATTTCATAAATTTTTTAAAGCTTTTTCCTTGACTTTACTAAATACATAAAAATATGATCCTCATCAAGTATTATGGTAAGGTCTTAATTTTATATAGGGAGGACATTTAAACTTTTCAACAAACTTTAAATATAATAAATTCTTGACCCATAACCTTAATAAAACATAATAATGTTACTATTTTATTAGCGACAAGCTTTTCGACAACATTTATCATAGACCTACTTCATTAAAAATGATGTTTAACTAGATCTCCAATAAATTAAGAAAAACAAATGAATAATAATTTATTTTAAAATTGATGAAAATAATAAAATGTTAAAGTTGTTATGTTACAAATATACTAAAAATGAGATATTTATATTGAATTTATATTTTATTTTTATTTCTTATGAAATTAGTATTTATGAAAAAAAAAAAAAAAAAAAAAAAATTAGAAAAAAAAAAAATACTTATTCGGGTTAAATTCAAATTTGGTAAATATCCAGAAAATCTTTTTCTTTCCTCTCATTTCTGCCATCCTGCAGCCGCTCCTCTATGCACTCGTCAAACAAATCCAATATAAATCTCAAATACTTGGTTGTCTTTCGCCTCACGCTCTGCGGGTCCAAAAATCTTAGAGAAGGGAGAAAGTCTGCCACATTTGGCATCCCGGCAACCACCATTACTTTAGTGATGGTATCCTTAATCTTCTGTGCTTTTTCAGAGACCCCATCCAACAAATTCTTGGAAAATATGATGTTACCTAACAAATTAATGCTCATCAAGAACGCCGCATGACCGATGTCCACGCCAGATGCCTGCAGTTCATATAGGAAAAAGTTTAGTTTAGGAAGTGAGAAGTGTATGAATTTTCAATTAAATTTCAAAGGCAACGTGCATACTCCAGACAAAACAAAGAATATAATTCATGTTCGTTGCACGTGGAATTCTTTTTCAATTGAGTAACAACAAGTCGGGAAGTATGCATTCGACGATGGTGAAGCAATGTCAAACAGCCGCTTCATACTGACGGGCATCAACAGTAGTATCCGAATGATGTCAATGAAGACCAAAAGCAATTTTTTATTTCCAATCAATCACAGTCAACCAGTTCAAGTCAAGTGAAGCGAAGTGAATAAATGGGTAACGCGAGAAATAATGCAATCCAAGTGAAGTGAACGAAATGAATACTGGACGTTTGATGTGAAAATCTTTTATTTTCCATAAAGCCGGTTGGCCATCCACACCAAAGTGATATATGAGAATCTTTTTTCCAAAGAAGATATTTCCGACGATATTTTCAGTCCAATTTCAAAGGCAACGTGCCCCTCCATACGGAAGGGCGGCAACATTCGGAATGTTGTCGGCGCTTTTCTTATTTGAAAAACACAAGGAAGATCAAATTTAATTTTAATTTTTAATTTTTTTTTGACAGTAATAACAGAGCATAAAGAACAGAAAATAGGAACATAAATACTCAGATTGCTACAGTAATGAAAAAAACAAGATTTTATTGATTTTCTTGATCTTGCTGATCTTCTTGATCTGCTCATTACAAAGCTGCGCCCATGGGTCTCTTAAATAGATTTGAAAGCAAACTAAAGACTAATTATAGTCTTTGCATGCAAACTAACTCTCTAACTGCTTGAACTAACTGATAGTTAACTGCTGTGCATGCATGAGGAGGGAGGTGGAACAGGGAGTTAAGTGGAGAAATTATCTCGAGTCTATAACACTCCCCCTTAATTCCTACCATTAACAACTTCAGCATTTACAATGCCTAAATTTTGTCTTAGATAATCAAAGGTCTCCTTTGCTAACGCCTTTGTGAATATATCTACCAATTGGTCTTCAAATCTTCAGAACTCCAAATGGATTTCTCCATTGTTCACTAACTCTCTGATAAAATGAAACCTTGTATCAATGTGCTTGCTCTTCTTATGAAAAACATGATTTTTTGACAATGCAATTGCTGATTTGTTGTCACAAAAGATTGGTGTTGACTCCTTCTGTGCTTGTAATAAATCTGTCAATACTCTCCTCATCCAAGTTGCTTGACATGCTGCTGATGTGGCTGCTACATACTCTGCTTTAGTTGATGAAAGTGTCACTATAAGTTGCTTTTTAGATGCCCATGTGACCACACCTATTCTTAAAAGAAAGACATGTCCAGAAGTACTCTTCCTGTCATCAATGCTACCTGCAAAATCACTATCAGTATAACCAATCAAACTAAAATCATTAGTTGTGGAATATAAAATTCCATATTTTGTTCCTGCCACATATCTCAATATCCTTTTTCCAACTTGCCAATGTGAGTCTTTTGGTGACTCCATGAATCTAGAGATTAAACTGACCCCATACATGATATCTGGTCTTGTAGCTGTAAGATACATCAAACTGCCAACTAGTCTTTTGAATATTGTAGAATCAATATTAGACCCTTTGTCTTCTTTGCTAATTTTGGTCCCTGTAGCAACTGGTGTAGGTGTTGGTTTACAATTCAGCATCTTAAACCTCCTTAACACATCTTTTGCATATTTAGTTTGACAAATAAAAATTCCCTTCTTTGATTGTACAACTTCTATGCCCAAAAGGTACTTCATTAATCCCAAATCTATCATTTCAAATTCTTTCTTCATTTTTGATTTAAATGTGTCTACAGACAAATTTCTAGTGAAAATAAAATCATCAACATATAAACACACAATCAAAATCTAACCTTCTTTGTTGATTTTTGTGTACAATGTAGGCCCACTATTGCTTCTACTGAATCCATTGTTTGTCATGTATGAATCAATCCCGCTATACCATGCTCTTGGTGCTTGCTTGAGACCATAAAGGGCCTTCTTCAATCTGTAGACTTTTTCTTCATGTCCTTGCACTTCATAACCTAGTGGCTGTTTCACATACACTTCTTCATCTAGGAAACCATTCAAGAAAGCTGATTTGACATCCATTTGATATACATTCCAATTATTTTGAGCAGCTATTGCTAAAACCATTCTAATAGTATCAACTCTAGCAACTGGAACAAATGTTTCATTATAATCAATTCTATGTTCTTGTGCAAAACCTTTTGCTACTAATCTTGCTTTGTGTTTTTCAACATTTCCATCTACATCAAATTTGGTCATATAAACCCATTTGACTCCTATACACTCCTTACCTTTAGGTAGATTAGTTAGATCCCATGTTTGATTTCTTTCAATGGATTTCATCTCTTCATCCATTGCTTTTATCCAATGTTCCTTATTAATTGCTTCTTCATAATACATAGGATCATGAGAGAAAAGAGCAAAAGTTGAACACAAATCTAACTTCTCTTCTTCTTGATTATAAATCTCATTCAAGTTTCTCATTTTCTTACCTTTAAATCTTGATCTTAAAGTGGCAAGAGTTGGATCTAATTCATCACTTACTTGTGAATTTGCAGTAGGATGACATGCATGACTAGATGATTCACCTTGTGCTAAGCTCTTAGGTGTTCTTATTGGAGTGCTTGTTCTTGCTTGTGGAGAGGATTGATCACCTTGCAAATTTTGTTCTTCAAATTCTTCTTTATTTTGGGGCATTGGTGCTCCAATTGTGATGGTGCTACTATCCCATGCTTCTTCTTCCTTAAATTCAACATCTCTACTAATAATCACTTGCTTTGAAATAGGGCTATACAACTTATAAGCCTTTGATTCTTCAATATAGCCAATAAAAATGCATTTCTCATCTATATCATCAAGTTTTCTTTTCAATTTAGATGGTATAAGAGAATATGCAATACAACCAAATTTTTTGAAATGATGTACACTATGCTTCTTACCACTCCAAGCTTCTTGTGAAATTTGATCTTTGACACTCTTTGTTGGGATTCTATTCAAAATATATACTGCACATGCTACTACTTCTACCCAATATTCATTTGACAAATGTTTGGCCTTCAACATGCTTCTAGCCATCTCCATGATTGTTCTATTCTTTCTTTCTACTACACCATTCTGTTGTGGTGTGTACCTTGTAGTCAGTTGCCTTTTAATGCCATGATATCTGCAAAAATCTTGAAATTGATTAGACATATATTCACCTCCTCTATCTAATCTAAGTACCTTGATGTAAAGGCCACTCTACTTTTTAACCATAGCCTTGAATTCTTTAAACTTTCCAAAGGCTTCAGAATTATTTTTGAGAAAATATATCCACGTCTTTCTGCTAAAGTCATCAATGAAGGTTAGAAAATAAGTATTACCTCCAAATGATGGAATTTACATTGGTCCACATAAATCACTATGGACTAGATCCAATATTACCTTTGCTCTATATGAGGCTCCTACTGGAAAGCTCTCTCTATGCTGTTTTGCCAAAATGCAACTGTCACATGAACTTTCTAGCTGTTTTATTGGTGGTAATCCCTTCACCATACTTTTATTTTGTAACAAATTCAAACCTCCAAAATGTAAATGTCCATACCTTAAGTGCCATAGTCATGATTGGTCTAGATGCATGGTTTTGAAGTGGGCTTCCTCTTCTCCTTGGATGCACTGAATTCAAGGAGGAAACATCCAATTCTTGGTCATCTCCACTTTTCCTATCAACCTGACACTTGGAAACTTATCTAGTATTGTGCAAACATTATCCATAAAAGATACTCTGTAACTTTTTTGTACTAACTGTCCAACACTCATAAGATTATGCTTTAGTTCAGGTACAAAATAAACATCAGGAATAAACCTTCTTTCACCATTTTTTGCCAAAACATTTATTACTCCTTTACCCATTACATCCACTTTGTTATCATTTCCTAATTTCACTTTAGATTTTATAGAGTCATCAAGACTACAAAGAATTCTTTATTCCCTGTCATATGATTATTGCATCCACTATCTAAGAACCAAATATCTCTAGCATTTTCTTGAGTAACATGACAAGTGAGAAATAAGCTTCCAAGATTAGAACTAGATTTAATTGATTAATTAACATTCTGCTTGTCCACATTTTCTAGTTTTTTTTGTATTCACTTACATAATGTCCATAATTTTTGTAGTAATAACATTGAATATTAGATTTATCAAACCTCTGTGAACTTTACTGCAAGTGATTATTGCCACGTCCTCTATTGTTGTAGTTTTGATTATTGTTTTCATCTTAATCTGGATTGTTCCTTCTAGTTCTGCCTCTGCCTCTTCCTCTAAAGTCTGACCTTCCTCTTCCTCTTCCAAATAATACCTATGACTTGAAAGCATTCTCAAGAGAAGTATTGTTATTCATATTCATTCTGGATTTATATGTTAATAAAGAACCCATTAATTCATCTATTGATAACTGATCCAAATCCTTGGTTTCCTCAATAGTTACAACTATTGCATCAAATTTGCTGGGTAAACTCCTGAGTATTTTTTCTATGATCTTCTGATCCATTATAGTTTCTCCATTAGATCTAATTTGATTCACAATATTCAATACTTGACCCATAAACTGGTATATTGAATCTGAATCATTCATTTGCAAATTTTCAAAACTTCTCCTAAGAGATTGCAATTTATCAATTTTTACCTTTGTATTACCTTTATAGGTTGGTCTCCAATATTTTCCATGCCGATCTAGATCTCGTTGCTGCTACAACTCTAGAAAAAATAGATTCATCCAATCCCTGTTGGATTAAAAATAGAGCTTTTGCATCTTTTTTCTTGTTCTCTTTAATCTCTTCCTTTTGTGCTTGGGTTAATGCCTGATGGGCAACCTCATCCTGCGGTTCTACAAAACCATTCTCTACCAAATCTCAAACATCTTGTGAGCAAAACAATGTTCTCATTTTAATTGCCCAAAAATCATAATTCTTACCATTAAAAATGGGAATTTGAGGCTGAAAAATACTGTTATTCATTGCTATGTCTCATGCTGAACCTTTCAAAATGAATAGCAACTTCTTTAAATTTCCACGCTACACTTTCTCCCAGGTGACTTGCTACGCTCTTGGCTTCATGTGGTCGTGGCTGAATGAGGGAGAACACAACAAATCCCACGCTTGGTCAAGACTTCTTCTTTTATACTACACCTCTCTTATTTGCTTGCAATCCATAAACATGGCAATTATTTCAGACTATGACGTAGAAGAAGCCAAATTGACTGAACCACTTGAATGCTTTTACCTTCTCACGCCTGATACACAATTTTCATATAAATGCCTACGCTAAGTTTGAACTGGTGCACTTTATTTGTAAATGCCTACGCTCCCACTTGTTTGCCAATTCAGCATGTGCAGCTAGTGTGCAACAGCTCTTTCTGCCTTCTACCAACTGTGCACTCCAACAAAAGATTGCACTTCAACACGTCCCTACACTTTTCCTAACCTGCGTGATTCTGCTGCTGGCTCTCCACATCACTGTAGATCTGATAATTGTGTTGCGATCTACCTGGGTTGATTGCGCCTCAAACTGTGATCTCCCTGGGTGCTTCTCCTTGATGCTTGCTAACCTACGCTCTCCCTTCATGACTTCTTTCCCACAATCTCTTGCTTGCTCTGATATCAGTTTGATAGTAAAAATAGAGCATAAAGAATAGAAAATAACAAAAAAAATACTCAGATTGCTATAGCAATGAAAAAAACAAGATTTTATTGATTTTCTTGATCTTGCTGATCTTCTTGATCTGCTCATTACAAAGCTATGCCCATGGGTCTCTTAAATAGATTTGAAAGCAAACAATAATTGGAAAAACAAACTGAAGACTAATTATAGTATTTTCATGCAAACTAACTCTCTAATTGCTTGAACTAACTGATAGTTAACTGCTGTGCATGCATGAGAAGGAGGGAGGTGAAATAGGTAGTTAAGTGGAGAAATTATCTCCAGTCTCTAACATTTTTTTCTCTTTCTTTTTTAAAGCTGTAAGTTTATATGATGGGTAAGGCTTTAAGATTTATTTTATAAAAAGATAAAAGGGCATATTTTGTGATAAATAATTTGGTTTGTCAACAGGGGAAGACAATGAGTATGAGGTGGCAAGTAGTTTGTGTGAAGACCATGGGCGGAAAGCAACACTGTGCTATATAAATAGTAACATTGAAACAACTGGTGTTAATGGTGACAGATTTTCTCTGAGCTTACGTGATCTTCATAAAGATATTAGTAGTTTGTTTGAGAATATGTTGATGGTGATAGTAGTATTTTGATTCAGCATAAAAAGACAAACAAGGAGAAACAGATGCAGCTGTGCCTAATCATACCACAACATCTATCTCATGTTTGGTATATGGCAAGGCCCTACAAGCCGTCTCTGGTGCTCAATTTAGAGACCATCAAAGATGAGGATCCTTCGAGAACACACTCTCTAAAACACCATCACATAGATCTAGTAGCAACCAAGATGCCAACTTTTTACCCAATGAAAAAATAAATCCCACAAGTTTCATTTCTAGCACTAAGCGAAATTGATGTGAAAGGTACACGACCAAAAATTTCAGTCCAAGCTCACCTATGCCATCTACCTATTCAAGAAAAATATATGACTTGCTCATCATTTCATTTTATCAATTAATTTTTTTGGTTCAATCTCACACTATAAATTCATAGGCAAATCAGTTTGGTGTATAACAAACTCAACAATTATTAGGTTGTAAACAAAGCCCATGAATAAATTCAATCACTCGCTCGCTTTAGCCAACATGATTTCGCATTCATGGAGTTTTAAAGGACTGAACCTTAGCCTCTGAAAACCCTAGTTATCATCCAAAATTCACATCAGTCGCTTGAAAAAAACCAACCTCCTCACAACCTTGACTCGCAACACCACCCAGATTCTTGGAGTTTTGTTGGAAATACAAATATATGGGGTTTGAAACTCGACAAAACCATCCAAATTTTATAGAAATTTGAATTGTAGTGCATGCCCGTAAGATTTCAAAATGATAATGTCTATGCTTTACAAAAGAAGATATTTTTGTAGAGGAGTCTCCATTTAAATCCATCTTTGAAGATTACATTTAACTTTTGGCTAATTGCAGGCATAATATTTTTGTTGTATTTTCAACTGGAAGGCAAGATGTAACTTGCATGACATGCGACAAGGCATGTGGCAGTATTTACAATTATTTATTTTTCACAAATTCTGTAAAAAATAATTTGTGTGAAATGCAACATTTAACCTTATGCTTTCAGAGCATTTTTTTTGTTATTATTAAAAAGTTATTTATATATAGACTATTAATATTATTATATAAATTAGTAGATTATAAATATATACTAATATATAATATTTTATATTTAATATAATACATTTATATTATATGCATGTAATAATTTACTAATAATATATATATATATATATATATTATGTAATTTATATATAATAATATTTTATTATTATATAGGTTACAAATTTGTAATCGGTATAGGGTATGTAAATCTAGTGACTCCCTTAAGTCTGGTATGCAATTCAAGTCTTATAGGGTATATTATTGCTTAGAATGTCTTGTCATTTCTCCTCACCATCACCCAATTCACCTTGAGATATTTCACCACTTTCATGTTCTATATGTTTTTGCCTTTCTCCACCACTTTACCATTACTCAAACTCATTGTATTACAGAGTCAATATTGCACTTCATTTTTTTCGAAGAGCAAATGTCATAAAGCAACTAATCCAAAAATAAATAAATAAATTAAAAAAAAAAAAACCTTCTAATTAATATTAATTGTGATCATGTAAAGCATATACGGGGAGTGATGTTTGTTGATGGGAGGAGAAAAACATCAAATTTAGGATTGCTTCCCTAAGATTCATCTCACAAAGAGATAAAATGACATATTTCATGACAAACAACCTAGTTTGAATAGTGTTTTTTTGGGGGAAGTGGTGGCGCTAAGTGGTTTGGTATCACATGATGCCATTTACATTGGCCAATAATTAGGAGTTTGTATTATGATATTCATGAAGAGTTTAGTTTCTTCATTGACCATGTTGTTGCTATCGATTAGCTAGGTATTATAATGAACCATTGCCACTCTGGATTATGTTTTATGGGTCTTTGTGGGAGGATGATATATTGAAGGTGATGACTATGTTGATTTTATTCAAAACAGTTCGAGTCAACAGGAAGTCATTTGTGTAGGAGCTAAGTTTCATGATGTTGAGAATGATATGAAACCAATATAATACTTTAGCATCAGGGAGGAAGGCACCTAACCTAATCATTTTTTTCCTATTGATCGGTGATGTTATAGTTATCTTTGTGTGTGTCATAGATTTTTACCTTATGTTTGAATGGTAGGTTTTATTTTTCTCATCTACATGGTATAATGTTTATGTGCATTTACATTCAGATGTTTCAGATCAATGTGATGTCAAAGATAATCTGATGTGCAATAGGAATAATTTTTAGTCGATGGTGACCATTGAGGAACCTATTTTACCCCCCCCCAAAAATAAAATTTGTAATGGGCATCTTTTACAAAATGAACCACTTCATTTTTCAAAAATTTTGTTCTCTTTTTTGTCATGGAATCATAAAAATATATTGTTGCAAATTGTATAATGTTATGTGTGCAAACACACTTAGATTTGAAAACTTTTTAGATGCAATTCACATTGGGTGGAAATATTATTTAGGAATTAAGCGTATTCCAATAAAATTATAATCAAGTGGACAACATTGAAGAATACAAAATAATATTCTCAAGTTGCACATATAGAAAATCCTTTTACCTTTAAAATCCAGATTCTAGAGTAATTCGATCACAATGCTAAACGTCTCAGGTTCCAAATGTGGAAAACACTTTTAGGTATAAATGATTATTAGGTAACAACTTTATATGTCCATCACCATAGAAGTGGAGATAGGATGGGATAAAATTTGACATCCCATTGTAAGTGATGAGGTAGACAGACGAACAAACGAAGATCGTCACAAATGTGTTGGGACAAAAAAAATTGATGTTTTTATCATTGGACAGATGCTTCCACTAGCCCTAACCAAGGTATGGTTTAGGTCAATGACTCCGATACCATACCCTAGTCCCACTTTCAAATTTAACCCATTAATGTACTATGCATCATTCTTGAAAAACTTGTGTGGCTTGGGTTAAAAAGCAACTCCCCTATGACAGGTTGGAAAATGCATAATATATGTTAAAAAAACCAAAAAATATATTTTTTATACTATTTATGTAAATTTTATAAGATGATGTAGGCCCTGCCTACGGTTATGACACGACCTACATGATACTAACGGTGCACTTGAAAAAGTTGGGCACTTCCTACGAGATATGTATGCATGGTTGTCCCTCCCCAATCGTCATGCACTAAGATCAAAATTTTTAGATGTTGGATTAATTATATTTTATAATTTGCATCCTAGGGCTATTTTATATTTTCCCCATCGAAAGGGAAATGACAATATTTCATTATATTCTGTCAATCTCTCTCTCAATTGTCAAAGTTATGGGTTTTTCAGATAAGGGGAAAGTAGTTGTAGTTACCTTGTCATGTGCTCAGTGTTAACATGTGACCATGCAAGACTATGACTATTAGGCATGCAATGAAATCTAGACCCCAAAATAATAAAATTTTCAGCTTGTTAGATCACAATCACACCCACTTACAATCAAGTAAAGGGGTGTTTTCCCTAACAGGTGATGACCATGAGAAAACATGATTCTTTGTGGTTAATATGATGAGGAAAAGCCATTTATGGTAGCACACAATTTATTTATATTATAGTAAATTTGTGAGAGATTGATAGGCATATACCAGTGAGTCATTGACTAATAATTGTTAGGTTGGTGTTTTACTTAAGTATTGTTGTTGTCTATTCCATCATGAAAAAGTACAAGGATGTAATGTTGTGTATGTATTGCATTAAAAAATGAAACCGTATCCCATAAATTTTGGATTAGGGGAGGAAAAAAAAGGGATAATTTGATTCTCTATAGGCAATACCAAGTGGGGAATCATGATGGATTGCTCAATAAATATAAGATTACGAGGTCAGATTATTTTTGTCTATAAATAATTTGGTGTTTTAATTCACCATCAATTGTAGCTATTAAGCACTGGTTTTTTGACGGTTGATTTCAAGTGATGCCCTTCACACCTAACCATTCACTCATTTTTTGATTGGAGAATAAATTTTTTAATTTTTTAAAAATTTGGAGTTGGTATTAGGTACATGTTTTTGCTTAATGTTATGGACTTAGATATATCGATTTTATTATTTTTTTGGATTAGAATTAACCTTTAATCTTTATAATGTTAATTTTTTTAGTTAAATAAAAAATAAGAATTAAATTTGATTGTCGACTTTATGTGTTATGAAATAAAAGTAATAATTAATTTTTTTATGACTATTATTTATTTAATATTATATTTCTATTATTAGTATAGTACATAGTAGGAGGAGGAAAAATTAAAGATAGTTTATATATTTAGTTTAGTATTTTAAATTTTTTGATGTTCTATTTAAAATTTCATAGCGAATATGATAAAAAATAGTGATCAAATTTAGTCCCTACATAAAAGTCTCTTTATGAGCCAAGAAAATACACATTCATATAACATTCATTGCCATCATAATAAATAAAAAAATATTTTTTCTTATTAATTAAATGTTAAAATAGTGTTCAAAGTATATAAGACCATCATAAATAAAAGTTCATCAATCCATAAAAATTAAACCATGATAAATAATGTGAAACTCATTATTTCCCAATAATCATAATCCCTAACTCTTAACATCATGAATTATATAAGAAATCTTCAAAATTTTATATCAAAATGGATAAATAACCATCAATTTACACTTATGCACTATAGTAATGTTGAAGTTTTAAGGGAAAAAACTAAGGTCTACCTACTAGAACCAAAGATAGGTTCTATAGATCTCATTTATGATACCCTTAATTATATTTCTTTTGGATATATCTAATATATCATTTCAAAAATAATACAGAGGGAATCTCTTGATGTCCATACATATAAGATCTAACATAGCCAAAAACCTAACATACAAACCAAATTTAATCATTCATTATATTTATTAAATAGAAGATTTGAATATTTAAAATATGTACCTAAAGAAAATTGAACACTTTAAACTTATATATCATAACTACAACTTAAAAATTCATAATAATACTGATTAGACTCTATCAATTTCAATAAAAATAATATCTTAAAAAAAAACCTTTTAATATAAAAATATAAATAAACACTCTTTTGATTCAACTTAATTTTAAACTTTCATAAATTTCATCCCCATGTTCATCAACAAAGATCTATTATTCCTTCCAACATAACTTTCACCTTTGGGGTCACTATTAGTAATAACTTAGCATCCAACCATTTTCATGATTCACGTTGTACAATGATTGAGGCTACATCTTTGTACTTAATCTTAGTTTGGAGTTAAATTTTTTCTAATTGTTATGCCTACTAATTATTATTACATAGGTTTACATAATTTGAATGATTATTTATTTTAGAATGTAAATATTTAATAAATTTCTCTTAGTAGTATTTTTTATTAGCAAATTTGTGGGGTAGGCATCATAACAACTGGTAATGGTGAAGTTGGTGTTGGGTTGGGAAAAAAGAAGTCGTCAACAGGTGTTGTGTGAATAAATCAATAATTGTGGGGTCATTCCCATTCACACACACACACACACACACACACACACACACACACACACACACACACACACACACACACACACACACACACACACACATTCTAGATATAATCACAAAACAAAAACATACAATTCCTTTGGCTTTCTTTGCACCTTTGGGGCAATTGCTAGTTATTTTTGTTTTGGGAAGCCTTTCCATTTTTTTGTCTAATTAGTTGCAAATTGTTTTATTTAATTTAATTTAATAAAAAAATAATAATTTAGCAATTGGTTAAGAAAATTAAGAAAATACATCTATTTTAAAATTAATTTTGCAATTATTTAGGAAAATAAAGAAAATATAACATCTAATTTGATATTTGTTACTATATTAGAATTTAGGTACAAAACCATTGATCTCCGGGAGGTAGGTAAATTTGAGGGCCCTCAAATATGCATGCCTTCCAATTTTATAGTAAGAGACCCTAAGTTTTTAATAATATTCTAGAACCTTTTTGAACCCATTGTAAAAAAAATTTGGCCAAATGAGAATATATGATAGAATCTTTTAGAAAGGAATCACAAAACTACTACATGGTGTTTTTTTACATGACCCTTTTAGAGTTCAATTTGATTTTTAATGAGAGTCATGTATTAAAAAATGTTACAATAGTGAATGGTATTTTACACACTTTTGAAAATAAAAAAATCTTGGTTGGTTCTTATGATAACTTTGTTTGTTTGTCCCAATTTTATCTATAAATGATTTAGTGATTTCTACAAGCCTTTTTTGTTTATTTTTATTTATATGTATAAATTGTTTTTGGCAATGACACTAGTGTTTAACCATAAACATACAGGATAAATTAGACAAAAAAATCATTAAATCCTATACTTTAAATTTAGGGAACACATACATACATACATACATACATACATACATACATACATACATACATACATACATACAATAACATCAAAGGTTTTTTGAAAATCCTAAAGTAGTCATAAATAGGAATGTGAAAAAGATGTTGATTGAGAATATAAACCAAACGAACCAACTTATATTATTCTCAAAAACACATAATAGGCTTTCCACTACTAAACTATTTATAATTTCCTATAACAACGCCATGTCTTAATTGTGCATTACTTTTCTATCTTTAGACTATCAGGACGATTATATCAATTACTTTCATTTGACTAAATATTATTTAAAATATTTTGTGATAGATTTTATATAATAACAAACAAAAAATATTTTTATATAAAAATCGAGGGTCAATTACAAAATTTATCCAACCCAATGAATAATTAGAACATCCCACGACACCAAAAGATGCAAGTCTAGACGCCTTCCATTATTACCTATGCATTTGTTGAGGGACAATAGTTCAAAAATTTAAGACAATATGATTAATGGTGGGTGAATCAGGCAAAGGTAGTGAGAACTACATGGGAAAATAACAAGGTAGAGAATATGGAGGGTACAATCCATAAAGAAATAAATGCTTGCAAGGCTGATCTCCAATATCTATGTAACCAAATTGAAGACAAATAAATCATTTTTTATTCTATAACCAAATGTAAAAGTGTAGTAACAAGAAGGAAATGGATAAATATAGCCCCATTTTTCTGGGAGTTCAAAGGTTAGTCCTAGTACATTGAGTTGATCCTAGTCCATTGGGAGATGGAGGAATTCTCAAAGAAACTGATGTGAAGATATCTATCAACTGAAAATAGGATATGAAAATCAACATACAAAATAATGCATATTCTTATGTGATAAGCACAAATTTAAAACCATTTATCCTAGAAATCATGAAGTATTTCTTGATAGCTATGTATTCCTTAAGAAAGTGACATTTAAGACATAGTTAATACCAAATTTGTTGGATACCCTCTTCTTATAGGTAAACTAAAGAACTACAAATTTGCATCTACAAAATGGAGAAAGAAATGTTTGATCATTAGATTTAGGTTGAGATAGGAATGAAGTAACATTAAGAAGAGGTGAATCCTCATATAGAGAGGTAGGGGCATTTTAGGGACAACGTGCCCAAACAAATGACAGAGGAGACGAGGGCAAATATTTTAGCTTCATCACACAAAAGTTGGAGTAATAAATAAAAAATTTTGATGCATTTTTACAATTTAGGTAGACATGTCGATCCACATAGACATCATATACCATGAAAGGGGAGCTATCCAGCATGATCAAATATAAATTTCATCGAGGCTGCACAAGTGTTTTGGCATTATGAAAACCTCTACCATGGCATTTGTCATGACTAAAATTTTTCATAACTAATCAAGCATCCTCAAAACATCCTCATCCTCATCCTAATCATACTTATTTATCAAGATGAGTGGAGAAGATTTTTCTCTAAAATACATGTGCACTGAGCCAGGTGGTGATCTTGTTAAGGTTTTGATTTTGAGTTTGCCTTTTTCACTCAAATTATTTTTAAGAGTGCTCCTTCTCCAAAATTCTATTTGAAGGCATCCTTGTTCTTCATTCAAGTGAAGCCTTTTGACAATGAAATCATATTACATAAATTACAAATGAAAAGTAAGAGCCTAAGATGATAATATTTTGTAAATGAGCTCTAAAAGGTGTACAGAAGAAAGAAAAGCTCCATTGTGTTGTCATCAAACCTTAACCATGATACACAAGCTCTGTAACTCGTATGATGTTCTTTCCTCTATCGTTTTCTCTAATGACCATGATTTTTCAAACAAAAATAACTATAGCAAACCCTAAAAGTGCTAAAAAAATCTCAACAATCTCATTTTTATTAAGAAACCCAACGAAATAAGGGGATATAATTCATTTTTTATTATAATCCCTTGTTCTTGCAACAAACATGATATATTTTCACCAAAATATTACCCAACACTTAGCAATATTTGACCTTTCAACCTCAAGCAATGAGATATAAATGCGGTTACATCTATCAATGGCCAAGTAGGCCCATAAAATGCTGCAATAATATTGAAGTTATCGAAGGAAACAATGCCCAATGTCCACATGTAGAGTGTACAATGATGCTACCAAAGGGTGTATATGAAATGAAAAACTATTTTTAATTCTAATTCATATTTATTTTATTTTTTTCAGAGGTGTGCATTGATAGACATTTATTGCTATCTACAATGTATGGTGTTATCAGCCTTCCCTTTAATAACATGTATGGGATTTCAACCAATTAAAATAATGATAAATGGTTTTTTTAATGTTTTTTGTTAAAAAATATGGAACTTAACTATTGAAAATATACAAATTTTTTAATACAAAAACAATAATGAATTTTGATTGGTAGAGGATGCAAATTCTAATCAAAAGTCAAAGCAAATTGAATGCTTTAGTTATCCCTCTGGGATGAATAAGAGTTGTGACGTGGTTTTAGTATTTCTTATTAAAAAGAATATTTAGAGTTTATAAAAAAAATTAAAAAAATAAAAA